>JAXIVH010000017.1:6211074-6511074 GCA_036785325.1 Urophycis tenuis | reverse complement strand
TTCATCGCCTACAGAGTGGTGGGCAGGCGGCACAAACACAAGGCACACATTCAAAGATGCTGGGACAAGCAGACATTGAGACCAGTACATTGAGACCAGTACATTGAGACCAATATATATGGAGAATATCCTTTTTTCTGAACGTCCGACAACAAAAGCACCCAATCTGTACTGTACTGCTTTGCAAGTGGTGCAGCAGAGTTTGGCCCTGTTGTGTTGTGCTACATCAGTGTTCTGTTGGATAGTTCATCCTCAGTTACATTTACATTTAGGGCATTTTACAGACGCTTTTATCCACAGCGAACTACAATAAGTACATTAGTCAGAACGTGGCAATCTGTGTCAGTTGATGGCTATCCTCAGCCCTACAGCACGGAGTACATCAGAGATATTGTTAGCCTGCATTATGCCGTGCTGTTAAAATGGTGGCAGTAGAAACGCAGACAATAGACAGAGAGAATGTGACTTAATGGGTTATTGGTAGAGCAACGCACAGGCACCATTCACACATTGTACACATCTATAATGTATTTTCTTTGTATGCATGTAACATATATGCCCTGTATAACCTTTTGTGTTTATGTGGACATCAATATAATGACTCAAGTGTGTGTGTGACTCACATAGTATGTGTTGTCATCTTCATTGTAGGCCAGCTTGACAACACCATAGGAGCCCTGGTCAGGGGAGAAGAACCAAAGATGTTCACGTACATGAGCACACACACACACACACACACACACACACACACACACGCACACGCACACGCACACGCACACGCACACACACTCCTTCCCGTTCCTGAGCATTAGGACGCGAGAGGCCAGAACATCGTTGGTGATTTTCAGCTCGTGAGGGAAAGTGAATTTAGAGTGTCTCTTCCCACACACAGGATACTTCAGACAGGAACAACAACAACAACAACACACCCAATCGGCAGGGAGGAAGCGCGCACGCACACACACACACACACACACACACACACACACACACACACACACACACACACACACACACACACACACACACACACACACACACACACACACACACACACACACACACACGGCAGCGAGATGAAACCCTTGGAGACGTCTATTTTTACCAGACTCTCGTCCTGCTTCTCGCTCTGCCATCGCGTCCGCATGGCGAACAAAGAGACTGGGAAATGAGGGCAGCCAGGAACAAGGGTACCAGAACACTGAGGCCGCCCCGCACTGAGGAGCACGCCATCTTGTAGGCGGGGGGTGTAGGTGTAGAGGTGTGTGTGTGTGTGTGTGTAGGTGTGTGTGTGTGTGTGTGTGTGTGTGTGTGTGTGTAGGTGTAGGTGTGTGTGTGTTTGTGTAGGTGTGTGTTTGTGTAGGTATGTGTGTGTGTAGGTGTGTTTGCGTGTGTGTAGGTGTGTAGGGGTGTGTTTGCGTGCGTGTGTATGCCTGCGTGCGTGCGTGCGTGTGTGTGTTTGTGCGTGTGTGTGTTTGTGCATGCGGGTGTGTGTATGTGTGTGTGTGTGTGCGTGTGTAGGTGTGTGTGTAGGTGTGTGTGTGTGTGTGTGTGTGTGCGTGTGTAGGTGTATGTGTGTGTGTGTGTGTGTGTGTGTAGGTGTGTGTGTGTAGGTGTGTGTGTGTGTGTGTGTAGGTGTGTGTGTGTGTGTAGGTGTGTGTGTGTAGGTGTGTGTGTGTGTGTGTGTGTGTAGGTGTGTGTGTGCGTGTGTGTGTAGATGGGTGTGTGTGTGTGTAGATGGGTGTGTGTGTGTGTGTGTGTGTGTGTGTGCGTGTGTGTGTGTGTGTGTAGGTCTGTGTGTGTGTGTGCGTGTGTGTGTGTGTGTAGGTCTGTGTGTGTGTGTGCGTGTGTATGTGTGTGTGTGTGCGTGTGTATGTGCGTGCGTGCGTGCGTGCGTGTGTAGGTGTGTGCGTGTGTAGGTGTGTGTGTGTGTGTGTGCGTGTGTAGGTGTGTGTGCGTGCGTGCGGTTACCTTTCCGATCTCATCCTTCAGCTTGTACTGGTTGAGCTGCACGCAGTCCTTTGGCGAGGAAGGAAACAGGGTTTCAGCGTTCTGCGTGCAGCTGACAGGTGTGCAGCTGCTTCCATGGTTAACATTCAGCGGAGGTTTGTCGGGCATGAATTGCAAATGCGTCTCGATCCCGAAGCTAACGTTACTCTTGAAGAGGAACCGGGGGGGCTCCCCTGATAAATGACTTCCTGTGAGCCTAGAACGTGATGTGGCCCATCTGGACCGGTACCGACACAGACGTTAGCTGAAACAACAAGCAACGGAGGCCTTTCAGCATTAGCCTTTAGCACTGACATCCTTTTGAATTTGGCCTTTCGCATTAATATGCTTTTCAGCATTAGCCTTCAGCACCTATATCTTTTACAAATTAGCCTTTAGCATTAATATACTTTTCAATTTAGTATTTCGCATTAATATCCTTTTCAATTTAGCCTTGAGCATTAATATCCTTTTCAGCACCAGCATTGTTAATCCTTTCAACATTAGCCTTTAGCCTGATTCTATTTTTTCCACATAAGCCTTTTGCATTGTCATCCCTTTCCACAGTACCATTGTTATCCTGAGAAGAATTAGCATTTTGAATTGTTTTCCATCTCACTGTTGGCTAGGCTAACGCTGAGATGGAGAACAATGTATGTGAATGCCAAAAAAACACTAAGTATTTGTTTGTGGCATCAACAACCCTAGACTCTAAAGTGCCTCTTCAGGGACATCTCTGATGAATCAAATGTTTCAAACCTATACAACGCTTCGTTTCTGAGGACTTTGTTCTCGTCTTGTTTTGCCACAGCACTGCTGGAAGCCAGCCAGCTCACAAACCAATAATTAATTCCATTTTCACTCAACTGTGCAGAATTATGCCTGATTGGTTTGAAGTGCTGCCAACGTTTTTAGTGAAAATCTAAATCCTGTTTCCTTATGCAACTCCACGAGAGAAACATCACCTGTACAGATGTTTTTCAGGGGGGTATTTAAGTCAGGGTCCAGAGGTGCTTCAATCTACTCATTCTATATATACACAGGACATATACATATACTGTGTGTATATATATATATATATATATATATATATATATACAGTATATATATATATATATATACAGTGAGTAACCAGGTGTGGTAATTTCTATGTAGGCTCAAAGGTTTTCTAAAGGTTTTGCAAGTGACATTAAGATTCCAAAGTAGACGTCTGAAGGCCTGATCTTGAGACATCTTGAGACAGTGTGAGCGTGAGGTGCAGACCCCCGGTCAGAGAGAGGACAGCCCCAGAGCAGCCAGAGGGGACCCAGAGCAGCCAGAGGGGACACAGAGCAGCCAGAGGGGACACAGAGCATGCAGGCTGGTGTACTGAAGAGCTACACCAGCTGTAGGGGAATGTGTGCCCATGACCGCTGAACATGACATGATGTAAAACAGACAGTCACATCTCCTATACCTTCCTAAGTATTAACAATGATTCATAATAACTTATAGGTTAAGTGGTTCTACGTGTATTCTGACACAATTGCTACGGGTTATTTGGTAAATAAAGTATATGTTAAGATTCCTCTTCATTTGATCGGCCCAAATCGACCGTCATCCGTTTACCGAAATACGTCCACAATCAATATGACCCCACACATTAATCTTCTCACACGCATCTTGTATCTTCACCTTCAACGCCAGGAAACACATCTAACAGTAATCTAAACAGCGGTGTTCCTGCGCACGTTTAAGGGGGTCAATCACAGCAGACACGCCAGTCGGCGACCATCTTGGCGAGATCTAACTCATTGTTCACGTGAGGTGTGATTCTATTACGGGCCCAGTTCAGTGCATGACAACGTCAGGCCAATCGCCGTGGAAACGGCGGGCGGCGGCGGCGGGGGCGTACCTGGAGGTCGGTGATAGAGACGCGGTGCGACTCCACGGTGGGCCGGCGGGGGAGGCGGGGGGAGGAGTGGGGGGAGGTGACGGGGGAGTACGGCAGCGAGGGGTAGATGTAGCGCCCGTCCAGCCCCGGGGAGCCGCACGGCGACGCCGCCGTCTGAGAGCGCTCCTGCAGCGACAGCTTCCTGTCCGACAGGTTCAGCTTCCTGTCCGACGGGTTCAGCCGCGGGCCCCGGGGGACGGCGTGGGACAGCAGGAGGTCACAGGAGTCGGGGGTCAGGAGGGGCCGGCCGGGGTCAGGGGTCTCGGAGCTGTCCATGTCCTCCACCTCCAGAGGGAGGAGAACACCAGTCACATCCCCGCGGCCTCCCAGAACCTCACTTAGACATCATCACATGGGCTTTAGATATCACAGACCCAACAGGTGTAGCTGGTTACTGCTGCAATGCTTGTTATTAGAATAATAATGATGCAGGACAACAGTTACCATGTCTGTGTTACCAAGCAACTAAAAGGTATTTTGTTTGGGTTTTGAATGGCGGAGTTACATGCCTTCATGGCCACTGAACCAGTGTGGAAACACACTTCCCTCCAGAGTTAAGTCACATCAGATGCTGTCAGGATGGACAAAGCCTTCAGACACGACGGTTAGGAAGGTGAAATGCTGTAGCCTCTGGTCGAACTGTGTTGATCCAAGATGGATGATGGAAAACTAGTGGTAATTGTTTGCAGACTCTTCGGAAGAACAACATTTTTTCAGCATGTTACCACGACGACGCGCAAGACTGAGCCGTTCACAGGGCCAAAAACAAATGGGATCGCGTTTCTGTCATTTTCACAAGTCTTTCCTCCCCTGCAACTCGGCTGATAAACAAACACGCTGTAGCTCCTGAACACCACCACACACTGCCCTCAGGCAGCGACACTAATCCTGTGTGTGTGTGCGGTTCTATTCGTGGGCCTGCAGCACCGGAGACAGAAGCAGCCTCCTCCTCCGACCCGAGCCCCCCGCCCCCCCACCTCACCTCCTCGTCCTGGGCGTGGCCCGGGGGCTCGTACTCCGTCACCACGATCAGGGACTCCATGGGGCGGAGGCCGGGCAGAGGGCCGGGCGGAGCGGGCGCGGGGCAGCTGCACAGCAGGTCCGGGAGCGGGTTCTGGTGGTTCCACTGGTTCTGCTGGGCCGGAGGCGGGGGCTGGTCGGGGCTGCGGGCGGAGGGCCAGGGGGACGAGGCGTGACAGGGGAACATGGTTAGCCCAGGGTGGGGACGCTCTGCTCCATCAGGGCGACTGGAGGGCGGAGGAGCTGAGGGGGGCGGAAGAGGAGGGGAATGAGCCACTGGGTCCACTCAGGGCACACGGAACGAGAACGTCAATCCAGTGGCCTCGTCTGAGGCCAGATGTCTACTTGTTACACCAGAGATGGCTCTGGTTGTAAGGTGTAATACAACCTGGTTCATCACCAGCTCCACTACTCAATCTATTTTGTACATAGGGAGAGAGAGAGAGAGAGAGAGAGAGAGAGAGAGAGAGAGAGAGAGAGAGAGAGAGAGAGAGAGAGAGAGAGAGAGAGAGAGAGAGAGAGAGAGAGAGAGAGAGAGAGAGAGAGAGAGAGAGAGAGAGAGAGAGATGGTGGCTACAGTTCAATACAGAGCAACAGAAAACCCACCTACGACAGGTCTTGTGTTATCTAAAGCCCACAGAGAACGCTGCGGCCGATCGGTTCATGGTCCCCTTGCGTATAATCTCGGGCCCAGCAGTCCTTATGTCTGACCGGTAGAACTACCCTGCATTGATGTTTACCATCATTGACTATCAAAGCTTAAGAAGACTTTACTACCATGGTTTCTGTGGGCAGTAACGCAACCTTTACAATTTAGGTCACGTAAAATCTTCCTTTGTTTTCTTGTTGACGTCAACAAAGTCTATTTGTGTCTTTAATAATATAATATATTCAGAAACAGCTGTACATGTTTAGCATTACAGGTTACCGTGCTGCCCATTACTTCACAATATGCATCTGAATCTCTTCACAGGACGACATTAGCTAAATGGAAACTCTGACCAAAAGCCAAAAGCCCAAACGTGAGTGGATCACGACATGTCGTTATGCATCAGGAGGCTGACAGCCCGATCTGAGTCTGGAGATTGGATGGAATAGTTGGCGCACTCCTCCTCCACCCAGACGGAGGTGGTTTCCACACCTCCACCTACACGGCGAACACACGTCTCTTTTGGCATCGCCAACTCCCAACTATTTCCCACTCACAGTTCAAACAGAGATTCAAAATGCGGGTGTGAACACGGTGATTGAAATGAAAAGAATTCTATTTTGAACTGCAATTGCGATCGCACACTAAAAAGAATGGAAGATGCCCTTTGATGTAGGCTGGAGGAGAGGTACCTCCATGTAACTTAGCAACTAAGTCTTCCACATCAAGCCGGTAATGCTCGTACACTCTGACGGTCCCTGGATGAACCTCACTGCACGCCCAGCATAATGGAGAACATGAATCCATGTCCATCACGGGCCTGAGTCACTGTGATCAATAAGTGAGAGAGTCAATATATATGGGAGTGTGGAGAGAGAGAGAGAGAGAGAGAGAGCGCAAAAAAATCATAAAGACATAACACAGCATATTATGTATAACTGCAATCACAATCTCTAGACCTCCCCGACTGCAGGAGTGAGTGGCATTGGAGCGTCTGAGCCCTGGGGATTGCGAACAGATGTTTTACTCCAGATGCGACCCTCTGCCTTTCCCCATAACAACAGCCACCACAACGCCGTTCGCCGTTAGGAAAGTTTCAAGGGGGTGGTCGCTGGTTGGGGTCCACCAATAACAACCACGACCCAAGTCCTACAAGAACTGGGCCATGTGGAGCACTAAGGTTGTCAGCCCCATCCCAAGATCGACAGACAACACAAGCTGATCTGCAGAGCTGAACGGAGATAAACTGCGAAAGGAGTGATGACTTTCCACAGCCACACAGGGTAAAATTAGGACACAGTGCTAAATTAGATTCGGAGGACTAAAATTGTGTCGGTGACAGACACGAGTCTGCCATGGTAAAGTATTATGTCAATACCAAAAGAGATCGCCATCACCACATCAGTGGACATGCTACTGGTGAAATTATAGACTATACATTAATGGGATTGTGTGAACCCACCCTGCTTCACCAACGACTGCATGGCAATATACGTACATACTTGGGTGTAAACGGAGGATATGTTGGCCGTGGGGGTTTCAGCCGTGAGACCCCCGAGTCAAATGGACTCGCTTCCTTTTTCTGCAAACGAAACTCATTTCCTACAAAGCGTTGACATCGCAAACTAATCCAAGCAGAAACACCGCAACGACGCACCGAAATGCGCTCACCAGTCACCATAAGTTAATTGCATATTTTACTCCACATCATCGTCATGTATCGAACAGACGGCTCGTGTAACTATCGGCTTCAACTTTGTAAAGCTATGCAAATCAACCTTTATTTCGCCGTTGAAGACCCGTAAAGCCCATCAGGCTGGTTCAGTCCAGCGGCGCTGCGTCCCCACGCCACTCCGCTTCACTTTGGTGACCTCCCGTGAGACATTTGTCCGGGTTGATACACCCTATAGGCACCCCTAGTCATCCGTGAAAGGGAACAAGCCAGACCTCCCGACAGTGAGGTGCTAACGGGCTGCCAGGTGTCAGCCCACAGATGTTGGGCTGGGATGGTGATGAGAAACGCGGCGCGATCATCTCTCCACGGCTTAAAGTGAGTCCGGCGTAACGCAGTTACAGATGGACGAGCCACTAAACGCGAGGAATCACAAAAAGGGGGGTTACCTTATCATGTAGAATCAGAGTGGATGAAGATGAAGTATTTCGTGTCGATGCATCGATGGTGTTGTAGCTTGTGGCTAGCAGGCTGCTGCTGCTTGACGAGAGGAGGAGGCAGACCTCCGGAGCTGAAGGTGATGGACCAATCAGCGCAGAGCCGCCGCGGCGCCGATGGAGAGGCACGGCAGACCGCTTTTGATTCCGAATGACCGCACATCTTTTAACGAAAATTGTATTGGACGATTGTCGACCTCAAAAAGTCACCGTTGTGTTTCCGTTAAAACGAAAGTCCCCCCGGGGGGAGTTTCTGGGGTGACCGTGTCGTGTCGACGCCACCGTGTGGCCCATAATGGAGTCGATCGGACGGGGAAACTCACTGGTCCCTTTCGACCGTCTGTCTAAAGTGTCTTTGGTCTGGGCCATCTGGGGACGAGACCTGGGGCCACTAAGCGCAAAAGGGGCCCTCAGCAATTTGAGAAAACAAACAAAATGCATGCGTGTACATAATGCATATATGATATGCAGAAATATGATGCCCAGCTGGACCTATTCCAGTAGTACTGATAATTATCCCATCATATGAA
The DNA here is from genome assembly GCA_036785325.1 of Urophycis tenuis. Taxonomy (NCBI): domain Eukaryota; kingdom Metazoa; phylum Chordata; class Actinopteri; order Gadiformes; family Phycidae; genus Urophycis; species Urophycis tenuis. Next base: position 6,502,784 of record JAXIVH010000017.1, on the reverse strand, counting down.
ATAAAGGTTGTGGAGAGTTGGAGTCTGTTTGTGGAGGTCATGGTGTTACCAGCCCTGTGTGAAGAACTGGTAACACGAGAACTGCGTTCCTCCGAGCTGTGTGATTCCATTAGAATGTTGTTGTTGAGAGCTTCGTCAGCCACATTACCTGTCAGTGCTAACGGGCGTGCTGCCGTCCATGCTTGGGGGGGGGGGGGGGGGGGGAGGGGGCTGGTTTCGGCCAACACAAATATTGCCATAGTCTAAACCTTGGGGGGGTTCATACGTTGTGTCCTTGTCTTGTGGGTGGAATGTCAGTTCTTGGCCTACGGAGCTGTAGAGGAATACCTGCTCAACTGGACCGCTTAGGCAGCCTTCTTGCCTGGACCTAAAACTAATGAAGTTGGGCTTCGGTGGAAGGGGTGTGAGTCCAGACACAGCCGCTGACTGCAGATATTTGACCGATGATGGGTGTGCTGGTTGGGACGGTCCACTGGGCCGGCCCCCTGAAGCCCCTCCCACTGACCTCTGACCCCCGTGAGGAAGGCGAGGCACCACAGAGTAAACGTCTCGCAGAGTTTCAGTCAAAACATTACAAAACATACACGTTAAAAAGCGCTTTATTTTAATACAAAAAAAAATCTGCAAAGCGCGTTGTTACATTGACAAAAGAAAAAAACTATTACAATTGTTTCCAACGTCAAAAAGGAGAACAACAACAGAAACGTCTGTACAATGCAAAAAACAAAAACAACCCTCGGTCGACCGTTGCCGCAGTTACCGCCTCTTCTGGAAGATGTTTCCTCGCCCCATCCCTCCACGGCCACGGCCCCTGGCAGCCACTGCAGGGGAAACAACAGTGATCGGCACGTCAGCACAGACGAGACAACCGAGAACCATGACGTAGAACCCCATGAATACACCCAGTGGGGCGAGCGCTCCCAACACAGAACCGCGACCCCCGGCCGTCTCTCGGGCCGGGGGTACGCACCTTGAGCCTTGAGGATGGCTGCCTTGCCCCGGCCGGCCCCCGAGCCCTGGTTCTTGTTCTTCATGCTCTTCAGCATGGGCGCGTTCTTCAACATGTCCGGCAGGATGAGGAACCGGATCTTGCTGCCGCGGATGTAGACCTGCTCCAGCTGGGCCACGCGGCCGTCGCGGTACGTCACCGTGATGTTGGACATCTGAGAGACACAGGGGGCGTGGTGTTAGAGAGTGTTGCTGGGACACAGGGGGCGTGGTGTTAGAGAGTGTTGCTGGGACACAGGGGGCGTGGTGGGACACAGGGGGCGTGGTGTTAGAGAGTGTTGCTGGGACATAGAGGGCGTGGAATTAGTGTTGCTGGGACACAGGGGGTGTGGTGTTAGAGAGTGTTGCTGGGACTCAGGGGGCGTGGTGTTAGAGTGTTGCTGGGACACAGGGGGCGTGGTGGGACACAGGGGGCGTGGTGTTAGAGAGTGTTGCTGGGACACAAGGGGCGTGGTGTTAGTGTTGCTGGGACACAGGGGGCGTGGTGGGACACAGGGGGCGTGGTGTTAGAGTGTTGCTGGGACACAGGGGGCGTGGTGTTAGAGTGTTGCTGGGACACAGGGGGCGTGGTGGGACACAGGGGGCGTGGTGTTAGAGAGTGTTGCTGGGACACAGGGGGCGTGGTGTTAGAGTGTTGCTGGGACACAGGGGGCGTGGTGTTAGAGAGTGTTGCTGGGACATAGAGGGCGTGGAATTAGTGTTGCTGGGACACAGGGGGCGTGGTGTTAGAGTGTTGCTGGGACACAGGGGGCGTGGTGTTAGAGTGTTGCTGGGACACAGGGGGCGTGGTGTTAGAGAGTGCTGCCTACATTCATTAGATAGATAGAAACTTCATTGATCCCCTAGGGGGACATTCAGGGTCCAAGTAGCTAAAAAGACAGAGGCATCACACATTTACATTTAGCAGACGCTTATCCAAAGCGACTTACAAAGAGTACATTTGTCATAAGAAGGTGAAGCATTTCATCGCTGCTAATACAGTAAGAAAGTCACCAGAACAAGTTTTAAGCATTTCAATTGCTAGATTAACCATTGCTAGTATACAATATCTCTGACTAAGTGCCAGTGACTAAGTATCTCTGACAAAGAGCGAGTATAAAGTGCCAAGACCTACAACATACAAGAGCATGAGGGTATGTTTTTTTTTTTTTTAAAGAGGCAACGGATGGATGTTATGCAGGGTTCAGGTGAACTCTGAACAAGTGGGTCTTGAGTCCCTTCCGGAAGATGGGGAGTGACTCTGCAGTCCTGACATTAGCAGGGAGCTCGTTCCACCAGCACCCATCCGACCTTTTCCTCCTTTTAGTGATGGAGGTACCAGTCCACCAGCTGAGGTAGTTGAGCGGAGTGCTCGAGCAGGGGCGTGGGGTTTCACTAACACCTTGAGGTAGGTAGGGGCAGTTCCATTAACGGCTTTGTAGGCCAGTAGCATCGGAATTTGATGCGAGCCACTACAGGGAGCCAGTGGAGGTCACGGAAGAGGGGGGTCACGTGGGAGAATTTGTGTCTGTTGAACACGAGGCGTGCTGCAGCGTTCTGGATCCGCTGCACAGCTTTTACCGCGGTTGCAGGGAGTCCAGCTAAGAGCGAGTTGCAGTAGTCGAGGCGGGAGATGACAAGTGCCACATAACATACAAACACAGTATAAGCAGGATAAAGTGATACGGTGAATTTAGTCCAGGCTGGGGGAGGGAGGGGGCGCTGTACATAAGGGCTAACATAGCCAGTAAATATTATAAATAGTGAGGTAAAAACGGTGGTGGGGAAGGTGGGGACTATGCAGAGAAGTCAATCTCTTTTCCATTTATTGACAGATTGTACAGTTGCATAGCCGTATATCCCTGGGTACAGATGATTTACTCAGTCTGCCAGTTTTGCATGTCAGAGAGCGTAGTCTCTCGCTGATCAAGCTCACCACAATGGGTCATCACAATTGTACCCCCAAATGTCAGTTTGGTCATTCACTACAATGATTATCTTATTATTATTATTCAGTTCTTTTGCACTTTATTATTATACTGATCATAGTTATATTTTTATAGATCTATTTAAATATTGTTTATCTCTGTCTCCCGGAAGCCTTTAGCAACAACATTTCGCTGCCAAAAATCACTGTTTCTTGTGCAACGACAAATAAAGAGAAAGTTGAGGTTGAAACAGAATATATCAGGTATAGAGTGAAATCTTATTTATGAGATTGGTATAATTAGGTATCTAGATTGTTGTATTCATTTCAAGTCTGTTTGTTAAGCTACTATTGCACTCCTGGTCATCCCTGGAAGGAGATGTTCCTTCTCCTTTGAATCTCTTGTGGGTGATGAGAACATCCTATGAGTGTGTGCCTGCAATTCACAGCTTTGCAAATAACACTGACCTGTCTAAATGTGTGGTTGCAAGTATGGGTCTTTGAAACATGCTCAAAATGTGCTCGATTTCAACCAAAAAGACCACAACTAGCTCCACCACTATGAACTAACTAAACACCACCACCATTTTGGCTCTGCATCATGTGAAATTTGAAGAAAAAAAAAAACCCACACAGGTTAATCTGGAGGTTATTCCATGCAACCATTTTAGTTTGTGGGAAATCGTCCATGCACACTGTCACACAAGGCACAAGGTCTCTCGATGGGGTGAAGCACTAACTTCTGAGTACCTTCAACAGTCTGAAGTGATGTGCTTGAATGAATTGGGGTTAACGTTGGTGAACAGATAGAAGCCACCCCATGTTAGCGGAACACAACGCAGATGTAAACAACGTACTTGGCAGTTCATGTTGTCTTCGGCCTCGATGAGCTTGCCCCGGTACACCTCGCCGGTGTTGGTCTCGCAGGTCACGATGTGACCCTCCGCCTCATGCAGAACCTTGATGGGGACGCCGATGGACATGATTTCGGTCCTGTTGGGGGGGTCCAAACACACGGGTTACATTTAGTCAGATTTCATTAGCTTCCGGGGACATTTGGAACCCGTTGGCGTGGTGAGCGTTAGTTTGAGCAACATTTCAGTTCAATTATGAACCAGCTGGCTGTATGACGCGTTAGGCCAGCAAGTAGTGAACCACAGTACGGCGGAGGCTACAAACGAATACTAGTTCGCCATCTATCCATAAATGTGTCCATATATGCGCTGAAACCACTGTACTAACATGATTCAGTGTTAATATAAAACACATAAATACTGATCATGTGGAGGAGGTCACGGCTCCATTCATCTGGGAGCGAGGCGGAACACTGCGCTCCGGCGCTTTAGCGCGACAATTCATAATTTCCGACCGACGTAACTCCTGGATACACAAACCACTACAAGACATTTTGGAATACATAACATACCACAAGTATAATGTAACACATACCTAGTTTGCGCCTTTAGGGGTGTTTTCTTTGTTTTTCGTAGTGGTCGTCTACACTGCGGCAACGTGCGGGCGTCGAATTCAGTTTTGAGCTTTTTCCGCCTTCCCAGAAGGCCCCGCGATGATAAGTACTTCCGGTTGACCCAAAGATGATTATACGGGACTTGTAGTTCTTTAAGAGTAGCGTCCAATGACGAACAATGCAAACATAATATCAATTAGTATAACAGCATGCATGACAATATGTATAGTACATCGATCCCGAAACAATAATATAGAGTCTGGTATTAAAGTTTCAATGTATTTATTCTGGATAACAGCAACATTTAGTCAGCTGAAAAGTGTAGAGAACTACTTACACAGTGAATTCCCCAGCTCATAACCCTTTTAAAAATGACGTCACATCACAATGACCGCCTCCATTTTGGAAGCATAGGAGCGTTGCAATGGTAGTTGTTTGGTTGGTGGAAATTTTCACGTGAAGACATTGTTGTGTTTGAACCTGCCACGGCGTATGAGATGCATGAGATGCCTCTCATGCGAGGCATCGCAAATAAAAAGTTTTCCTTTGCTTAGGTTATGAAGTATTTTCTTTTATTTAGGATTTTACAGATTTTACAGTACTACAACTTTGTTGAGTCCTCTCAAAATGGCGGAGTATCCCCAATAAAAGATCATTTTTCACATTCTGACGTACAAGCCCTATGGTGGTTGCTTTATACAATCTATGGTAGGTCCTGTAGACCTATAATATCCAAAGACTAAAAGGAGTAGAAGGGCCTGAACACATCATCGAAAGCGAGGTCTTGATTTCACTTCTGATCTCAATGAAAGAAAGGCCGTACATTGTCCATCTCCTTAACACACACAGTCACATGAGTGATATCATCCTCACCCAACTCAGACAATACACAAATCCCACAACACAGTAGCTCCTCTATTTGCATGCTGCCTCGGCCACGAGTCAGTAACAGGAGGAGAATGGTGTGACTCCGAGTGGAGGAAGAGGAGGGTGGCGTTGCATTATACATCCATTGGGCATCACCCCGCGCGCCCGTATGCTAAGCTAACGGCACGTTTGTCAGCGCGGTGAAAGGCACGACGCCACGTCGTTCCATGCACAGCGTGTGAAGCCAGTGTTATGCTCTCTGCAGCCGAATAAACTGGATGGTAGTACACAAAAAAAACTAAACACAGTTATCGTCACCTTGTGATTTTGACTCGTACTGAGGTCGTGAAGTGTAAAGAATACGTCAATTTAAAACCTTTAAAACACATTTATAACATGCAACATCATGACTCATCTATCAGTGCTCTTGATAAATGAAAGCACTATCACTCTACATCACAGTACTCTTCTTCACAGCATTTTACATAATCCTCTGTCCGTACAAGCAGTTATGCCTTGACGGCGTCTACTTTAAGTCCAGGGGGCTCTGTCAGCAGGCAGGGCCGTTACATCAAATCATCCACCGGAGTTCCTTTGAAGTCGTAGGACCTCACAAATACTGACTGTTACATTTGACTCCTGGGGTGTTGCTGCAAAACCAAGGAGACAGGAATACATTTCACAACACTTTTTTTTTGTAACAAGCACCAAATCAAAAGGTTTAGCTAACACCACTGGGCTCCGTTGAGAACATGGAGTCTTTCCACCACACTCGAGCAGACAAATAAAAAAAAATAAAACACTAGCTCGTTGCTTGAGAGTCAATGAATACATCTGCTCAGTAAAGTCGTTATCACCACAATAATTGAAAAGGCAGGATGGAAGAGGCTACCGGCTGTGCTGTTAAGTAGCTTAGCGTCTTGGGATGCGTACACCGTGCGACTAAAAGTGGGGTGCACGTGTCGAAAGTTGTTGTAGAGAGGCGTGGCGTTGTCTTCGTCCGGCTCACTGGCATACATCCCTGAGGTCAGCTGCTCCAGCTGCGTGGAGACAGACAACGTCACAAACAACCCAAGAGCCGCAGAGTAAAAAAACACAGCTGGAGAAACCGCCGCGCTGAAGCGGGATGCCGTGGACCTACCTGTGACCAGGAGATGTGGATGGGCACCTCGAAGAGGGTCCACACAACTGCTTGAGAACACGGAGGGGTGGTCAGGCTACCATGGTAACGGTAGTACTGGCTCATATGTTGCTGAGGCAGAAGGCCGATCAGTGGAAAGGGTTTGACCCAAGTGGTTTGACCTGAGACGAGGATGCAGAGTCAACTTCTGAAGACACAACGCAGAACGTAGGACAAAGAGAGTGCATGGATTTTGTTTTATTTCTGACCTTTGTAAGCAACAGATGAAAGTTTTCTGGCAATATGTCCAAATTGCTCATGGTCCGCATAGGCCACCTGAAGTACAAACAACGAAAAACACAGTATAACGACAACAATACGTCGGAACGTCTTCAATAACCTTCACGAACCCGGTAGGTTTCGGCTCACATCGATGAAGACCCCGAGAACGGCCAGGCCCGTGGGGTCCCCCAAAGCCACCGACACGTTGGGGTGGGTGGACTTCATGCTGACGATGTGCATCTGGAAACACAAAGGAGGGGGAGCCGGTCAGTCACCACAGTCCCACAGCGTCTCCGTGGTGAGCGGGGCGCATGGTGCAGGGTGCAGGGTGCAGGGTGCATGGTGCTGGGTGCAGGGTGCAGGGTGCAGGGTGCAGGGTGCATGGTGCAGGGTGCAGGGCCAGGTACCTCCATGGGGTACCGCTGTCCATCGACCGTGTGCTCTGAGCCGTTGCTGGAGGGGCTGCCCCAGTGGAAGTGCAGCTGGATGGTGTGGTACACGCCGGGCAGACCCCCGCCACTCACCGCCAGGCCCCCGGCCACGTCCAGCACCACTGGGGGGGCCGGCACATTGACACACGCATGATGTACACATGTATACACACACACACACACACACACAGGCACATTGACACACGCATGATGTACACATGTACACACACAAAGACACATTGACACACGCATGATGTACACATGTACACACACACACACAGGCACATTGACACAAGCATGATATACACATGTACACACGCACACAGACACATTGACACACGCATGATGTACACATGTACACACGCACACAGACACATTGACACACGCATGATGTACACATGTACACACGCACACAGACACATTGACACAAGCATGATATACACATGTACACACGCACACAGACACATTGACACAAGCATGATGTACACATGTACACACGCACACAGACACATGCACCAAGCATGATGTGTGTGTGTGTGCAGGTAGACATCAGTGCACATGAGCATGCACACACACACACACCACACAGCCCAGTCAAACAAACCCCCTCTGTGTGACTTGTACATGATACGTACACCGTTCGAGTGAAAGGGGGGCTACTCATGAGCTGTACCCACCAGAGTGGCCGTCGTTGGTCAGCCTCCACTGCCCCGGCTGCACCACATCGAAGCCCTCCAGGAGGAGCTCCCCCAGGGAGAAGCTCCTGGTCATCTGGCGGTCCAGGTTGATGGGAGAGTGATGCGTTTCCAGCAGCGGGTGACAAGAGGGGAACAGGTCCCCCCACGCGTACGGATCTGACCACAGAGCAGTCTTATTAACAGCTCTGTATTCATAACAGCTCAGTCTTATTAACAGCTCTGTCTTAATCACAGCTCTGTCTTAATCACAGCTCTGTCTTAATAACAGCTCTGTCTTATTAACAGCTCTGCCTAAACAACAGCTCTGTCTTATCAACAGCTCTGTCTTAATAACAGCTCTGTCTTAATAACAGCTTTGTCTTAATAACAGCTCTTTCTTATTAACAGCTGTCTTATCAACAGCTCTGTCTTAATAACAGCTCGGTCTTATTAACAGCTCTGTCTTAATCACAGCTCTGTCTTAATCACAGCTTTGTCTTAATAACAGCTCTGTCTTATTAACAGCAGTCTTATTATCAGCTCTGTCTTAATAACAGCTCTGCCTAAACAACAGAACGGGCTCAATAACAGCTCTGTCTTAATAACCTAACTGTCTTAATAGCAGAGCAGTCTTAATAACAGAGCTGTCTTATTAACAGCTCAGTCTTGATAACAGAACTGTCTCAACAGCAGCTCAGTCTTTAACAGTTTCTGCTCTAATTTGGATGTCAAAAGACTCACCACAATGGCCTTCATTATAACAATAGTCCTCTGAAAAAAAAAAAAAAAGAATTGAAGATTCAATGGGGTGATTGTGATGACAGAACGTTTTGATTTCTTAAGGAGCCTAAGTTTATGTGTATCAGAAACAATGACCCACACAGAATCAAAGTTTCACAGAAACACAAAAATGGAATATCGTCTTCGGAATACCAGTGTGGAATAACGATGAGGAATGACACTCACCCGAGTCCGAGTAGCCAATCACAATCACCAGCACCAGCGCGGCCGAGGTCCAAATCATCTTAAGTGTCCTCGGCTCATCAACTCGCAGGTGTCGCGCGCGGAGGCAGTGTGAGCACCTTGAGACTGAGCTCGGCCTTAAGTAGGAACCACGGGCAAAAAAAGGTTGAGGTTCTGGTCTCGTCTGATCAGTGGAGTGCGTCTCTGACGGCTAAGTAGTCTCGTCTATTCAACTGGTGCCAAGACTACCCACCCACCACCACCACCACCACCCACCCCAACACACACACCCCCACCCACCACCACCACTCACCCCAACACACACACCCACCCACCCACCACCACCACCACCACCCACCTACCCACCACCACCACCACCACCACCCACCCCAACACACACACACCCCAACACCAACTCATTACGGATGGCCATCCTGCCATCAGCATTCATCTCTCTTGAGGAGTCAGAGGGTCAGCAGCACATCATATTCTAATAGGTCTAACCCAAACAAGGAGGGATTCATCATGTATTGTTATGCTGTTTGTGACTTGTTGGGGTTTCATGAATGGAATTGTTATTTTTATATATATATATACATATTCAAACAGTTGTTCCTCTGTCCTTTTTCATGTACTTGCAAGATGTGGTTAATGTGCTTAAGTATTGTATAAACCTAAACCTCTGTTCTACTTTGAGAAGATAAAGAGTTTGGCATCCATGAGGTCTTAGATGTCCAAACCAGTAATGTAACTCAAGTGAGTAAATCCTGGTGATTTGCTTCGTGGACTGCAGCCCGACATGCAGCACTATATAAATTTCATCACTGCGGCAATTGATTTAAGTATATAAGTATATTTTTTGAGTATGAGCGTCTAACTAATTAAACCCATTCACCCATGGCTCAATAAAAGGCAGGATTGATTTCCCTTTAAATCAATCTGGCGTGAGGAACGAAGGAGGACAAAGAATGTAGAACAAACATGATGACTGTGCTGAAAAAGGTGAGCTCAGGCTTGGTCCAAAAAAAAAAAGAGCCAACTTGCAAATATCGATGCCCTTGGGGACTTCCCCTCCTCTAAATTAAAACTACATCTGAAATAATGCTCCGTTTAATTTGATAATCCATCTTCACTGTAAAATAACACTGGGCCACAGGGCCGCGGCTGAGCCCGCTCACTACCCGACTCAGACCCATGAATGAGTCGATTCTGCCGGCGCACACGCGGCATGCACAAAGCCTAGTTATTATTAAGGAGCTATTGTTCCCAGAAGGGTATCAGCGCCCCCCACACCCCCCGTCTCACGAGTCAACGTAAGTTATACCGGCCGTCTATAAATAGCTTCAATCCGTCTTTTGTTGTGGCTGGAAGTGATCGAACAAGACGCGGTGGCACCACGAGGGGGCTTCCCTCTCAGCACCTTAATTCCCGAGACATTTGGTCGCTCGCCGGCCACGCGACTTCTTGGGACAGGTAATGGGACTCGACGTCACGGATCGACGCCACGGGCCCACCCAGAGTTAATCCGAGTTCCGGCAAGACACAGCAAGTTGTCCTTCATGGTGCAATTTATTTGGCATTTGATTAGAAGTACATCTACCTCAGGAAAAGTACAAGACCAGATCCCCCCCCCCGCCCTGCAAATTGAACACGTTTGCCATTTAAAAGCAACGAAAGAAAGGACAATTCAGGATGTATCATCGGAGGAATCGTACGTAAAGCGTTTCAAATCAAATCGGGTAGCTCTGACACCACTGTAGCCTATCACAGAAACACAAATAAAAGTAGTGTAAATGGAGCCATTTGTTGGTGTTTTTTATGGGGCGGGGGGGGGGGGCATTACGCCGCACACATAATAAACCATGAGGGCAAACAACTTGAGATTCATGATTTAACCTAGATGACGATTTTACTTACAATGCTTTAATTTAAAAAGTAAAAGCCCCCCAGCATGCCTTAACATAAACACATGCACCGTATAGGTCAAAAAGAACCCCCCCCCCTCTGAAACAACACACCCTCTCCTATACACACATGCAACACCGACCACATGGTGGCGCTGACAATCCTCCCGTGGATTGTCAAAAAAATAACACAAATAAATTGAACGACAAAACACAAAAAAAAAAGACCTAACCGACATGATCATTGTACATACATTCAAAAACATGAGTCACACCCCAAAAAAATCAATCACAGGCACTCTTCTCCGTTCTGCGGTCTCTGGGAAACACGGACAGTTTGAAAGGCTTGGCGCTGCTGGTGGTAGTCACCTATACTCCGTCCGACGGCCAGGCCACGAAATCCCTGAATTTGGCTGCTGAATGACAAACCTCAGAGAGAGGCCATCATGTAGTGTGCTTCTGACGGGCCGGGGCTATGGGGGATGTTCAGCTACAGGACCAGGAAAGCACGACAGCAAAGGTTCAGGGGGGAGGGGCTCCAAAACACCAACCCACGTGTTAAATTAAAAAACGACGATACAAATTAAGAAGTTCCAATGTAGATCTTTTCCAACCGTTTCAGCGGGTGTTTTTGGCCATTCTCATTACTTTTGTTTAAATAATAAGAAACAATGGGACCAGGAGAGATAACAGAGCCACCAAAACAGAAATAAAGTTTAGGTACAATATTCAACGCAGTACCATGGCCATTAGCAGGCAACCCACGTAAACCTGCCTAAAAAAAAACCCTGGCTGTACCACGTAAAAAAATAACGAACAAGAAAACCATACGACTGAATTCAAACAAAAATATGTTTCTGATTTTGGTGGCGGCTGACACACACATCCTTCGTTCGGCAAGAAAACAAATCGTTGGCCACAAAGTATTAGTAGTATTGTAACGAAGGGACGTACGAGTGCACAAAAGTAAATCGACAACGCTAAACTCAGAAAAAAAATAATGTTGTTATTTCATCGTTTTCACCAATTTTTTTTTTTTTTTAATATATAAATAGTGTAATTTTACAGCATCGCCTGGCGACCGCTGTGGACGCAGCAGAATCTCGCCGTGCACCTCGCTCCCCCGCCAGGTGCACACACATCCACCAACGACTACAAAACCCACCCGGCACCCCGCCCGCCCGCGCGCCAAACCCCTGCGTACAGACCGCGGAGGAGCTCTCGCTGCCCCGTCGTCTCCGCGACACAAACGTCTCGTCCGCGATCCGAGCGCCCGCACGCACGTCTACTTTCACAGCGTCGGGGGGCGGGGGGGGGACATGAGACGGACAACAGAGACACCCCGACCAGGACCCGACTCGTCCTCCTTCAGTCTTTCACCGTGTGCCGGACTCTGACGAACGATTAGGACAGGCACAGAACTGAAAAGAGGCTGGGGAGGGGGAGGGGCTTGATATCAACTACAGAATTTTAACACAAGAGTCTGAATGTCGACACGTTTTAAAAAGCTTCATCCGGTAGAAATTCAGGAGTGTCGCGCGCAAAGCCACTGCAGCATCATCTTGACTGCGCAAAAAAGAGAAGGAAAAAAAAAAGAAAAAAAGTCTTCTTGGGATCCCCTCGTGGACGACAAGGCTCCGGGAGAGGACCCCACAAACTGGAGTGTCCCGTCAAACCCCCCATGAATGAAAACTGTGACTGCATTACACCTGAAAGAATAGCCTGCTTCGTTCCACCTCCACCCACCGTCTGGACAAACTTGTTTTCACTCCGTTTTTTTTTTTTTTTTGTGTTTCTTTTGAATTCATCTCCTCTGCCATCGACCCCTTGCCTAAATATTAGACGGGCGGTCTACTTCACACCGCGTCGGCACGCTGGCGCCCCCTCTCAGGCCATTCCGGGCACTGCCGCGGGTGCGAGCCTCACACCACCGTGCTGAGAGACATGCCGGCGCCACAGTCCACGGTGAGGGTGGTGTCGGGGGCGTGGCCGTCGGTGGGCGTGTCGGGCGCCACCAGGAGCGTGCTGCTGTCCACGGAGTCCTCCCGCTGGCCGGCGGCGGGCCCCGGGGCCGGCTGCGGGGGCAGCTGGGGCACCTGGGGGATGGCCACCTGCAGGCAGCGGGACATGGTGCTGGTCGGCCGGGTCACCATGGGAACGCCGCTCCGCGCTGCAGGGAGGAGCCGGGAACGAGTGGGGAAAATTAAAGATACGCATTACTACACGAAATATGCATGTGTGTTTTCACAAGTGTGAGCGTCCAATCAACGCCAGGACTGATTTCTCTTGGGCTCAATCTGGCGTGATGATGAGAGGAAGATAATTGTAAATACTCTTTTTTTTGCTACAAATCCAAAATCAAGCCGCTCAATTCCCCATTAACTCATGTTAGCAGGTGCGTTCACCCAAATGCAATTTGGCGATCGAGTCCCATGTGATATAGGGGCAGGCCCGGGTTCAGGGGTCTCCTTGCTCAAGGCCGTCTAACCCGGGCCAAACCCGGTGAACCCACCCAGAGCCCTAGAACCACTAGAGCCACTAGAGCCCCTAGACCGGACCCCCGCCCCCCCCATCCCTACCGAGCTCCATGTAGAGCAGGCTGTCGGGGTCGATGGAGGCCTCGTAGGGGGGGGGCGGGTCGTCGGGGTGAGGGAGGTCCGGGTACTTGTAGGCGGCGTAGGGCGGCGGGGGCTCCTGGAAGTGGAAGGCCCCGCCCTCGCCGTCGTCCGACAGGTGCAGCGGCGTCAGCCCGGTGCCGAAGGCGTCGGGGCCGCAGTCGAAGCCCGGCACGCGGCGGCCCAGGTTGAAGTGGTGCACTGCGGGGGGGGGGGAACCACAAGAGACCCGGTCAGCCCGGTGGACATACGGTACCGCGGTTGTTCTGCTAGGCGTGCGGGTCCGAACGGGGGGCTCACGGTTGGCTCCGATCAGGGTCTCGATGCGCTCGCGGCGGCGCTGGCGGAGCCGGTGGACCATGAATAGCAGCAGGGAGAGGATGAGGAAGGACGAGATGCAGCTGACGATGAGCCGCATGCCGCTGGCCATGGAGTCGAACAGACTGCTGCCGTCTGGGGAGACACCGGGACCACGAAGGAGAGGTTATGGAATAATGCATGGAAACATAAGCACAGATCTAATCAACTCTAGTGTCCCCACAGAATCCAGTTAATAAAAATGTGCAATATTGGAACTCCATGTCCCCACGGTGGGCCCTGACTAGTCCCACCAGTAGTGAGCTGTGTGCAGTACATGGGGCCATATGTGCAGTACCATGTGCAGTTGTACCTGGAGAAGAACCTGATGCAGTGTGAGCAGCACCTGGTGCAGTGTGTGCAGCACCTGAGTGAGCGGTACCTCATGCAGTGTGAGCAGCACCTTGTGCAGTGTGTGCGGTACCCGATGCAGTGAGTGCAGTACCTGGTACAGTGTGCAGTACCTGATGCAGTGTGAGCGGTACCTGGTGCAGTGTGTGCGGCACCTGGTGCAGTGTGTGCGGTACCGGGTACAGTGTGTGCAGCACCTGGTGCAGTGCCCAGTGCAGTGTGTGTGCAGTACCTGGTGCAGTGTGTGCGGTACCTGGTACAGTATGTTCAGTACCCAGTGCAGTGTGTGCAGCACCTGGTGCAGTGTGTGCAGTACCTGGTACAGTATGTTCAGTACCCAGTGCAGTGTGCACAGCACCGGGTGCAGTGCCCAGTGCAGTGTGTGCAGCACCTGGTGCAGTGTGTGCAGTACCTGGTACAGTATGTTCAGTACCCAGTGCAGTGTGCACAGCACCGGGTGCAGTGCCCAGTGCAGTGTGTGCAGTACCTGGTGCAGTGTTTGCAGTACCTGGTACAGTTTGTTCAGTACCCAGTGCAGTGTGCAGCACCTGGTGCAGTGCCCAGTGCAGTGTGTGCAGCACCTGGTGCAGTGCCCAGTGCAGTGTGTGCAGCACCTGGTGCAGCGCCCAGTGCAGTGTGTGCAGCACCCAGTGCTGTGTGAGCAGTACTTGATGCAGTGTGTGCAGTACCTGGTACAGTATGTTCAGTAGCCAGTGCAGTGTGTTCAACACCCAGTGCAGTGTGAGCAGTACCTGGGTCAAGGCACGTGAACTTGCAGCACTCCTTGGGGTCCTTGCGGAAGTGCTGGCAGCTCTGCGGCCGCTCGCACAGCGCCGCCACGCACATCTCCGGCTCGCCGTCGTGACACGTGCAGCTCAGGCAGGGGTCGTCGCCCTTGGGCGTGAAGTAGTAGCCCTCATTCACCACGTTGTCCTTGATGTCCACGCACGTCTGCCCTGCAGCCGGGGGGCGGGACAGGTCAGGACAGGTCAAGACATGTCAAGACACGTCAAGACACGTCAAGACACGTCAAGACACGTCAAGACACGTCAAGATACGTGGAAAATACTGATTCAGAAAAGATTTTTGCAATAGTATAGTGTATAGTATTTTCGAATTGTATGTTTATATTTGTTTGGTGAATATTTTGTTTGTCTTTCAAATATCTAATTGACCTATCAGACAATTTTATGTTTTTGCACGTCCCATCCTGGCACCAATTCAGAGGGACAAATTCCCGGAATCATGTTCAAAACGGGATTCTCGCGGGAGCAAAGCACGCTACGCCCCCCCTCCACCCGAAGACCCCCAATAAGAGCCCAGCGTACTTCTCTTGCAGAGGAAGGGGAACTTCTTGTAGCAGTTCTCGGCGTTCCAGCTGTGCAGGCCCCTCTCGTTCATGCTCTTGCTCTGGAAGCGCTGCAGCTGGCCGCAGAACATGTTGTCTTGCTTGGGCGTGCCCTCCTGGGAGAAGCTGGGCAGGCTGTCGGGGGGCAGGAAGGCCTGCATCAGCCCTGGGGGGGGGGGGGGGGGGGGGAGACACAGCACCAGTGTCAGACAGACACCCAGAGGGAAGAAGGCTGGTCAGAGCCTGCTGCCATCTTTTTAGAAGGCTTACCTTTATAGGCCACTTCCCAGTGCCCGACCAGTGAGTGGTTTTGAGTGGTGATCACATACTGGTAGCCGACCCAAAACCTACGGAAGAAAAGTCAGAATGAGATCCACATGAGATCCACAATGTAGTCGTCCACTTAAAATACCACTAAACGCTATTGTCTACTGCAATGTACAGATGAGAGGGCGGCAGTAGCTCAGTGGGTAGAGCGGGTGGACAGAGCGGGTCTTCCAGTAACCGTAGGGTCGGCGGTTCGATCCCCTTGATCCCCACTCCTCCTCCAACTGTCCACATGTCAAACCCCACAAATGTACTGATTGTAAGTCGCTTTGGACAAAAGCGTCTGCTAAATGCCCCTTTACCCTTCACAGATGAGATGTGTAGTCTCATGTTGACCACTAGATGGGGTGCAGGGGCCAGAGAGCCACTGGGGGGGGAGTCTAATCCCTGGGGAGAGCCTAATCCCCAGTGAGAGCCTAATCCCTGGGCCGGGTCCAGTGGGGGTTAGGGGTCTGGGGTCTGTATACACATGCAGACCCTTGTGGGGTCTCGAGTCAAAACAGCTTTCCTCTCCAAGACGTTCCTATGCACTAAGCGCAAAGCAACGTCCCATAATCCATGTCACACGTTCCTGTTTTTCACATGACTCACGCTAAATGTCAACACGTCCCACGCAATGCATGGTTTCCCTCGGTAGCCAAGGGTTACCGGTCACTTTGAACCAGCTGCCAACGACTCCATTCCACCACGTCTCCAGACAAAAACAAAGACAGCAGGTAAACGCCCACGCCACTGCCAGACTCCACCCCCCCCCCAACACCCTGACACTCACTTGCACTGGTCTCTGGTCTGCTCGCAGACCTTGTCGTCGAACTCCACATCGATCTTGAGGATGAACTGCAGCTCCTCGTCGGTGACGAAGGTGGCCAGCGAGCCGTTGACCTTCTGGCAGGTCTCCACCGCCTGCCAGTAGTTCTCCTTCTTCAGGAACACCTTGTAGCAGCTGGCCGTCCGCTCGTAGTGGTGCCAGCCGCTGGGGCACTTCTCTGCACGCCGCCACACATTTTGGGGAGGAACAGCGTTTTAGGAGAAGGTACCGGAGGGTCGGAGTCAAGCAGAGATCACTGGAGGGGAGTTTGTGAGAACCAGCCGCCAGCGAGTGAAATGCACTTGGGAAGGATATCTGTTTCCAACTGACCGCGCCTGCCTCTGTAGGAGAGACTTTTATTTTTTTATTATTATTTCGGACCGCGCTCGTCACATTCCTGACCAATCAGGGCGTCTCTTCCCCGAGCAGATTCGCCCGCTCGGGAAATCCACCTCGCCTGTCAACCGCAGGGGCGTGCAACGCAAGACGCAAAGGGCCCGAGAGAGAGAGAGAGAGAGGAGAGAGAGAGAGAGAGACGGCAGCACTTACTGTTGAAGCGCACCGGCTGGACCACGCCCATCACGTCCTCCTCCGGGTCCATGCTGCTGCCCAGACCCAGACGCTCCTCCTTCAGCGCTGGAGGGGACACACACACACACACACACACACACACACACACACACACACACACACACACACACACACACACACACACACACACACACACACACACACACACACACACACACACACACACACACACACACACACACGTAAGGACAGGTGCATGGCGGGGTACGGAGACCCCCATCCTCTGAAGGGGGGCGCTGGGTGAAGGGTTCGACCCAGAGTCGTTTCGTCGTGCAGAACGTTTCTGCTTTGATAGAAAAATGTTTCACTTCACACCACTAACAGTTGCTACTACATGGTAAAAATAGGATTCAACATATTATTACGCAACAGTTTATATATGAATACACATATATATAAATTAAATCATATAAATAAATAATATCCAATGAACAATTGCTACAAAATTGTGTCATAGTAGACCGATCAGCAATCAATAGAGCTCAGGGGGAGTAGAGAGGGATTTATTGTTGGTGATCCTCTGCTGTATTGAGTGGACTCAGCAGAGCTGCAGCGCTGTGAGATCCTCAATAAAAACTTACACTTCCCATAAACTGGACTAATCAAACAACAAGCAACAGCATCTTCCCATCGTCACTTCTTGACAGCGACCCAAACACCATTACTAATAGTCACATTCCTGCGCTTCCCTCAGCCAAAGATGGCGGCGGTCGTATAACTGGAGTGATGGTTTGGTGGGGGCCTCGTGTCCCTCAATTAGTCATCGCCGTCCCACATGTTAACGACGCGATCAAACGAGGCCTCTGTTGGCCTGTGGGTTCCTCCCTCAAAAGGAGCCGGCGGTAGAGGGCCCAGCGGAACACCCGGGGGCAGCGAACACAGAACACATGGGCCGCGGCCGCCGCGCCGACCGAGGTCACATGCTGGGCTCAAATCCCCCCCCGCTAATTCCCCAGCGCGTGCTCAGGCGCCAGGGCTGCCGCCGTGTGGATTTACGGCCGACAAACCAAACAAACAAACAAACAAACAAACAATGGGATTTCCGTCCACAGCTTAAGCCTGCAATCTGCAGGGCGGCCCGGGAGAGCTGCAGCCGCTCCTGCAGCGCGACGCACGCCGGCTGCTGTCTGAAGTACCCACAGGGCCGCACCATCGCCACGACAACACAGGCTGCAGTCGACTGCACCGTCGTCACAGTCACAGTCACTTCAGCGCCATATTAACACTCGATATACCAGTTCCATTTCCCCCGCCTGGCGTCGTCCCACCGGGGCCAACGCCGTCGGCCAAAACAACGCCCCGTCAGAAGGTCGGCATGCGGAAGACGCCGCTGGCTGCAAAATGGACGCCCGGGGAGAGGGGTGGAGGGGGGTAGAGGGGGGAGGGGGGGACTCACAGTGGCAATCCAGCTCATCGCTCTTGTCGTCACAGGCGGTCCAGCCATCACACTGCCAGTCCAGCGGGATGCATTGAGTCTTCCCACTGCGACAGGCAAACTGGCCCGCGCTGCAGCGATGCTCTGAAACACACACACACACACACACGTTACACAAAATCCCCACAGCCTTATGGAATATCAAAAGCCTTAACGTCAGCGAGTGTGTGTGTGTGTGTGGGGTGATGTTATGGATAGGTAGGCAGTTTGAATCGCCATTCAGAGAAAAAGGCAGACGCTACGCTGAGTGAGCGGTGAGCGAGGTGAGCTAATGAACCGTTGTGTTATCCATCACGGGGAAGAAACAACAAATTGAACCAGACACTTTGTCGTCGTGTTGACGAACAGTGACTCTGAGTCACAGGATGTGAAAACACTCTCACGTTGAGCCGTGAAAACACCAAATGACTCGTTTCCATCCCACCGCTCTTGAGAAGCCCAATAAGGATGGCATCACCGTGTGACCATGATGTATTGACCGCTGTGTTAACCCCCACCACAGCAGTCCTCCCCCCAGACACACATGGCCCATCGCTGCACTGTGTCTCTGCAGCCCTCAGAAGGAGGGGGTTTCCTAAGTGGGTCAATGCATTACAACCAGGTGAGGTCCACATGAGACAGGCGGCAGCTCAGTGGGTAGAGCGGGTGGACAGAGCGGGTCGTCCACTAACCGTAGGGTCGGCGGTTCGACCCCCTTGATCCCCTCCTCCTCCTCCAATCGTCCACATGTCAAACCCCACAAATGTACTGATTGTAAGTCGCTTTGGACAAAAGCGTCTGCTGAACGCCCCCTTTACTCTTTACACTGCATCAGCGCTGACCACGACGGGCTGTCGTGGTCCATCATGTAGAGCAACCGCGGCCTACTGGTTAGGGCTTCGGACTTGTAACCGGAGGGTTGCCGGTTCGAACCCTGACCAGTAGAAACGGCTAAGGTGCCCTTGAGCAAGGCACCTAACCCCTCACTGTTCCCCGAGCGCCGCTGTAGCAGGCAGCTCACTGCGTCGGGATTAGTGTGCTTCACCTCATTGTGTGATCACTGTGTGTTGAGTGTGTTTCACTAATTCACGATTGGGATAAATGCAGAGACCAAATTTCCCTCACGGGATCAAAAGAGTAATTCTTCTTCTTCTTCTAGAAACTAAACTAGAGAACAAACAAACACAAAATGGCGTGATCCAAACAACTGAGACTCCACAGCGGTCTACAGCGTCACCTGATGGTGCTGACCGACAGCTGGCCTGTTTGGCAGAATAGGCAAGATGGGTTTTTACATATTCTTTTCATTGTAATGATTGCATTCAAGTCAGGCAGGGAAGGCCTCCAGCTTCTACTTCAGTATCACACGCACACACACTGCCTACCTGGCAATAACCTGGCCAAAGTAAGCTGTGGACCTGAACCAAAACAGATGACAAGAAGGAGAATAAATAGAATCCTTCAATGCAAACTGTCCACCTCCAGCAGTGTTTATTCATACACTAATCTGTAATCTTGAAGCACAAAACCCCCTGGCCTAAGAAGGCCAGGGGGTTTTCTGGGGTGCCCACTGACAGTCTTGTCTTCATCCCAACAGTAGTGGGGAAATCCTGTTTGTTAGACTACCCTGTTTCATTAAAAACACCTGCCTACACCTTCCAATGACTTTGTTTCAGAATTACTGCTTGTTCTGTGTCCTCAAAAACAGCCTCAAAAACTATTTTAGGCCGATGCTTGTTGTTTCAGCAGCCTGGTTGACCTAAACTGCGTGAGCTTCGAAGCTCCAAAAATAAGAGCAGAGCCTGGACGACATGAGCCACTTCATCTCAAGGTGTACGCCTAGATGTTGATGATCCATGATGCAGTTTGACGAAATTACATAAAATGAGGCCGGGGGTGGTGATTAACCCTTTAGGGGGCTTGGTGTTGTTAGTGAAAGCTGCCATGGTCTGGATAAGGCCTCTTTCACAGGGAACGGGGCCTTGAAACAAGTTTGTTGCACGGCTTGTCTTTCACCTTTTCGTTTCCTCGTTTCGCTTCCTTCGTTTTGTTTTCACCTTTTCGTTTCCTACATTTTTAACTTCTGCACTGAAGAGGGCTACATTGGAAACTATAGTAGCAAACTACTAAAATAAAAACTGCAATTCAAACCAGAAAGCAACGCTACAAAAAGTGTGCAAGTGAAAGAGCATACGACCAGGGCCCGTGACAGAACGTGCGTTTGTGGAAGTGATGTGGTTTTCTTGTATTTTTTGTGCAAGTCACAATGTTATGTCATCACAAAAAAAAACTGCTGGTTAAGCGCGTTTGCGGCAGCGCCGGCAGCTTCGCTCGCACCGCGCGCAACATTATAAAGGTGAGCGCGTTACTTAGCACCACACACACACACACACACACACACACACACACACACACACACACACACAAAAGTATACATTGATAGAATGTACACAGTCACGGGCTGACTGGCGGCCAGCCGCACTGTTTGTTCAGTCGAAGTGGTTGAATACGTGTTACACAACATGTCGCGGTGGAAGGCTTTGGCACACAGGAAAACACTCCACTGGGACACGGGAAACGATGCGTTCATTCTTGGGATTTACAGCATAAACACACGAGTCTGTTATATACAAGCTCTTAGTACAGAACACCACGTCTTTACTACAGTGAACGCATCAAACGCTCTCAATGAAAAGTGTTGTACTCCCATATTCTGAGTTAAGTTATGCTGTGCACTATGTACAATGCTCGGGTACATGACTAATCTTCAATTATGCAGACAAATGCATCCATTGGTTTGCCTCCAGGACCACAATGCTATTGATCTAATCCTGGTGTAATGGACTCATAAAGACTGCAATAGGTCCCATCGGTTAATGCAAGCACAAAGTGGGGACGTAGTCTTTCCAATAATCTACCTCACATCACACCTGCATCCTAAATCATCTGCCTAAGACTGACAGCTTAACAACCCCATCGGCAAAGTAGCGGTCCTTATTTGTGAACCATGGCTGTCGGTCAAGTTGTTATTGTATTCATATTATTCACAAACAGTAGACTTCCGTCGTGACGTTACCACACTCACATCTACTCGGGTGCTGTCTGAATCTCCCTTCCGTGGTCGACGTGCATCACCATCTATGTGCATCACCATGTTGTGGAGAACAAAGATGAGTCGTCCCTCTATTGCTACACCCCATTCATGCGAACGGCTTCATATTTCGTTATAACCGATGTCGACACAAAGTGAAATAAAGCAGAACGAGGACATTGAGGGCCCGTGTTTTGCCCTGGCCTTCTCATCTACATCCGCTTCCTCTTTGATAGGGGACACGATAACACCACGTGACTTTGTTATTGACCAAACAAGTTGGCAAATGAATTGATTGTCAACGTTTTTTGCTGTTGGTCCACGGGTAATGAATAATAATCATTTAGGAATGCTAAATACGATACATAACATGAAATGCTTCAATCAGAGAGGACAACGTAGTCTGATCCAACTGCAATACATTTACTCGGGGGTCCTGCAAGTCGTGTTATTATGCAATCACCGCCATTTATCTCGTGTTCTACGCCAAGCGATAATCGCTAAAAAAAAAAAAAAAAAAAAAAAAAAAAAAACACCCACAAAAAAAAAAAATGACGGATGAATCGACAATGAAAACAATCATTAGTTCCGGCCCTGCACACTCGTTCCCCGCAGCCCATAAAGATAGACTGTAAAGTACGACACACAGCTGCAACAGCATGCAGAGGTCAGCCGGATACCTCCCAGTCAGACACCATCCATCAGCTGAGCGCGCAGCACTCTGGGGGACCCCCAGGTATTGGGGCTCAACCGTCCATGTGATTATTGAACCGAAGGTCCTGCACTAAACATGTGTAACCAGATGGAGAAACTAATGGGCATGCAAAAGCCGTTTCAGATGCCGTGGAAACCCCATGGGATGGAGAAGCCTGCCTGTAGCATCACTACCCCTTCCTGAGTCTTGAAATATGTGCACCGTTAAACTATACGACACTGTTTAACTCTCGGGTGCTTTAAATTACACCGATGAGTTTGGGATTGTTAAACTGCCATTTCTTTGCCAAAATAAACACTACTAGTGACATCCAAGACACTCAAGACACGACATGTACCTCTTGTAACGACAGCTTTAGATTCTGGCTTGTGTGTTGAATTGCTTGTCAGCTGAGGGGCAACATCGCGTGCTTATCTTAAGATCTTTCTACATGTTTTGGGACTTTTTGAGCATGTTTTGATTGTCCAATCTCGCTGTTTTTCTTCTATAAATCTAGATAACACATACATTCCAAGATCACATTTGTTCTATGACTGCATGTTTTATTTGCCAACAAATTGTGTTATTAGGAGAAACAGCTTTGTGGTGCAGAGCCATCGAGAGCCCGCATGCATCCCATCTGAAGCACCGTGGTTAACGAGGCAAAACGCACCCGGCTCTGCAGGAGCGCGGTGCGGCGTGGGGAGAACCGCGAGTCCGCGGCTCTCCGGAGGAGGCCTCTACGGTTCCTCTCATGCATGTTGACGCCGAGAAGCCCCAAAGTGTTGCGTTAGGGGGGGTCAGTCACTCACCTATCTTCGGTGGGTCCGTCAGCGCGACGGCGAGGATGAGAGAGAGGAGGAGGACCACCACACTGCTGCAGTCAGCCTTCGGCAACATTTATCCTCCATTCATAGCAGCTCGTCTACTCAGAAATGAAAACACCCCGAGAGAAATCCGCACCGCGGCCGCCCACCTCGAACCTGTTAGCGCTAAAATAATAATAACGTGAATAACCGTGAATCCATTTCCATATCCGTTAACGCGGAGACAGGGTATAGTCGGGTCTTGCTGCTCCACTATCAACAGAGACGCTCGTAGATTAACGTTAATCTACATGGGGGCTGCTAGGGCTAGCTAGCTAGCTAGCTGGTGTACGCCTCCCGTCCTCCGTGCTGAACCAAGATGGCGGCGTCCTCCTCCCATCACAACAACCCAACGGTGAGGAGCATAGAGGAGCCCCGCGCGCAGCGCGTCCCGTCAGCTGTGGGAGGCCTGGGCGGAGTTCACTACACAGAGTCGCTGTGGTTCAGTGGAGAGTGGATTTCCATGGGGGAGATGGTGTATGGCCCGTTATATAATGTATGGGTGTCTCGCACTTGCATTTTACACTCACGGGTGGGTTATGTAAATATTTTGGCTGGTCGTTTTCAATAGGATGCAGGCGGAACCATGTGGAATCACTTCCTGAAACGAGCTGTTCAAATGTTGAGTTTGAAACCTTATTGGAAGCACAAACACACAGATTACAGTCAGAGTCAAAGTAGCTTTATTGTCAATTCCTTCACATGGCAAGACATACAAAGGAATCGCGAGTACGTTTCTCACCCTCCCACGGTGAAACAGATAAAGTGCACTGGCACAACATGCAGGACAAGCCATTCCTTATAGTAAACTAAAGTAAACATACCTACAGATAAGACAAAGATAAAAAAGACAATGCACGTAGTAAAAATAAATATGCAACGTGCAATGTCGGAATCTACTGTTATATGAGGTAGGAATAGCAGCATAGGTATTGCATGAATAGATAGTGCAAACAGTAGTGAGTATTAACAGTGCAAAAGAACAGTATGGACAGTAAGGAATTTGCTGGTGATGGCAATTTACTGGTAATACTGGTAATAATAATAATAATAATAATAGTGCAAAAGGACAATAGTGCAAGAGACAGATGCCATTGTCCAGAGTGGGGGGGGGGGGTTCAGCTTGTTGACAGTCTGGAGGATGTGGCTGGGGGGAGTGAGGGGAGAGAATTCAACCTCCTGACAGCTTCATGTATGAAACTTCTGGTCATTCTGGTGGTGCGACCACAGAGGCTCCTATACCTTCTGCCGGAACAGACTGTGTGCAGGGTGGCTGGTGTCGCTCACAATCCAGGTCGCTTTCCGGGTGAGGCGGGTGGTGTATGTGTCCTTCAAGGAAGGGAGTGGGGCACCAATGATCTTACCAGCTGTGTTCGCTATGCGTTGCGGGGTTTTCCTGCTGTGTTGGGCCCAGCTACCGCCCCACACAGTGATGCAGCTGGACAGGATGCTTTCAATGGTGCCCCAGTAGAATGTTTTCAGCATGGGTGTGGGAGCCTTACCTCACTTAAGCTTGTGGAGGAAGTAGAGGTGCCGCTGGGCTTTCTTCGCCAGTGATGCAGTGTTGGTGGTCCAGGAGAGGTCCTCACTGACGTGCACCCCCAGGAATTTGATGCTGCTCACTCTCTCCATAGCAGCACCATCGATGGTCAGGGGGGAGTGGTCAGTGTGGCCTCTCCAGAAGTCCACCACAATCTCCTTGGTTTTGCTGACATTCAGCAGGAGGTTGTTGTGTCTGCAGTGCACCACTTGGTCAGAAGGTTGACCTCCTCCCTGTAGTGGGTCTCGTTGTTCTTGGTGATGAGACCCACCAGAGTTGTATCGTCCGCAAACTTCACCATGTGATTGGAGCTGTAGGTTGGTGTGCAGTCGTTAGTCGGGAGGGTGAAGAGCAGGGGACTGAACACACAGCCTTGGGGGGCCCCTGTGCTGAGTGTGATGCTGCTCGAGGTGTTGTTGCCGACTCGTACTGCTTGTGGCCTCACTGAGGATGTCCAGTATCCAGGTGCACAGGGAGGTGTTGAGCCCCAGCTGGTCTAGTTTGCAGATGAGTTGTTGCAGAGGTTTGCCTTAGGTTTCAGGGGTATAAAAGTTGTTCATCCACACTTGAAAACGACCTCATCTGAAAACCTATTTCAGGCTTACAGAGTCCACCTAAGGCTGTATATATCTGTATAACAGTAGATGCAAAAAGCTGTGAACTCACTGTGTGTTGTAAAGCAATGAGTGCATAAACAATTTCTAAACATTATTTTGTGGATGAAGGCTCTCTAATGTACTCTCATTTTAATTTCAATCCAGAAATACTTGTTCCCCCTTGAAATGAAGTTACATTGTAAATACTAACCAACAAATACAACATTAAAATTAACAGATCATTTAAATGAGATGTCTTTTGGTCCTGACATATAATCTTTAATCAAAAATGGCAGTGAGAATGTCAAACATGTTGAGGTTGTGTTGACATTTTGATTGTGTTTGTGCGTTGTTCAAACATGCCCTGTTTGTTTCTGGTAGCTGCGAACGCTCGGGACATTCTGTGACACCGCAGCCACCCGAAACATCACGTTCTGAAGCACTCCGCAGCACTTTTATTGGAAAACACAATAACTTATGAAACAAATAAGCATGCCTAACGTCAGCAAACTCTATCCTTTAGTCGTGGCGCTAACATCTACAAAATAAGGGAGAGACCCGAGAGGATCGACAGGGGAATGAAACAAAAGCATGATAACGACAAGCTGAGTCAAGAGTTCGAAGGGTTCAGTTAAAGGGATATTCCGCCATTTTTGGAAATAAGCTCATTTTCCACCTTCCCTCCACTTCCCTTCCACTTTCCCGTTCATCCAGCCGTTCTGTGAGTCTGGCGGTACAACTTTTAGCTGTAGCTTAGCATAGATAATTGAATCGGATTAGACCATTAGCATCTCGCCCGCTAGCATCACGCTTAGAAGTGACTACGATTTCCGAAATTTTTCTCATTTAAAACTTGCCTCTTCTCAAGTTTGAAAGTGCAATAAGACCGACGGAAAATGAAACGTGGCGATTTTCTAGGCTGATTTTACCCGGAACTATACTCTCATTCTGGCGTAATAATCAACGAAAGTTGCAAAGGTACCATGGGCGCAGTGATATGACGCAGCGCCTCAATAGTCCCTGTAGGCTTCTTCCGGCAATACAACCAACGTGATTACCTGCTAACTGAAAGTTGCTGGAACTCATTGCTTTATGCCTACCGGGACTATACTTTGAGGCGCGTCATATCACTGCGCCCATGGTACCTTTGCAACTTTCCTTGATTATTACGCCAGAATGAGAGTATAGTTCCGGGTAAAATCAGCCTAGAAAATCGCCACGTTTCATTTTCCGTCGGTCTTATTGCACTTTCAAACTTGAGAAGAGGCAAGTTTTAAATGGGAAGCGTGATGCAAGCGGGCGAGATGCTAATGGTCTAATCCGATTCAATGATCTATGCTAAGCTACAGCTAAAAGTTGTACCGCCAGACTCACAGAACGGCTGGATGAACGGGAACAGGGTAAAGCTCGATTGTTTTGCTCGAGGGAAGGTGAAAAATGAGCTTATTTCCCAAAATGGTGGAATATCCCTTTAACAAAAGCGCGTTAGCCTGTAGAAGACGTAGAAATTATTCATCACATCCGAGGTTCTCCGTGGCAGATCGCCGCCCGTAGAAGATGGAGTCACGACCGCCCCCGCCTCCCCCCCTAGAAAAAGTCTGCAGCTTTCCGTCTCTTGGGCAGCTGCAGCAGATTGTCTGTGAGCGAGGACGTGTCCTGGGAGCTGGGGGTCTTGGCCTTGGTGGGCGTGGCTGTGGGCGTGGCCAGGCCGCTCTGGGGGGTCTTACAGCCGCTGGCGCTGTGCGCGGGGGACGGCGTGTAGCTC
Source organism: Urophycis tenuis (assembly GCA_036785325.1). Lineage (NCBI taxonomy): Eukaryota > Metazoa > Chordata > Actinopteri > Gadiformes > Phycidae > Urophycis > Urophycis tenuis. The sequence goes on along the minus strand of JAXIVH010000017.1, from coordinate 6,475,795 downwards.
GCCCGCAGCGCCTTGTCCGTGAACTTGCTGGAGGTCCGGTTGACGAGTCTCTGTAGTGCCGGTGTGAGGGCCGGGCTGAGGCCTTTGGGTGTTAAGCTGTAGGGGGGGGTGACAGAACAACAGGGTTCAGTGGAAGCGTTTAACATGTCACACCGTGCGGTTGGGTGTTGACACTGCTGCAAGGTGGTTAGCTTCGTGTCTTGTGTTTGCTGCACTCAGTTGCACTTCTCCAATCCGTCTCAACTCGTCTTGCTGGACGCGTTCCTCATTCGGGGGAACAGTAACACGCCACTTGGTAGCTAGTGCTCAGACTGAGAACCACTTGACAGACGTCGATAAACTAAAACATTGGTTAACCACATGGGACAAATACAGTAAAAACACAGAGCACAACATTCTCTGGTCATTAAAATCTCTTGTGTCACTGTATTTTGTAGCCGTGTGTGCGTTTCTGTGTGCAGTGATGTTTTGTTTGAGCCAACAACAAACAGAACTCTGCTGGAGGAGGTTCTATAGGTTCTGTCAAACCACGAGATCCCACCGAGTCACTTATCTCCTACCGCCTTTCAGGCCACTGAGATAAAGGAAGTCCTCTGTATGCACCAGTCTGCTTGAATTAGCCTGTACATGGGCACGGCCTCATCATCACCCCCTCCCCCCCCCCCCCCCCCCCATCCGGCCTGGACTATTTCACTTCACCTCACTCTACTTCAACTACCACATTGACTGTCTGTCCCAGTGGTTCCCAACCTTGGGGTCGTGTGGAATTGAAATGGGGTCGCCTGAAAATAGTAAGTGATCACCTGAAATAGTAAGTGATCAATACAAAAAATATATATTTATATTTTTTTATAATAATAAAAACACCACACACAATTCAAAACAATGTTTTCACCCCTCATAAAAATGGAGTTAAAATAAAATGCATATGCGCTCGGCATATCTTCATTCACGCGCGACCATGTGTGGCGTTACCAGGCAACCCATAAACGGGCTCAAACATAAACAAAGTATTGATAAGCTATCTAGCAAGAAAATCAAAGCGAGAGAAAGACAGGAAAGATTTATACGCCAACTCGAGTCGCCAACATCTTCAAGTGAAACTCAGAAACAGACATCAAAAAGACAGAGAAAATATGATGAAACCTTCCTTCAGTATGGATTTACTAGCGTAACTGAAAACAACGAGGAGAAGCCTAAATGTCTGCTGTGCAGTAACGTCTTGTCTACCGAGAGCATGAAAGTGTGATGCATGCAGACTGTGATGCAGGCTCAGTTGACCTGCCTGCCACCGCTGTTGAACAGCTGATTGAACTGTCCTATGATAGAACGCAACAGGGACTGCATTCGCGAGTGGCGGTGGAGGAATTCTGGTTTGGCGCAAGAGAAGAGTACCCGGAGATCTCACAGTGTGCTTTAAAACTGTTGGTTCCTTTTGGAAGCACATATTTGTGCGAAGCCGGATTTAGTGCGCTTGTGTGCATGAAATCAAAGTACCGCTCGCAACTGGATGTAACAGCAGAGATGAGATGCGCTCTGTCTACTATACCACCCAACTTTGAAAGGCTGCAGCGAGATGTGCAAGCTCAACCGTCCCATTAAATATGAGACAGGGAGGTGCCCTGTTAAGAGATGCTGCAGGAACTGAGCTGTAGGCCTATCAGTGGGATCTGTGTTAGATCTTTTGAATCTTGAATTGAATCTTGAATGAATGTTCTGCAGCCCGCTGCCACGTCACATCCAATGTGTGTGTGTGCAGTGGGGCACGGTGAGGAGAACAGTAAATGTTCTCCACTTAGAACGAGGGCCGGCGTATTTACCTGGCGAGGTTCTCCGTCACCTTCCTCAAGGCCTCCTGCTTCTTGGCGCGGGTTTTGGCAGCGGCCTCATTGGCCATCTTCAAGCCCAGCCGCTCCCTCCTGCCCGGCTCTGGGATCTGACCGGAGCACCACACACACACACACAGAGGGGTTGGAGTCTGACCCAAAACAGTCAATTCAACACACAGACGCGACGCAGCACTCCGGGTTCCCGCGCACCTTGAAGGAGGGTCCGTGGTTCCGCTCCGAGTATGGCGTGTCCGACCCGTCCAGGCGGAAGGGGGTGCTCTCGATCTCGCCCCACGTCATCAGCGGGGATTCGGCGACACCTGGATGGAGGACCACCCGGTTGGATGAAGTTAGCGGCGCCCGGCGACAGGTGAGACGCGTACGGCGCCTAGTCACTTAGTCAGAGATGTTGTACACTAGCAATGGTTAACCTAGCAATTGGAATGTTTGAAACATGTTCTGGTGACCTTCTTACTGTATTAGCAGCAATGAAACCTTCTTATGACAAATAAATGTACTCTTTGTAAGTCGCTTTGGATAAAAGCATCTGCTAAATGCCCTAAATGTAAATGTAAATGTAAAATTGTACTGATGGCCCCTTACCGGGTGCTGGGGAGGGGGAACCCTCGAAGCCGTATCCGTTGACCATGGGGGACTCGTTGCGGATCAGATCCTTCCCATCTGGTCCCACTTTGCCCTGTTTGAACTACAGGGGGGACAGGCGTTTACATTAGTGGGACGCTTCCTCGCCGTCTCGGGCATTCCTCCATGCCGGCAGCGTGCGTTTATGTCAACGGGCGCCTCCACGCCAACAGCCCCGTGATGGGGCGTAAACAAACGGTGGTAGACAGTTTGTCATGCGACCGGGGATAACGCCGCGGTTATGGGAAACAGGACAGCCCTGTGTAGGCAGCCATCTGATTTTTTTCTTTTCTTTGATTTTCTCAGAATGGTTGACCCCTTTGTGTCTGGTTGGTCTGGAGCCAACCGTACCTGTGCGTTGAGGGCGGCGGCCTGCTGGATCTGGGTCTTGTTCAGGGCCTTGCTGAACGGGTCTCCCACGAAGCGCGTGTTGTGGTGAACCACCTCCCGCGGCTTCTTGAACAGATCGTCGTCTTTCACCCCTGACGACACAAAGACAACCAGTGTGCATGTCAGAACACATGCATCACATAAAACATACAACAGCTGGCGGGGCGCGCCGTGACGCGGAGTAACCGCCCTCACCCTCAGGGTAGTACATCAGGGCGTTCTTCGCCTTGTACTCCCACGTCTCCAGGCCGGCTTTCACGCAGTCGATGGCCATCTTCTCCGACGAGGGCAAGGCCAGGTTGTCTTCGTGGCGCTGAAGAAAACGACCGGACGTTTTGTACTCATGCAACATACAACAACGCGTCCTGCTCATTGGCTATGCATTTTGTCGGTGTTAATATGGATGAAATCATCGGCGTGTGAGCGCACACACCTGTTTGAACTCCGCCTCGGCTTCGTACAGCCACGCGTGTCTGAGCTTCTCCTTGTCCTCTGCCAGCTCCATGATCTGCTCAAATGACGCGTTGTCCTCGCTGGTGTTCTTGGCGAGGAAGCGGTCCAGGCAGGGCAGTTCTCTGCTCTCTGGGCCCTCTGAGGAACACACAAGCAGTGGAGAGGAGGCTGTGCCGTCAGCTGTAGAGCATTAATCATGTTACGTTTGTTAAAAGCACATCGTGTGCTAATGGTTACAGGGACATGCAACGGTCCAACAAGTAACATCACATCCTATAAAGCTCCTCTGCTGTCATTAAAATAAAGTACAGATTGTGCAAATGGTTTATGGAGTAAAGTCTCCTTTTAGGTCTAGCATGTTAGGTTCCCATCCCCATACAGAGTGATATCTTGGCGTTGAATAGATGGACACAAGGTCTGAATTATCACAAAAATCACCACCGGAAAAAAATAACAACTGAATTGACGCATTGAAGCCACCCAGGAATAAAACGTCTTTATTCCAGGGAACACTGAGTCACATTCACACCAGCTCGTCACCACCCGATCACACCCCATCCTCAGGGCTCTGAGTTCTGTGTTTGTCTTTCCTGCCATAAAAACATGACGCTTCTGCTATTATCATGCCATGCACAGCTTCCGAGATGTTTTGGACATTGGTGCACCATCTCCAGCTCCCCCCAGATGAACCAGGACGACCGCACGGCCCCCCCAACCCCCCCCGGCCCCTCTACTCACCCCCGTCTCCTCCCCTGATGCTGGGGGCCGTCCTGCCACTGACAGAGGACGGCGAGCCAAGGTGTCCCAACGGCGTCTCAAAACTAGCTGGCGTGACGTCTTCACAACACAAGGGGACACAGAGAAACAATCGTTTAAAACACACCCCCGCGCCCTGTCTGAGAGGTTCATCTGGACCGCGCGCCAAACGTCAGAAACAACAGAGAGGTCTGAGAGAACATCTGAGTTCTGAGGTCAACCCGCAGCGGCCGTGAGGGAACAGGACTTACATGGAGCGGTGGAGCGCGGGGTGGACTTGTTCAGAGACGAGCCGTAGCGGATGGAGATCTCTCTCATCCGGCCCAGGTCTCCACACTCCTCTGCATCCAGGTAGTCCTTCTGGGCTTGGAGCTTGGTGACGTCGGGGAAAAAGTCCCTCTGGATGATCTTCTCTAAACTCTGTGAATGACAAAGCAACAAACTACTGTAGTGCACTGTAAAACAAACTACTGTACTGCACTGTAAAACAAACTACTGTACTGCACTGTACAACAAACTACTGTACTGTTCTACCAACTACTGCACTATACAACAAACTACTGTACTGTACAACAAACTACTGTACAAACTACCGTACTTGTCTGTGTACGGGCAAATATCCAAATGTGTTGTTAATCGTTTTCATCATTTTAATAAACATGGTCACATTAAAAATCATCTCCGGATCTCGAAGAATCCACTTCAGCCGAGCTTGCAGCTTAAGGGTCTAACAAAGCCCTTTAACAGGGAGCAGGCTGACAGCACAGTGGGAACGCTATCACCGTGAATACACACCGTCAACAACACGAAATACCACGATGTACTCTAATGACGCCACAGCCGGGGCAGGCAGCTCATCTATGACGTGCGTGACGCAATGCGAGAACCCAGGTAAACAAGCTCGACCGTCCAAAAATGGCGTCGGACGCATCCGCTCCACAGTAAAAACACCCGAAGTCGTTCAGTTACCTCGATGTACTCCTCTTCGTCCAGAACCTTCCGATTGTGTACCCCCTGCTCTTCGGGCTGCTGCCTCAGGGCCATCGTGGTCACGTTAGAAGAAACCAGGGTCCCGCAGAGCGCCCTCCGCACACTGGCGCTGCCCTCCATTGTTGTCGCGGTGTTACCTAAGGCTATCGGCCTGCTGGACTGTCAACGCGCTCCACGGACGAAATACGGAACAAAAACAATAAGCCCGGATTCAAATGTTAGTCTACGAACAGAAACACAACGATGTTGCTGTCCCCGGCGATGTTCAACCGTTTACTTTAGCTAAACGTGCCGTGAGCTAAAAACAAGCAACGACCGACTCGCGTTCAGATGACGCACTACGTCTGGTGTCGTCACAGGAAGTGTTTGGACGTGTTAAAGGAACACACCACATTTCTGACTTGATGGTGATGTATGAGATCACTATCTGAGATGAGTAGATAATATCTCAACCCCCAGCATTTGGAGCTCAAACATTTTGCTTTGAAACTTGAAACCCGTTTTTTTAAATGCTAGGGAAAATGCATTGCAAGTACATATTCTGGATAAGCTGACAATACTATATTATACTACACAACAGCTTACTATATCAGTAAGCAATGGAACCTGAGCACAACCAATTAAAAAACTACAGGCGAAATGTAAGAATGATTTTATTATCATTTCAACATAACTAATTAACAACATTTTAGATGAAAGTTCCATTTAAATTGGCATTGACCCAGTGTGTGCTGTGCACTAATGTAACAACAAGTAGGCCTATATAATTAGACACTGATTTGTTTTTGTCTAACACTCTGAGTTTAATTCAGACACAGTCGAATAGTTATACAGATATCTGGGCCTGAAAACAAATTGCTGAAAATAGTAAACATCCACTTCTAGAATTTTTATATATATATGTATGAATTACCTGCACACATTTAAGAACTAGTGAATATTGAAAATCATATATATACAAATATATATATACATACATATTAATGATGACTATAAATGTAATGTAATGTAAATGCCTCAGTCCAATGTTTTAAACATAAAAAAAATATCCTCTTTTTAACATGTGAATATTATAGGCGTTTGAGGTAAGTGTTTGGGGGTATTCACACACAAAGACACACAAAGACAGACACGCACACACACAAAGACACACAAAGACGTTTCAGTTTTCTGTTTGTCCCACGCGAAATGTCAGCCTCTTCTGGCGCCTCCACTTGGCCCTTCGGTTCTTAAACCAAACCTGTTGGGGGAAACAGAGGCAGCGTCACATTGAGACCCTGTTGTGTCATCCATTCACATCCAGTGTCATTTAGCATCTAACGATGGAACTGGTTCATGTCAACCCGAATCCCACCCAAGACCCTTGGAGTCAGACACAAATGTACTCAGTGATGTCCTCTCCCAAACATCTTCCACATCGGCCATGCAAGGCCGTTTTTTGGACTAAACCCCAAACCGTGCAGTGCAGACACATGAGATGAAACACCTCCACCCGTTCCTCCCTCAGCAGCGCCCGCTGGGCCAGCCTCTCCCTGGTGTGGACGTCCGGGTACTGGTTCTGCAGGAACAGCTGCTCCAGGGCCTCCAGCTGCTCCTCCGTGAAGATGGTCCGGTGGCGGCGCGTGCGTCTCTGGCCGTGCGTCAGGGACAGCTCCTCTCGGTACGGGTGGTCCGGCAGCGGGCCCGCGGACCACCCGTACGGACACGCTGTCGGCAACAGGTGGGGCTTCAGACAGGGGGGCTCACGGAGACACTGTCTCACACAGCATCTCACACGGCACCAAGACATCGAGTGTTACTCAGCCGCTGACAGGCATAACATGGGGTGGTGGACTCTGCTATGTAACAGGATGGTGAGGGGGTTAGGGGGGAGGAACGGTACTGGACTCAAGCCCCCCCCATGCCAGGAGGCTAACAACTCCTTCAGACCCCTACAAGCTCCTCAATGACAGCTGAAAGGCGCCGGGTTCAATCCACCATGTGGCCTGTCGCCCCGTAGGCGTCCTCTAGCAGGACACTAACCCCTACGCGCTCCATGACGCGTGCACCTTAAAATCCAGGTCACTTCGGAGAACAGCCAAGCCTGTTAAATGACTTCATAGGCACTAGGGAGTTGCCATCGGCAACACATTCATTTCACAAAACCCCATCCGCCAGAGTTCCCCCCCCCGGCCGACTTACTCTCATGGATGAAGTCTGAGTGGAAGGCCTCCCCGCAGTGGAAGCAGCAGCAGCAGCTGAGGCAGCAGGCGTGGTGGACCACCTCGCCCGGCCTCCCCGGGGCCCCGCCCTCCGCCTTCGCCCTCCGCCCGCCGCCGCCGCCCGCCGGGTCGCACCCGCCCCGCTCCTCGCCGCCGCTGTCCGGGAACCTGCCCAGGATGTTCTCTATGGTGAAGGGGAACTTCTGACGCGTCATGCTGAGCGGTCCTCTCAGCCACCCCTCCCCCCTCCTCCTCCCTCCTCCTCCCCCAAAACAAGAGCAGGAAGATGGAGAATCCTGAGGAGACAGCAGCCAAAAGAGGAGAGCGTTGATTCTGAACACAGCAGTGCGTGTTTTGGCGATGCTTGGAGCTCAGCCTCTCTGGTCTGTCTCCTCTCTGGTGAAGAGTGTGTGTCCCTTATAGTGAAATGTGAAGGGAGGGGAGGGGGCTATGATGGGGTGACCATAATCCCCCCATGGACAGGACAAATAGAATCTTTGAAACCTAATTCCTGGCTAATCTGGGCAGTTTTGTGAAGAGGTTAGGAAGGATGGCAGATTCAACTAATCTCGCTCCTTTCCATTCTCCAAAAGAAATCAGATTTCACTGCATAAAATGAGAAGTGGAGAGCTTCTTAGGTCCTTTATTGTTGTGGGGGGGGGGTTTAGAGGAAAGGCGATTGCCTGGTATTAGAACCTGCAGGGTTTAAAGATGAATGCACGGCGAGGCCAAATAATTGTATCTTCTGAATTAGAGGATTAGTGTTTCAATGTATTTCCTAATGGCACTTCCCTAGTCAGCTTCATCGTGTGTAACTTACCACAAGATTCATAAAATCCAGTCAACTATGATCATAGTGCGTGATAAAAAATACATCGACCTGTTTTTGGTTAGAAAAACCTCACGCTACGTGTTGTCCGATACAATCGTTGGTTGGTTACATGCGTCACCATCCGAGTGAGACGATAAATGAACCGAACAAGTATCGAACAAAAAAAAAACAATCTTACACTTTGATATCACCGTCCGCGTCTTATCTGTGCCTTGCAGTGTGCAGCGTGCAACGTGCGGGCCCGAGGCTGCGCTCACAGTCAATCCTGCGGTTTCATACGAGGCGATACGGATAGACCTTTATTCCGCTTCCTCCTCCTTTTGAGTATTAATGGATTTCACACAATCTGTCTTAAGCTCCTCTTATAAGGTTTTCCGGAGACAGATAACAATAAACACACCCACCCCACCATCCCTTTCTGTTGGATTTAATAGCCAGCAGATTGTTGGTGTATACTTTGCCGAGCATTTGAAGATCGCTATCTCCCGCTTATTGTGGTTCTCAATGGAGCGAATTGTAACACTTCCTTTTCGGGTCAAACGGTCCCGAATTCATTACAGGGGGATTAATATGATAAAGGCTGTTTTGTTATTGTCAGTGCATTAGTTGGCTTACACAATAAATCCCTGGAAACCACGCCGTGGGCAATCCAAAGTGTTTGATGTAAAAATATTTACTTTCAAAACTATTTTTCGAGGTGTCTATGTGCTTGTCGTGAGTTGTCACATGTCGCACTACACAAATGGCAAAATATTATTTATTTTTTGCCTATAAGGGATGCACATTTACAATTAAGAGCAAATAACCATTCTGCTATATTTAGAGCAAAATAAACCCGGTTGATAATATCACAGACTCATACTCATGTTTCTACACATCCCTCTGTGTCCGTGTTGACATCTTAACGTGCCCATGATGACAAAGTCATCCGATCTGTTGGATGGGGAACATAAACCTCAGTGTGGTGGAGGTAACCAGGGCGACGGCAGCATCATGACCAGGTCAACGCAAAAAGAAGACGCGCATCTGTAACACACAGACACCACGCGAGTCATGAATCCGGCCGTGGGAAGTCAACACACAGGACGTGGACGGCCGAATCTCGTCGACCGTGGGTATGTGAACCGAACCGCGACCCCCCCGTGACGCTGCGCCCCCCTGCCGACACAAACGCGAAGTGCCGCGGGCGGCAGCTTGCGCTCGCGATAGCGTGCGGACGGAGCGCAGTCTGGGGCGGAAAAGGCGGGAGAAGATTACCGCTTCCGCGACCGCGCAGCACAGCAGCAGCCTCACGGCAAAATGGACGATAAGTTGATATTGTCCGTATTTAATTTCCCCGAGCTGTATAATGTCACTTTACCGACTTACCGCTGCACGGAAACTCGAATCAACGCGTGGAGAAGCATCAGCTCCCTCATGAACGTTCCTTGTGAGTGTTTTAAGTGTCTCTTAAGTTACTATTTGTTGTTATTTGGTGTGTGTTGCCTAGCCGAGTCCTACAGTCCACGGGGTTGACGTGGTGGATTTTATTTTTTGCTGCCAAAAGAACATGCGCTTAAGTTGACGCTCGGATTGCGTTTGAGCCGCCCGGTGCTCCCCCGGTGCTCCCCCGGTGCCCGGTGCTCGTCGGTAACCGTGCGACGAGCCGCTCGCCTGGCGGTGGGACGACACGCGCCTGCCGTGCTAGCGGTAGCCGGGCGGCTCGGCGGTGCAGGCCGCGCCGCGCCGACACGGAGGTTCCGGTTCTACCGCGCCGCGCCGCCGCCGCCGCGGCCCGCACGCTTTAAAGGCGGCAGCACGCCGTTCAGCGTCGGCTGTAGGAGTCTAATGGAAGAAAAAAAAGCCGCACGTTTTTAATAACAACTTGTTTCGTTGCTTGTCATCGGGTATGAGTCGTCCAGCGGGGGGGACATGATCATTATTTTTAGTTTATCAAAGTAACACAACGATGTTAGTTTGAGTTACTTTCTTTTTAATGAAACTTGACGCCCCGCATGTCCACAACGAGGCGCTTGTAATCGCTGAGCCATAACATGGTGCGGTATGGGCCAGGGTGGGTGTGATAGGGACTGGGGTGGGTGTGAGAGGGAATGCACTACACGAGGGACCATGCTACACATCCTAACACAAAGAACAGATCATCTTCCTCCATTGAAGACATACTCTGTGATAGTCAGTCATAGTAGCCTACTTGATTTGGGTTCTATAAGCATTATACACAGATAAGGACAAACTTGTATTACAAACGATTGGATGGTTTAAATGTTTTCACAGTGAACACAAACATCCTAAATCGTTCCCGTTCGGTGTGCTACCGGCACATCAAGACGTCTGTCCCTGGCAATGATTGTTCCGGTGACTTTCTTACTGTATTAGCAGCAATGAAATGTTTCACCTTCTTATGACAAATGTACTCTTTGTTTATTCAAGTTTTATTCAAGTTTATTGTAAGTCGTTTTGGATAAAAGCGTCTGCTAAATGCCCTCAATGTAAGAGCTTCTCTTGCTCCTTTGCTCCCAGCTGAAGAATGCAAAAGGAGATGGAAGAACATGCGGGACCGGTACCTGAAGGAGGTGCGGACGGAGCTGAAGAGCAAGCAGAAGGGGGAGCTGGTGCCCAGCCGCTGGAAGTACCGCCAGAGGCTCAACTTCCTGGCGCCCTTCACCGGCACGCGCAACGGCATCCCCGAGACCTTCATCCACAACGGCGAGGAGCACGCCTGCCCCGACACGGACTCCCTGGGCGCCGACGGGCCGCAGTCCCCGTCGCCCGCGGCCCGGCGGACCCGCGCCGTGGGCAAGTCGCCGGCGGGGGGGCAGGACGGCCAGGCCCAGGCGCCGTTCGGCGCGGCCAAGGCCGAGGCGCCGTGGGCGGCGGCGGCCGATGGCGGCGGCGCCAAGAAGAGGAAGGACGCCTTCTCCCCCGCCGAGGGCGCGGCGCCGCCCAAGAGGCCGGAGACGGACAAGCCGGCGTTTGGCGGCAAGACGCAGGACGAGGACGAGCTGTTCCTGCTCAGCTTCGTGCCCACCCTGAAGCGCCTGGCGCCGCAGAAACGCTGCGAGACCAAGATGAAGATCCAGCAGATCCTGTACGAGGCCGAGTTCAGCCTGCCGGAGCCGGGCTCCAGGGACCGGATCAAACAGTGACGGACAGGAAGGGGGCGAGGTGGACAGAGTGTGTCTGTCCCCCCAAACAGAGGCTGAGACTGGCGTGGATTTAGCAAGGTGGTAATTGTTATGCATCATCTGATGTTAAACCAGGAGCAATGTTGGGGATTATTTGTTTCAGGATTAAGGTCCCATGCAGAAGTATTTTTTTGCATATTTCCTTATCTTTGTTCAGTACATTGCGTTTGACAGAATCACACGTTTGTTTGTGAAGCGACTTGTTACAATTTTCAACTGTATTTTCCAACTTTATACTTGGGTGACTGTTGGTGACACCTCAGCGAACACTGTTGAAACATACCGTTACTTAAGTGTTCATTCATCCTTCTTAGTTTTGGTTTTTAATAAACTAAACAAGTGAGTGATGTAGGCCTACATGCTCATCCACTAATCCAACTTCACCAGTAAAACAATATTTACCTTCTGCTAACAAACGGTGGTGATTTAAAGTCCATATTTTTTTATAGAAAACCAAATTAGCGTATGGCTATAATAAAATGTGCGTGAAGCATATGTGAATGGCTGATATCCCTCGTCTCTTCTTTAAATAGAGTAAATACATAAAGATAAACTATCAGAATATTAATATTTTAGATACGAGTTGCTCAAGAGGATAGCTGCTATAAAAACAGCTGCCCCCCCTCCCCCTCCCATACCTCCATTTTGATATGCATGTTATGTTCTTGAAAGCTGAAATGGATTAAAATTCAGGTATACCATGGCTAAATGACTACTGTAAAGATATTTTGGTATATCAAGTTATTTAGCAATCCATACCTTATCACAGATGTTCTCTAATAAAAACTGTTGTTTTTAAATTGTGATAATAAAAAGAATGTTAATGCAACATTTGCCCAAATCTTTATCTTTTAGATGACATGTTGTCATCCATTTATAAAGCAGATTAGACAAGCCATTGCTGACATTGAAAATAAAGAATAATTGACACATTTTAAAACCCCTTTGGTTGGCTGCTTTGTGACCACGGCAAGTAAGTTGTTGTCGTGTGTTCAAGAAAATACAAACTGAAATGCCAAGAGTTTTATTTAGATTTGACGATCTGACCCATTTACAAGCCGTTGATATACAGTCACGTTTTACTCAAGTTAAACCTGAAACATGTACAAATATGCTGTGGTAAATATGTACAGTCGGGCGGTTCCTACTGACGCCAGATTCAGTCTCATTACCTTCAATTTGGCAGTCAAAGGTAGTGTGTGACTATGTTGAAACTACATTAGATTTTGTAAGTATGTACAAGACTCCACAGAGAACCCTTTAGTGCAACTTACTTAAATGTTTGTTTTTACAATAAAATTCTTTGACAGAACTGGCCTGTTCTTCTAATCTTGTATTACCTCACATTCATGGAGAAATTGATTCTGCAGTTCACTGAAATGCAAAAGTCAAAGTCAATTAGGACTGAGGCACGTTGAGACAACTCAAAACAATTCCAAACAATGAGCAGCCGAATATCCCTGTTTCCCAGGTAGTGGTTCAACAACAAGCAACATATTGCACCTTTTCACAGGACGGTACTCAATACGCTCAGCCCCATTCAGAAGCTGAAATCCACACAATGCATGGTATGTTTTCTCCTCTTCCAGTGAAACTTGTTTGTGCAGTTGGTCCAACAAGGCTGTGTGTTTGATATGCAGTCCATTAAGCAATGAGCAGCCAAAACATAATCACCAGCGCCACAAAGAGGAAGAGTCTCGACAGAAACTGCTCGTCCGTGTGTTGTGGTGTCCCGGGGGCAGCTGTGGGGTAGAAACACGTTTCAAACGGTCATTTGGGAGTCCAAACACAGTTTGAAATGTTACATTTGACCTCCTTGATTGTGGTGCAAAAACATCCCTTGGTGTCCAGAGTGCTTTGAACATGACATGTTACAGAGACTCTGGACAGCGTGGGAACTACCTGGAGGTGGTCTGCCGTCGTTGATGTTAAAAGCCGTGGCAAAAATACCAAAGGGGAAGGCGCCGATCCCAAAGGACATCTGAAATCCTCCATCTCCGAATCCAAAGCCCTGAAAGCCCTGCCAAAGAATGATCCAACGTGAACGTCAACATGAAGTCATCATTTCATCTTTTCCATCAACGTGTTCGCAATTCTCGTGGTTAACAAGGCGAGATGTGACGCAACAGCCGAGCCTATTGTCTGTGACTCTGAGGGCGGGTGGCCAGGATCTAATGGGTCCCGGTGGGGAAACACATTTCTCCTGCTAATGAATTAAACGTCGCTCCACACGGCACCAAGTGCATCACCCAACGCGGCCAAACAGTTTCATCATGAAAAAAAAAAACATCAAAAGTGACCGAAACCTAGAAACCGGGCCAGAAAACTAAGACGGTTCAAATACGTCTGTCAGGAAAGGACTTGAGCCACAAGCCTTGCTGTGCATACAGTCTGCAGCCGTCCGCATGGGGGTTTGCAAGGGTGATATTTACTTCTGCACATGAGCGGTAGGGGCTGTATGGGGCTGTGGCAGGGTTATGGGGCTGTATGGGGCTGTGGCAGGGTTATGGGGCTGTATGGGCTGTGGCAGGGTTATGGGGGTGTATGGGGCTGTGGCAGGGTTATGGGGGTCTATGAGGCTGTGGCAGGGTTATGGGAGTGTATGGGGCTGTGGCAGGGTTATGGGGTTGTATGGGGCTATGGCAGGGTTATGGGGGTGTATGGGGCTGTGGCAGGGTTATGGGGGTGTATGAGGCTGTATGGGGCTGTGGCAGGGTTATGGGGCTGTATGGGGCTGTATGGGGCTGTGGCAGGGTTATGGGGGTGTATGGGGCTGTGGCAGGGTTATGGGGGTCTATGAGGCTGTATGGGGCTGTGGCAGGGTTATGAGGCTGTATGGGGCTGTGGCAGGGTTATGGGGCTGTATGGGGCTGTGGCAGGGTCATGGGGGTCTATGAGGCTGTATGGGGCTGTGGCAGGGTAATGGGGGTGTATGAGGCTGTATGGGGCTGTGGCAGGGTTATGGGGCTGTATGGGGCTGTGGCAGGGTTATGGGGGTCTATGAGGCTGTATGGGGCTGTGGCAGGGTTATGGGGCTGTATGGGGCTGTGGCAGGGTCATGGGGGTGTATGGGGCTATGGCAGGGTTATGGGGGTGTATGAGGCTGTATGGGGCTGTGGCAGGGTTATGGGGCTGTATGGGGCTGTGGCAGGGTTATGGGGCTGTATGGGGCTGTGGCAGGGTTATGGGGGTGTATGGGGCTGTGGCAGGGTTATGGGGCTGTAGCAGGGTTTTGGGGGTGTATGGGGCTGTGGCAGGGTTATGGGGCTGTAGCAGGGTTATGGGGGTGTATGAGGCTGTATGGGGCTGTGGCAGGGTTATGGGGCTGTATGGGGCTGTGGCAGGGTTATGGGGGTGTATGGGGCTGTGGCAGGGTTATGGGGGTGTATGGGGCTGTGGCAGGGTTATGGGGTTGTATGAGGCTGTATGGGGCTGTGGCAGGGTTATGGGGGTGTATGGGGCTGTGGCAGGGTTATGGGGTTTCAGGGTTTCAGTCGGCAGGTCAGCAGCGACAACCGCGGCAGAAAGAAGCCACCACTGTCACTTTCTCTGCCGTCATCCAAGAATGTGCAAGACAGTAAAACCTCCAGGAGTGTCGCCTTGTTTGTATTGTATGCAAATCGGCAAGCTATGAGGTCTGAGGTCTCCCTCCAGTGGAATCCTCTGGTAAAACGTGGATTACACAGGCAGGCATGTGACCGGTCCGTTCCAGATGCAGCCTGCTGTCTAACAATGCAAGTATATCTCCATCTTGCAATGGTGTCATTCGGGTCCTCACCAGTAACAGTTCACGGAATATACACAAAGCAACATAAAATGTGATCATTAACTCAAAAACGAATGCTATTTCTTTCACCAAGTAATATAGCTCCTCATAACAGGAATATGGTTTCCAAACAACTAGCTGGCATACTTTGAGGTTTGCTGCGCATTAATACAAATAATGAATTGTTATGTGATCACAGGTGCGTTTCTGAGGATTTTATAGCAGCTTCGAGCCAATCAGAATAGACCAGAACGTTCCGTTTCATAAACAGATGTGAAACATAGTGTGAGAGAGTGTGTGAGGACAGGGTCTGTCCGTCATCATAGCAGACTCACGCCTCGGTTTTCTGGCTCCGGCCTCTGCCCTTGTGGCCGTGGAGGGGTTCGTTCCCTACAACAGAAGAACGTTTTGGTGAGGGGGGGGGGGGGGGGGGGCGGCGGGCCCATGGGGTACACCACCACAACAACAACACACACACCACAATGAAGTGGCCCATTTCTTAGCTTGACCAGAATACAACACACAAGAGCAAGGGCGATTGTGAGTGAGACATGAAAAACCTCAAGCCAGATGAACTCTACCCACCTGGGGTCTTGCTGAGCAGTGCTTCCTCGCCCATATAAGGGGATCACTTTGTCTCTGCTGATGCCAGCTTTGCACACTGGACACACTTGTCTGTTTGGCCTGGTCTCCAACCACTGAGCATAGGGAACATGACGAGGCATTAGGGCAGCTCTGCACTACGCATGTACACTTTGCCCTTCATAGTAATAACAAAGACCAGCTTACCTGATGCAAGCACGGCCAACTGATAGAAGAGATGAAATAGATTGGGGAAAGTGAAAAGTGAAAATCGAAATTAAATTTAAAAACACCCAGAAAACGTCAACATTCAGGAACATCTATGTTAAAAAATCATCTAGTTATTACAATTGGACCGACTACGCGTGACAGTTGTGTCAAATCAAGTCACATTCTGATATTTATTTGATAGTTGGTAAAATGAATTGGCAAGGCCTTAGGCATTAGGCCTATAACCCACACAGGTATACAAAGCATCACAGAGATATTGATCTTAAACGGTGTACCAACATTGATGACAATAATAAATCACAGTACGCCTACCAGAACAGATGTCCACACAGGCTGATCACCGCATCCTTGGACGTGTCCAGGCAAATATTACACTCGAACGTGCTGTCTTGGCTACCGCTGTCAGCGTTGCCGCCGGCTCCGCTGGTGCTCGGGTTCGGGCTGGAGCTCGGGTTCGACGCTTCGGGGGAAGCGGAGCCGGGGGGCTGAGGGGCAGCGCTCGCCATGAGAGCCGAGGTCCGGTTACACGTACGCGATCTGTCCCTGGACCTTCAAAACGCGTCCATACGACCGGGGGGCCGAGGCTGGTACCGAATAGCTTGACCGAGACCGCTAGCAGTTAAAAGTTCGGCGTTGCTCCAATGTCGGTGAAGTGTAACATAAACTTGGTGGTCAACTGGTGGCATAAACTGGTTACAAAAACAGACCAGATGTTGGTTGTTGCTAACGTGCTAACTGAAGCTAAAGTGGGCGATCCGACGTGTTAAAACTGCCGTTTGGCCGATAAAATGGAATACGTATCGTATAACGTCCGTGGAGAGCGGAGTGACACCTCAAACATATAACCGTTGACAAATGTTATAGACATAAAATTAAATTCTTGCGACAGATTGCATCACAGTTCCGCCGCATCGCCACGGAGATGGCGGTGCTGCGTTCAAGTATCAGCGGACCGACTGTAAATTACACATACCAGTTTGAGTGAATACTCTGTATTATAGGCCTGGGAATAGGGAAATACAAATTTTACCTCTATTATTTGTTACTAGATGTCATTTAACTGGTATCTGCAAGCGTTCTTTGGAATCGAAATGTGTCAGAAGTTACCATGAAGCATGTAATTATATTCGAAATCACGTAACTACATTAATACATAAAAACCCGTATGTTCTAAATATATACTTTCACATAGAGACGCGTGACGTAGTCTTGTAAAGAACACTGGCACTTTTCATCAACACAGTGGCTTATTTAGCTTTTGCTGGACTTGAACGCAACATTCGCAACCCCAATAACTGGTACGCAGTTGTCTGCGTCACCCGGCCCCGGAGCGTGTCTCGTAACAATGCGTCCGTGGGCCGAGTATTGTCAACACAAAGTGAAGGGCTATCACCACTGCTGTGTGCTGCAGTGGCCTTGTATGTTCCACGAGCCATAGTCACTCACACAACGTTTAAAAATGTATTTGAAGAAATAAACCCTATTAATTTAAAGAGTATATATGTATATGTAATGCAACACAGATTGTCAAGGGGCTCTAAATATATAAGATATTTGTACTTCCAAGATGTTTTATTCAAACCCTAACTGAGTGTGTTGTTTGAGAGAGATATGTATGGTGTGATGAAACCAAACATCAATCGTTTTATTAGTCACCCTGAACCACATCAAGCCCGCATTTACACATAGCCAGGTATTTAGAGAAACAAACATTTAACCCCCTCCGTTTTCAATAGTAACATCGTGCACACAACATTGTTTTAAAAAAAGTTGTCTTTTACATCAAATAGGCTATAGCATCCATGACAGCCAAACAAACTGTAAACATAGGGCACATGACGTTAAGCATTTTCTGGTGTGTGACGTTTGAGAACCTTAAACCCTGTTTCTCCTAGTTGACAGGCAACACATTACCGGCATTATCAGAAATCTCCACTTTGGTCGGAGTTTTTTAGAAATAATGGTTTCCTGTGATAAAAACAAAAACAAACAACTGGGTTTTCGTGTAAATAAGAGGCAAAACCGCAGCGAAATATCTGCGATATTTATCTTTAGAGACCATGACAACTGTTTATAGCGCTGCTTTCTATTAGATTCCGTCACGGTTTTCCATTCGAGAAGGATTAAACTAACCAATATGGCCGCCATGGTGGTCTTGATGTGGTTCAGGAGACCACCATATCCTCCCAATTTAACCAATAATCCCATGTGCCGTTCAAATAGGCTCTCCCTGCTTCTCGAGATTTAGTGTAAATCATGTTTGGTTGCTTTTAGATGTTCACATTAAGTACTAGGGCTGTGTAGCACTGTATTTAAGTGAAATGTATGGCTGCATATTATATATACAAACATCATAGACTCGAATAGAGCACCACGTGCAAGGACAAAATATTATCGCAATAGTAGTAGAACATAAGTTTCATGTTGAGGTTTTACCATGTTGTGTCTCAATATGGGCATGTTCGTACACACATCGCACTGAAGTTTTTGTGGGGACATTTAAAGGTCTCATTGCATATTTTTTTCATTCATTTTGCGGTGGTCGCTCTAATTATTAGTGTTTACATAAGAGCCTATGATGTTTGTTTTATTGTCCCATGCAGTACCCTACAGTGCCAAGGGGGGCGCTGGTAACCCCCGCGACCGTCCATATAAGCTCCTCCCTTGGCGCCCTGAGTAGTTGACAGTGGAGTGCATGACCAGAGTAGATCTGCGCAAGAGTGAGCCGGTCGAAGATACGCATCGCTCCAGTTTTTCTAAGTGCGTCATTAACTCGGAGAGCATGGCTGGGGTTCTGGCCAAGAGGTGCATCAGTCCGCTGGCTCTGGTCAACAGGAGGCTTTCAGCCCCGGAGTTCAGAGTCCGGGCCGGCTACCACGAGAAGGTACGTTTTCCAATTACGCACGACGCTTTTTGTGTCTATGATAATTATAGTGAAAGCTGTCTCCCACCGACATGGTTGCGATGTTTGTTGTTGTTGTTGTTGTTGTGGTCATAGGTGCCAACACAGTGGGAAACACGACTCTTAGTAAGAACTAAGGTTTAACATGATAGTTAATAATAGATTACTCTGAGCCTCTGTTCCTTAGAGGAGAGCCACCCCATAATAATGCTTGAAGCTGTTGATCTATTCTAGAGCAGTCATTGTCATTGCCATTGTCTCCAAAACATTGAAACTAATACCTGGACTCAATGTGCACCTATTGGAGCGCCAATGCCAGGTGTTTCTGTAAAGCACTAGGTTCTAATATCATGCTCTCATGTTTTTTGTGTTACTTGGCACAATACGTTGTGTTGGGCTGTAAACGTTCTGGATGTGTTTTTAATACAAAGTGGAAGTAATTACTCGTACAGTCCAGCAATCATAACACCCCCCTACACTGACAATGCTGATGACAGAGTAAGTAAGGTTATAGAATGGGCCTGCATGTGCCTTGTTGAAGTCCAGAAATCAGACATACACTGTTCACATCCTGTTCTGTGTGATGAAACATTGGTCTCACGGTGACTGTGCAGAAAATGGGGACTCTATCTGGGGGGGGGGGGGGGGGGGGGGGGGGGGGGGGGGGGTGAGGAGACTTCTTCCAGACAATGGGACCCTATCTTTGTTTATTTAATTTACCCCTTGTAATGTGATTACCGGTCGGGCCCAAAACCAATCCTGGCGCTGTATTATTGAGATCCGTTTTCACAAATAAGAATGCATTTTATTGTCTCGGGAACTATTGGGTTTATTGTCGGGGATTTCATTTTTAGAACCGGAATGTGTGCTGTGTACTGACACTAAACTCTCACCTTGACCTGACAAGGTGGTGGACCACTACGAGAACCCAAGGAACGTGGGCTCCCTGGACAAGAGGTCCCTGAACGTGGGCACAGGGCTGGTGGGTGCCCCAGCGTGTGGAGACGTGATGAAGCTTCAGGTAGGGCTCACTATTGCCTTTTCAATATGCAGAGTTATCTCCTAACCATTTACAGGCCCTTAAATCATTTCTCCTGAGTTATCCTGCGTCTCCTTTCATAAAGATATTATTTTACAAGTACCCGTTTGTAAGTACAGAAGAGTTTGAAAATAAGGGCCGACCCATTTGACCAGATTTGGTGTGTTCTGCTGGGGAGGTGCAGCTCGGTGTTGTTTGGTAACCCAGATCTCTGTGTGACAGATTGAGGTCGACGAGCAGGGGAAGATTGTGGACGCCAAGTTCAAAACCTTTGGCTGTGGCTCTGCTATTGCATCAAGCTCTCTGGTCACAGAGTGGGTGAAGGGCAAGTCTGTGAGTAACTTAAGGACTGTCTATGTTATTGTGTTGATTTTGGGTCAAGATATTTATTATGCATTATTAACTATGACCCAATATAGATTGTTTAGCTTTTTTTTTTTTTTTTTTTAACAATTATTTAGCTCTTATAGAATTTTTCCAGACCGTTTGTAATTTACTGTAACTATAGTGTTTATAAACTGTATATTTATGCTGTTTCTCTCGCACTCGTTTAGCTTGATGATGCTTCGAGGATCAAGAACACAGACATTGCCAAAGAGCTCAGTCTTCCCCCGGTGAAACTGCACTGCTCCAGTAAGTCCTTCTGTCCCTCTCGTCCACCATGTTGTCTGCCCCTCGTGTCCCGCGGCCCGCCATCTTACGCGGTCCGTCTGGTCTTGTAATCCTCCTCAGTGCTGGCCGAGGACGCCATCAAGGCTGCCCTGATTGACTACCGTCTCAAGCAGCAGGCGTCCAAGCAGGTGGCTTTGGAGGCCACCAACTGAGACGATCTCCACCGTTCCACAGCCATTCCCAGGCGACCCGCACTCCTCACTAAGGGAGCCATAGAAGTCCTGCCTCCTGTTTGCACTATATCACCACAATGCAGTATATATTTACCTCTTTTAAAATAGACCCGCATCGTCAATAGTGCAAGTTCTTTGTGGCATTCCTATCTCCCGCAGTCTTTAGCCTGTCACATAAACGCACAATGTAAGCACAGATGGGGTTACCCGTTAAAAAGACTTGAAATGAGCAGTCGGGTGTCAATAACGAAGAGCACACAGCAAACATTTGAGATGGTCTTGCTTTAAAGTTTTCATGCGATGTTGAAAGAGTGAGTTTTGGCTGATGAATGGTATTGTGGTCACAGCTGTCCCTTCCTCCTGCAATGGCATGTTGAAACTTTTATGGATAATTTACTGTTACATTGTTGAGTCTTTCAATAAAATGTGCCCAAATTAATATTCTATTTTGTATTTTTTTTTCTTTTAGATAATGTAAGGTGTAATTCCTATGGACAATTTTAGATAAATGATGAGACTTGATAAAAGACAAGTTTTAATCCCTCACTCATTAGAAGGCTGACTCATTTGCATTTCCCTATAGGTCACTTTTACTAAATAAAACTCAAACAGGCTTAAAAATTACATTGAACACAACACAGTGAGTCAGTGGACAAGAAATCATAACACAACCTATTGAGACATCCTGGTATGCCATTTTCAAATTAATTTCAATCTACAGTCTCTTACACATGAATAATAATAATAATGAATAATATTTTTTTAGGGAGTGATACAATAGTCATCTCTAGAACAATTTAGGTTTCCCAGAGGCAATGTTTGGGTGGACATAATTACCACTGATATAATTCACAAATGTGTAATAAATGAACAACCTTTGTACAACAACAAATTGTAGTTTGCCATAACATGAAATGAAAATGTACCCAAATTCCGATGTAAAAACTCACACAGCGTTGGTATACAACACCGGTGAATTCTGGGCGTATCGAACCATGGACCTGGATCCTTGGAGACTTCCAGCTGTCCGACCGTCCTCGGCCATCGCGTACTCCATCCTCAGCATGAAAGATTTCCTCAGGGTTTGTTTGAACTCCCTACCAATAAGCACGTACAAAAAGGGATTTATGAGGCTATTCACCGCGGCTAAATTGGTCCCCACAACCATTCCTGCGTGGATTACATCCCAGTTGTGCTCGTGTTTCTTTATCTGAAGAAAAGCAAAGGTGTGATAAGGAATCCAACAGATGAAAAAGGTTGAGATGAGTGCGACAATGACCTTGTAGGGTTTAGTGGATTTGATAGTTAATCTTCTCAGCTTTATCCACAAGATGACGGTGCAGCTCACAATGATGGCAGCGGGAATGAGGAACCCTGCCACAAACCTGGTGAGCACCACCGCTCTGTGCACAGAGCCGGAGCCGTAATTGATGTCACACTTGGTGACATTGCCGCTGACCCAGGTGTTCCTGTAGAGCAGCGAAGGCAACGTCAGGGCGGCGGCCAGGAACCACGTGAAGACCAGCGCCCCGCACGCCCTCCTGACAGTCCGGTGGGTCTGGGTCCACACGGGGAACACCACGGACACGCAGCGGTCGGCGCTGATCAGCACCAGGACGAAGATGCTGCTGAACATGTTGAAAAACAGCGCGGAGGACGAGAGCTTGCACAACGCCACCCCGAAGGGCCAATTGGAGGTCACCCCGTGGACGATGTCCATCGGCAGACACGCGCAGAACAAGCAGTCTGAGACGGCCAGGCTGAGGTAAAAGGTGGTGTTGACCGTTCTTCTCATCTTCCAGCCAGAAATCCAAATCACCACGGCGTTCCCCCCGAGGCCAACCAGGCAGATTATAATGTTGATTGTCAAACTGGTGTGTTTCCAGAAGGATATGTTGCCTGGAGGCTGTGAAAATGAATTGTTAATAGTGGTAATGTTGCCTGGATTGTCGTCCGCAACATAGTCACCATAGTCACCGTACTCCTCAAATTCCATGGTGTCTTGTCCTCAAGGGTTGTTGTACAAATAAGCTCACTGTGAAAGGACTGATCAGATTTCATCAGTGGCCACCGTGGCCCTTAGTCAGTTTCCTGAATGTAGTTTCACTTCCTGAGGATATTTTATTGTGAAATGGCAATCTTTTTTCAAGAAAGGTACTCCCCTAAAATGCACAACTAGCTCACTACCTTTAGCAAAAATGATGCCTAGCCTTTTGGAAGATTCTGGTCAAGGCGCATTGAGTACACAGGCACAGGTGATAATCAGACAGGTAGGCCACGCAGTCATCATTCAATCGTTAAATCATTTTATTTGGGCAACGATAAACGATAAAGATTGGAGGTGCATCTGGCCTGCTCCATGGCAGGTTTGGCCATCAGGCTTTATATAGTGAACCACACACACCACCCACTCTGTTGCTCTTCCTCTGGTGGGCAGGTTGGCTTCTGATTGGGTGCGGGCCCTTTTGGTTTTCTACTTCAGTTTTTTCGTTGCGCTTTTTCGGATCAGTATTTATACCGCTAACAATCCCCACAGTACCGTTTCCACTGCAGCCTCACCACAGATTACAAAGAATTCAATGGCATTCTTACATTATTCCCTTATTTATATGAAATATCTTACTTTATGCTTTAATCGTGCGTGGACTCCTGTCTTTGTTGCACACACATCTCTGAAGAGTCTATATTAGGGTTATGCATACAAGCAATCTTTGGAAAAAATAAAAACAATTCGGGCCCCCTCATAGAAAATATCAAACAGAGTGTGTGTGACGCATTAACATGGTCGTTTGAAGCAGGCGGCTCCGGTTAGGACAGATTCAGCTGTGAGGCCCACCACAGCTACGTCTAGGAATGCAGAACCAGGGAAGTGGTGTGACGCCACAACTCAGTTTGATCAATGGGTTCAACAATAACATGAAAATAATTCACAATTGCACAAAGTGTGTACTCAATTAACAATATGAAAATATATAACATTTCATAACATGGAATTAAAAATACAAATAACGCAGACGAAAAACTCACAGAAAGTTCCTTCACCGTGCCATCGGGTTGTGTCCTCTGTCCATTCGTGCAGTAGGCCTATTGCCGAATGCTTTCATGGAAATCTGATGTTCAATCCGTGAGGATGTTTTTCGTGCAACGTTTGTTAGCCCATTGATTGGACAACAGCAGACATGAGGCCGGCTTGGGCTAGTTTCATTAATTTGCTACGAGGCAAGTTAAAAAAAATACTAGCTTTAGCCGCAGTGCGCGTGCGCATATTGTTATGAACTCAACCGTTATCGAGAAAGTCAGTGGCCTACCCTGCGTCCACTTTGCGCTGTCGTAAAGGTTTAGAGTATTTTCGGTATTAACGGTATTAACTAACACAACGACACACACACCTGTGTGTGTGTGTGTGTGTGTGTGTGTGTGTGTGTGTGTCTGTGTGGTTTATCATAATTATATTCCTGAATTATTTTGAGTGGAATATTGCAGAGTAGGCTTCAGACAGACCACACGCGACACTGATGGATCCAGCACAAAACCAAACACATACACATTCAGACGACAGATGCCGTCATTAAAAGGCCGTCTTCTCCCCACTGATCAGCTGGAGTGTGGCAGAGTCACATTGAACGTGCTGTGACGCGGGTCTGTGGTCTGACTGGACTGCTGACGGCTCTGCCCCAGACCGAGGTGGATCTGCTGACTCAGCCTGGTGACCAGCGTGTCCCGACGTCCCTCCCTCGCGTGTCTCCACGTCGCTCGCTTCCTTTTCTTCCTCTGTAAGAGTCGCCGGTTCCTCGTTGACGAGGACACCGCTATCGGTTGTTTCGGGACTGAGGTTCACGTCCGGGGCTCCTCCCCCCTGGGGAGATTGCTTATTTGGCGTCCGGAGACCCTTGGCTGCCCTCATGATGTCCTGCTGGAGCCGCTGGCCAGAGTCCACAGCATCACTCTGCTGCCCCCTGGAGGCCTTCTGTGGCACCTGCTCGAAGCGCTGCACCCCGCCGACCTTGTCCCTCTGCTCCACGTACATCTTGGAGGGGAAGGAGCAAGGGTAGTACGCGTTGACCCGCAGGCTCCGCTTCAGGATGACCGCAATGCAGGCGACGAGGAGAGCAAAGAGGACGACCGAGGCTGCGGCCGAGATGTAGACCAAGTTGCCGTG
This sequence comes from Urophycis tenuis, assembly GCA_036785325.1. NCBI lineage: Eukaryota > Metazoa > Chordata > Actinopteri > Gadiformes > Phycidae > Urophycis > Urophycis tenuis. The sequence continues at coordinate 6,450,993 of JAXIVH010000017.1, read as the reverse complement.
GATGAACTCTGCGAGGTGTTCCAGAGCAGTGGTCTCCCCGTTCATCTGGCCGCCGGGGGGCGTGGTTAGGTAGTCGGGGAAGGAGCCGCTTCTGGTGGTCGGCGGAGAAGGACCCGGTGCCGAGGGGCCCGTCTCGTCCTCGGCGGCGCTGCCCTCCGCGAGGACCTGGAAAGGGAACGGCACGGCCGAACTGCGCTCCGACCACAGCGCCAACGAGAGGCCGATCCAGCGTGGGGCCATCGGATGCATCATCGGGCTCTGCGAAGCAGAACGTAACAGCGTCACACTAAATGGCAAAGAACGGGAACGCTTTGTTTTAAAGAAAAAAGTGGATAGGGCTATATTGCAGGATTTTATGTTGAGGAAAATCTTTTTGTTGTTGTTGAAAGAACTGAATTTGTATAGGAATGGAAGAAAGCCAACTATAGTCATAGGCCTACTAAAAATGTGTTAAAAAAAAGTGTAAAAAAAAAGTCTTCACAAACATTATTATTATACCATATATATTATATATCATTATAGTCCGATTCCATCTTATCATATTTTTCTCAAATAAATGAATCAACCAGCAAAAATATAAAGCAGTCCCCCAAATACTCCTGCTGCCACTAGCAGCTTCCCGATGGAAGTGGGGAAAGTTGGAGGTCGGCCAGTAAATATATATCGAGTTTTCATTTTCAACATCTGTTCATCAGAATCAATCCACCCAGTGGCCGCCGGGTCTACGAACCCCACAGTTCGTGGGTTCTCCTGGACTCCCTCTGTCTGCAAGCTGCTTCCTGCTGCGCCACTGAACGCTCATCAGGGTGACTGGATCGAAGCCACCCGCACCGAACAAACGGATTCTACAGACTTCTGCGTTTACGTCTGGACTTTGAAGGAGGCGTGCGCTCCGCTCACAAATGACACACAGACAGACACGCTAGACGTTAGAAACAGACAGCTGTGGTCCACCAAGAGTTTTGTTGTGGATAGGCAAACAAACTCTCGTGTTTCAGGCGTGGATCATTGTCAGACATTTGTTTTGGTTATTGCCGCATCAGCTCATATTAACAGTTTTAGATTAATAAAGAAACGAAAATATCCGGAAAAAAACAACACAACTTTGCAACTTTGTTCTACGTTCTTTGTTCTACATCGCGGTCCCCTGGTCATGTAAAACCATTGGATTAAACCCCCCATGGCTCTCCTGACCTGGGGCCACAAATCAGAACTTTTCAGCCTGAGGAACCCCAGCCCCACCACAGTAGAACCTGACCCGGTTCTTGGCCATCATCTGAGGCAGTAGAACGACCTCCAGGCAGCGTCACACAACAAACAAAACACACGCCTGCTGGTCTCACAACCCCATCAGCCGACACAACGGCACCAAAGAAAGGACACGGCGCAGGCCAGCACAGCGTACTCACCCACCAGCAGAGAGCCAGTCTTCTGCTGCGGCGGTGAAGAAGGAGTGGGAATAGAGCGCGTCTGGGAGAACCACACACACACACACAGACACACACACACACACACACACACACAAAAAGATGTCCGCCGGCTGTGGCAGTTGGTGCACAGCTTCGGGTTTCACGGCGGAGTCTGCATCTGGATCCTGGAGGAGGAGAAGCAGTGGAGGAGTTACAAATCCCTCCTCCCCCCCCCTCTCTTGATTCCAGGGCTGTCCTCTCTCTCCCCCCTCCCCTCCCTGGCCTGGTGCCCTGTGCTCCTCCAGGAGTGACTGAGCTGAGTCCTGCTCCCACAGATTGTTCTGGTTAGGTGGGAGGTGAGGGTATGCTGTCGGGGGGGGCTGTTCCTTCTCCCCCAGCTGGGGGGCTCGTGGCTCAGGCCTCGTGGCTCAGCAAGCCCGCTCTTTTGAAAAAAGTCAGGGGGGGGGGGGGGGGTATGGATGTGGAAGTGATTATGACAGTGTGACAGAAGCTTTGGATGAGATGGTGCCTTGAATGGCCAAATAGTTGTAATAGAAGTTCAATGTGTGTGCAATATGTTCCAACATCAAGCATTTTCCACTACATCATGGATGACTCAAACTATTGTGAGATTACACACACCAGAGAGAGAGAGAGAGAGAGAGAGAGAGACACACACACACACACAGACTCTGGCAGCTCTAAATAGTGTCCAGCTAACACAGGAAGGGGTTAATGTTTCCTGTGTGGACATACCTCTGGTAATAGCCAAGGGAGACAGAGCTGGCCAGGACACTCGCCAAGGACTCTTCTAAAGCAACCTGGAGGGTTTCTGCTGACGGCCGGCTGGGTTGTGACCACTTTAGGGAAGAGACAAAACTAGGGGTGTTTGTTTACACTTCCATGCCTCAATATCCGAATGTGTGTGTGTGTGTGTGTGTGTTTGGGAAGCCCATTCGTCAAAGTTAAGTCCAACTTTATATGGTCATCAAGCATGTGAGTTGTAATCCATTTTGCAGGGTCAACTCGTACGACTGATCCTGACTGTATACGCCATTCATGTCAACACGTTCTTTATTTGAGGAAATTAACAAATACAGTTTGGGGTTTGCAAACCACCTTCAACCTCATAGGATTTGTATCAAAGTGTAATGTCATACATCCACCAGCGCGAGCCGATTTGCACCGCGAAGCCCGTCGTCTGCTGGACAGGCCCTGTGACATCACACAGGGGCTGCGAGACACATGCAGGGGCGCATTGTTGCATGGAAGGAAGCGCATGTCGAGTTCAGGGTCTTTGATGAAGTCGAACGTGTTGCAGGCAGGATATGGACGTCAGCGGCAAAGTGGTACTCTGAGCCGCTTTATTCAAAAGGCAAAGCAAGCAGACTGTGCTATTGACTGACATATTTACATTGAACATGTATATCACACAACCAAATAGCTTGCAAGTACCTCATACCAATGTACCAGATACACCGACTACAACACGCTGAATGGATCACACACAGGCAGCACCTTGGAGATGATCGTTCTGATAAATAACTTAATGTACGCTGCATGGTTTGTTGTGTGCTTGTGGTTTCAGTGTCTCTTCCTCCCTCCACAGGACACAAATGTGCAAGAGCTATTCATCAGCGAGCAAGCGGGGGGACGTGCAGCAGTCACTTTCACATGGCCAGCGGTCTGAAACACATAGGGCTTTTGGTGCTGAGGTAAACCGACAGGATTGAGGTTCCTCTGAATAAGGACACCTGTACATCACTGACAGCCACGGCCTTTGTTCAAAACAACTGTCAGAGTTTATCGACTGAAAGATGCCCAAGGTTTATTTCCTCTGGAAAAAAAAGTATTTAATCAACGGAGAGAGAGAACACCTTCTGTCAGGCTTAAAAGGTGACGCACTGCGGGGAAGTGACCACAAGGTCCAACAGAACGGGAACCATCCTGCCCGTTCAGGACCTCCGAGTCTGAGCGCCACGTGAGGGGATTTGTCACCCTACACGCGGTCAGCGTCCGGCAGGAAGCTGTTGAGGGTCAGGTTGTCTCCGCCGTCCTCGTCGCTGTCCTCCGGGCTCATCAGCAGCGCCCTGCGGCTCTTGGCGTTGAGGCCGTCCTGGTCGGTCCTCACGGCGGAGATGACCACCATCTCCGTCCCCTGCTGCCGCTCGCTCACCAGGCGGTACTTGCGGGACGACAGCTTGCTGCAGAGCGCCACCGTGGACATGATGAACGCCGTCAGCAGGCCGCCCAGCACGCCGATGGCGATGAGACACCGGCTGACCACGCCCCTCTGGCTGGGGCCGCAGTCCGGCGCCCCCGCCCCGTGGTCGGTGGAGGAGGAAGTGGGACATGGCTGTCGGGGTACCGCTGCCGGACTGGCTTTCGTCGCCGTGGTGATGGCGATGGGAGTGGTGGTGGTCACTACGTGAACCAGTACCGTTGGAGAGGGGTGAGTTAATTTACTGAGCGGAGCGAATGAATTGTTAGGGAGAAGGGAGGTGATGGAGGATGTGTTGGAGGTGATGGATGGTGGGGTGGAGGTGATGGATGATAACTTGGACGTGACGAAGGATGTGTTGGAGGTGACGGGCACCAAGGTGGAGGTGATGGACAGTGGGGTGGAGGTGATGGATGACGTGTTGGAGGTGACGGGGGATGTGTTGGAGGTGACAGAGGATGTGTTGGAGGTGATGGGCACCAGGGTAGACGTGACGGGCGGTGGGATGGAGGTGATGGATGACGTGTTGGAGGTGATGGACGGTGGGGTGGAGGTGATGGGCACCGGGGTGGAGGTGATGGGCGGTGGGGTAGAGGTGACGGGCGGTGGGGTGGAGTTGGTGGACACCGGGGTGGAGGTGACGGGCGGTGGGGTGGAGGTGACGGACGGTAGGGTGGAGGTGACGGGCGGTGGGGTGGAGGTGACGGACGGTGGGGTGGAGGTGACGGGCGGTGGGGTGGAGGTGACGGACGGTGGGGTGAATGTGACGGACGGTGGGGTGGAGGTGACGGACGGTGGGGTGGAGGTGACGGACGGTGGGGTGGAGGTGACGGACACCAGGGTGGAGGTGACGGATGGTGTGGCGCTGAGTGTGTGGCGGATGGTGTGGCGCTGGGTGACCACTCCTCCAGTGACAGGATGTGGTGACGAGGCTAAGCTGCCGGAGGCGGAGCCCACGCATCCATCCTGCACCGCCAGCAAGACGAAGAGGCTCCAGGCGGTCAGCCGCAGCGGCCCCGTGCTGCTTGACGCCATGGCTCAGTGAGAAGTCTGCGGACCAATGAAGTCATGAGAAGTCTAACGCATCAGAAGCCATGAGAAGGCGGGGCCTACGCTACCAGTTCAGCTCCGCACCGTCGTCAGCAAAAGCTGAAAAAGTGCTCATGGGGAGACTTCTTCACCACCTGTCATCACTAGTTCAAGTTTATTTGTCATGTGCAAAATAGAGTACAATGTACTGTAAGGTGCAATGAAATGCTTTTTGCCCTTCGGCACTCTCTCAGCCCAGAATAATTATAAAATTTACCATACCAGGTTAGGAAATAATAATAATAACATCTCATAATAACATAATAATCATAATAACATCTACATATAATATACATCTCGCCACAGACATTGTAGAAAGAGACAGAATAGTAATAAGTGTTCAAACAGAGGTAAAAAGGAAGACAGAGACACCACACACTGATAGAGAACCTTAACAGCCAGTCAAGTGTCACTATTCATCAGTCTGACCGCCTGAGGGTAGAAACTTTCCCTCAGACGAGAGGTCCGGGCCCCAGTACACCTTAACCTCCTCCCTGACGGGAGGTGCTCAAACAGACTGTGAGCCGGGTGGCTAGGGTCTCTCATGATTGAGAGAGCCTTCTTCTTGCAGCGGGTGGAGTAAATATCAATAATTGTGGTGGTGGAGAGCCTATGATTTTGGATGCAGTCTTAACAGTTCTCATCAATAGCTTGTAGTCCTGTGCAGTGACGTTACCAAACCATACAAGTATACAGCCAACACCCAACAAGGAACGGTGACAGCAGCATCTGATGAGGAAGCCCTCAACTCTAGGCCATGGCTGGACATACGCAGTCTGCAGGTTTGAGGGCAACGTGAGTCACCATCAGAACACCAGGTGGTGACTGAGTGTTTTCAACACCAAAGCGTGAGACCGAGGACACGTTGACACTTTCAATCCACAACACGGAGCCTGGCGTGTCGTACTGCACGCCATCAGAAGAGCCCCAACTGGACACTATAGGTGAACACCGAGTCTCATCCCGCTCTGAGAGAACGCTGAAGTAAAAATGAAAGGCTTACCATGATGAGGAAGGCACAGGCGGTAGGGCGACGACAGCAGACTGGTTTCAGGGATGCAGAGGCGTCCTGTTCACGGTAGAACAGCCGGGCATAGGAAGAAGGAAGTGATGAGTGAGGCGGATTATATCTCAAGTGGAGTCAGAGATGAGCACACACACACACACACACACAGACACACATATCTAAAGTTTCCATTTGAAAAAGTGGGCCGAATAACTTAAAACCAGCCAGCAAAGAAACAAGCGGCGAAGGCTGCTTTGTCAGCAGGTAGATAAGAGATCATTGGACTAAAACCTACAGACACACTGAAAACCACCTCACAACTAGTCACTTTGTGATAACCAGTATCAAAACGTCGCCTACCTGACTCTCTGGCATTCAGCAGCGTGCCGACGGTGTGTCCGCAGGGTGGAATAATCAAACTTGTGCAAAAGAAATGTGCTTGCGTACGTCTGAGCTGAAGTCTGCTTCTTCCAAGAGACCAGGAAGCCGACTGGTTTCAGTGCAGTCAGAACGCAACGTTCTACACATACGTGTTGAAATACACAAGTGAGAACCGCTGTGGGCTACAGCTTCCTGAAATCCTGTCGAGATCTCGCACACATGCAGCTGAAGAAGTTCGTTTGGGGGCGAAGAACAGAAGCCGTTTTTTTTTCTTTTTTTTTTCCAGGTGTACAATCTTTATTGTGTGCACAGAATCATCAGGGAGTCTGGGGGGACGACACGCGAGCTGAGGGAGTGGTTCCTGCACCAACACTGGAGAGGACTGACAAGAGGCTCCATGGATACATAGACCACATATACACCAGAGAGAGAGAGAGAGAGAGAGAGAGAGAGAGAGAGAGAGAGAGAGAGAGAGAGAGAGAGAGAGAGAGAGAGAGAGAGAGAGAGAGAGAGAGAGAGAGAGAGAGAGAGAGAGAGAGAGAGAGAGAGAGAGAGAGAGAGAGAGAGAGAGAGAGAGAGAGAGAGAGAGAGAGAGAGAGAGAGAGAGAGAGAGAGAGAGAGAGAGAGATGCAGTGCTTTGAGGCAGTCCGGCCCACCCCGACCCCCCAGCCCAAACTCAATTAAAAAAATCCTACAAGAGCTAAATTGTTTCAGAAATACTTTTTTTTCCTTTCCCCAGGGACCTGATATCTAAAACACAATCAAATGGGCAATAGGGGACATTTTCAAATCCACTGAGAAAAAAAAACCTTCAATTCAACGAAATGGTTCTGCTTCAAGGAAACGGCAGGAATGTACAACAGGAGAAACGAGAGTAAGTCAAAGCAGTGCATTTAACCGCGTACAACTCAAATATGGCAACGCAAAGAAAAACAAACGCATGGTAACACTGATGTCTACATAATAATACATACTAGCACCAGAATGTTCTGTAACCGCACAAAAAATAAAACACACACACAACCGCACGCACGCACACACACACACACACACACACACACACACACACACACACACACACACACACACACACACACACACACACACACACACACACACACACACACACACACACACACACACACACACACACACACACACACAGAAACAGAAACAGAAACAGCAACTCTTAAAATGTGTTCATCCATAGTAAAAAGTGGACCTGAATCAAACAGTTTTTTTTCCTGCGTCTGAAGACAAACTAGGAAGTGTGACGTGTCATGGGAAGACAAAACAAAAAACAAAAAAACGCCATCTTGGAATGAGAGCTTGGTCTGATCCCGGGGGGGTGGGGGGGGGGGGTGGGGGGGAGGGGGGGGGGGGATGAAGCCCAATTGAATTCACCCTTTGGCCTGGCTCGGCCCGTCTCGTCTCTCCACCCGGACACCCGGGGGGCGCGGTGCGGCGATCACATGGCCACCTTGGCGATCTGCTCCTCCAGTTTGGCGATGCGACGGTCCTGCAGGATCACGCGGTCCCTGAGCGACTTGAACTCCCTGAGAACCTCCTCCAGCTTGTCCTCCCCTTTCTGACGGCACAGACAGACAGAGTGTAGGAGTAAGGTAAGGGTAACTCAACCAGAGTGTTAGTCACTCACCAGTAAGGTAAGGGTAACTCAACCAGAGTGTTAGTCACTTACCAGTAAGGTAAGGGTAACTCAACCGGAGAGTGTAAGTCACTCACCAGTAAGGTAAGGGTAACTCAACCGGAGAGTGTAAGTCACTTACCAGTAAGGTAAGGGTAACTCAACCGGAGAGTGTAAGTCACTCACCAGTAAGGTAAGGGTAACTCAACCGGAGAGTGTAAGTCACTCACCAGTAAGGTAAGAGTAACTCAACCAGAGTGTTAGTCACTCACCAGTAAGGTAAGGGTAACTCAACCACAGAGTGTAAGTCACTTACCGGTAAGGTAAGGGTAACTCAACCGGAGAGTGTAAGTCACTTACCAGTAAGGTAAGGGTAACTCAACCACAGAGTGTAAGTCACTTACCAGTAAGGTAAGAGTAACTCAACCAGAGTGTTAGTCACTTACCAGTAAGGTAAGTGTAACTCAACCAGAGTGTTAGTCACTTACCAGTAAGGTAAGTGTAACTCAACCAGAGTGTTAGTCACTTACCAGTAAGGTAAGGGTAACTCAACCGGAGAGTGTAAGTCACTAACCAGTAAGGTAAGGGTAACTCAACCACAGAGTGTAAGTCACTAACCAGTAAGGTAAGGGTAACTCAACCACAGAGTGTAAGTCACTTACCAGTAAGGTAAGGGTAACTCAACCAGAGTGTTAGTCACTTACCAGTAAGGTAAGGGTAACTCAACCGGAGAGTGTAAGTCACTAACCAGTAAGGTAAGGGTAACTCAACCACAGAGTGTAAGTCACTTACCAGTAAGGTAAGGGTAACTCAACCAGAGTGTTAGTCACTTACCAGTAAGGTAAGGGTAACTCAACCACAGAGTGTAAGTCACTTACCAGTAAGGTAAGGGTAACTCAACCAGAGTGTTAGTCACTTACCAGTAAGGTAAGGGTAACTCAACCACAGAGTGTAAGTCACTTACCAGTAAGGTAAGGGTAACTCAACCAGAGTGTTAGTCACTTACCAGTAAGGTAAGAGTAACTCAACCAGAGTGTTAGTCACTTACCAGTAAGGTAAGGGTAACTCAACCGGAGAGTGTAAGTCACTAACCAGTAAGGTAAGGGTAACTCAACCAGAGTGTTAGTCACTTACCAGTAAGGTAAGGGTAACTCAACCAGAGTGTTAGTCACTTACCAGTAAGGTAAGGGTAACTCAACCGGAGAGTGTAAGTCACTAACCAGTAAGGTAAGGGTAACTCAACCAGAGTGTTAGTCACTTACCAGTAAGGTAAGGGTAACTCAACCAGAGTGTTAGTCACTTACCAGTAAGGTAAGGGTAACTCAACCGGAGAGTGTAAGTCACTTACCAGTAAGGTAAGGGTAACTCAACCAGAGTGTTAGTCACTCACCAGTAAGGTAAGGGTAACTCAACCGGAGAGTGTAAGTCACTTACCAGTAAGGTAAGGGTAACTCAACCACAGAGTGTAAGTCACTTACCAGTAAGGTAAGGGTAACTCAACCACAGAGTGTAAGTCACTTACCAGTAAGGTAAGAGTAACTCAACCAGAGTGTTAGTCACTTACCAGTAAGGTAAGGGTAACTCAACCAGAGTGTTAGTCACTTACCAGTAAGGTAAGTGTAACTCAACCGGAGAGTGTAAGTCACTTACCGGTAAGGTAAGGGTAACTCAACCAGAGTGTTAGTCACTTACCAGTAAGGTAAGGGTAACTCAACCAGAGTGTAAGTCACTTACCAGTAAGGTAAGTGTAACTCAACCAGAGTGTTAGTCACTTACCAGTAAGGTAAGGGTAACTCAACCAGAGAGTGTAAGTCACTTACCAGTAAGGTAAGGGTAACTCAACCAGAGTGTTAGTCACTTACCAGTAAGGTAAGAGTAACTCAACCAGAGTGTAAGTGTAATGTAACTCAATATATATATATATATATATATATATATATAATATACAGTATATATATATTCACACTCACGTTCACTATGGAGGCAGGTTGGGGTGTCGGGGGTCCCGAGGACTTCTGGGGCGCGGGGGGGTTCGGCGACACCTTCAGCTCGCGGTTCTTGGTGGCCACGTAGCCGTTCTTGAGCGACACCAGGATGGGGTTCCCGTTCTTCCCGGCCCACCACTCCTCCGCCTCCACGGCGGGGTCCGGGCCGGCCGTGTCGGGGTACAGGTCGTCCTGGAACAGGTCCGACTGGGGAGCAACGGAACCAGACAGGGTTGAGAGAGGCCAGGCGGTGTCCAAACAGGAAGTGAGAGGATCAGAGCGGCGTGGGCCGTACCTTGCGTGGCACGGTCATGATGATGGGCTCACACTTCCTCTCATGTAGTTTATAAAACCTGCGGAGAGAAAGCCTTTAGATTTATGACACGTTTGAATGTATAAAACAAACACGCATCAGAAACTCATCAAGTTAATCCAAAATGTCATCCAAACTCCCTCTCATGCCACGTTCAAAACCTGCAGAGGGACAATTTGAAGTAAAAGCAAATGTATTCAAACTCATCTGAAATGCAGCACGGAAACAGATGAATGAAAATGAATCGACGGTTACATTGGAAAAAAAAAGAAGAAGCTGTATAAGACGCAGACGTGCGGTGATGTGTGCGAGCAGGCGAGCGTCACCGCCCCCTGCTGGCAGTACCTCGCAATTTCACATTTGTTGACGTCCAGGCCCCTCTTGGGCATGTAGCCCATCCCCCGCTGGGGCTCCTTGGAGGAGAAGGTGTTGAGGTAGTGCACGTACGGCGACTCGTCGGTGATCTCGAAGTACCGGATGCTGCTGTCCCCCTGGAGCAGGGGTGGGGACACAGAGGGGGGTGAACAGACGCACGGGGGGGGGGGGGGGGGGGGGGGGGGCAGCTCGGTGGACGCTTTCATGCAGAGTTTGGTATCCGCACATTTTTGATCAACAAATGTAATGACTTTTAAGACCTTTTTAAGACCTCCAAGAAGAAAAATTAAGACCATTACCACGGCAAAAATATATTTAAAAGCTAAACTCTGTTCAGTTTAACAAAGCACATTTGTATTTGAGCAACAGTGCAAATAGTCAGTGCATATTTACCAACATAAAGTGCATGTCAGGCAACTGCCATCTCAATACTACAACAGACGGCTAACCGTCTGCAAAACCCACAGCATTTCGGCCTTCAGTGTAGTGGTTGGGGAGAATGTACCGAAGCATTACTTGTACTGGGCCCCGAAGACACCAACGCGGGTGTAACGTTAGCGTTTGCAGTAGATACCAATGCTGCAAACATCTGAATGGGGACAGTTGTTGCCTGACTGTCGGCATAGCGCTTGTGCTTCTCCCCTTTCATTTGTGCGTCAAGGGCTTGGCGGCCCAATTTTATGTAGTTTTTTTTTGCAAAGTCTGCACCGCGCTTCGTATTCTGTTGTTTTTTGTAACCACCCGTTATATTTCTCATCTTCGAGCCAGTTATCATTAAACCTGCACTTGCCCATCTTGGCTCGCGACTGAAACGCTTCTTCGACTGTTCTATGACAGGCCTACGGGGAAAACACTGCCCCCTAAATGGTGTGTGGTGCCTGTGCAATAGGCACACGCTACTTCTTGCCGTTTTGTTAGAAAGGGACGTGCGCTGGTGAAATAACGTTAACATGGAAAGTAGTCTCCACAAACATATCTTTCTTTCATTCTGCCCAGATGAAATTTAATGCCGCCCAGATGAAATTTAATGCCACTCTTTGAAAATTTGCGAAATTTAACACATTTTAAGACTTTAAAAAATGTATATTTTATTTAAGACGTTTTAAAACTTTTTAAGGATCCGCGGAAACCCTGTTATCCCAATAGCATGACTGCATGTATTTATAACAGGGGGGGGTATGCATAACAAGGGGTGGCCCCCCCCCTGGTGGGAATCGAACCCCTCACCCCGGCAGATGCCTTGCTCCACCGGCAGGGTAAATGCAGGGCCGTTAAGAGGGCTGCATTATGCGGTTGGAGGTTTTGGATGAGAGACACATGACATGGCTCACCTTTCCACACAGGAACACGATGTTGGTGTCAGGGTCGTAGAAAGGCAGGAGGATGCCGTTGCTGGAGTCCATCTCCTGGACGGAGATGGGCTCCTCCATGTTGTCCTGAGGACCAGGGGTCAGAGAAGGTCAACGTTAGGAGCGCCGTGGGTCCAGGTCTACCACTGAGCTGCTGGGTCATGGGAGCGGACCGGCAGCCAGCGCGGGTTTGGACCTGCTGTCGTTTTACACACTTCAGGCCCGCACACACACACAGACACACACACAGACACACACACAGACACCATACACACAGGCACACACAGACAGACACACACACAGACACCATACACACAAACAGACAGACAGACAGACACACACACAGACACCATACACACAGACAGACAGACAGACAGACACACACACAGACACCATACACACAAACAGACAGACAGACAGACAGACAGACAGACAGACAGACAGACAGACACACACACACACATACACACAGACACAGACACACACGCACACACACAAACGGACCCCCGGAGACCCACCGTCCTCCAGAGCGCCAGCTGCCTCTCACTCATGCGGCTGAAGCCGGTGGTGAAGATGCTGCCGTCCGCCAGGAAGATGGCCCTCATGGGCCGGGCTCCCTCGTGGGCCTTCTCCTTCTCCTGCAGCGGGGCGCGGGGCACACAGCGCCCAGTGAGGCGGGTCATTACAGTGCAGCGACACCCCGATCAATACCCCCATCACATCAACGCAGTTCAAGCAGACAACACAATTAAGGCCTAATCTCAATTCTCTATTTTACAACCTTCTCCTTAGTTTTGCGCGTGCACGTGAGACGAAGGGCTATCTCAATTCTCATTTCGATCGAGGGATAGGGATAAGGACAAGGGGTAGATACCCCTTAAAACCAAGTAAGATCGGGATCTTACTTGAAACCAAGGGGTAAAGGCACTCTGTTTCAAGGGCCAAGACGTAGGGGAAGGGGAAGGGGCAAGGGGAAGGGGTAAAATAGAGAATTGAGATTGGGCCTTTGACTACTAATGCAAAAAAAAAAAAGAAGTACAAATACAAATTTACATTTACATTTAGGGCATTTAGCAGACGCTTTTATCCAAAGCGACTTACAAAGAGTACATTTGTCATAAGAAGTTGAAACATTTCATTGCTGCTAATACAGTAAGAAGGTCAAATATTAAGAGATTTAAAAACATCAAACTAACTGCTGGTGACATCGGACCTCTACAAACACCACAGACTCACATTACAAACAGGAGAATCCTGGACAGAACCCCCCCCCCCCGACACTCACCACCACCACCTTGCCCTTGCGCGGGTCGATCACGCGGACCGTCTTGTCCTTGCAGGCGGTGCAGATCAGGCTGCCGCTGCGGCTCCAGCAGGCGCTGAAGATGACGTCGGGGTGCATGTCGTCCAGACGCACCAGGGCCTCGCCGGTGCCCACGTTCCAGATCACCACCTGGTTGTCGCAGCCTGCGGGGGCGGGGGGGGGGGGGCGTGGGGGTCAGAGGGTCAGGCGAGGTGAGGTGAGATAAGACCAGACGAGCGGCGTGGGGTGTCGTGACGTACCGGCGCTGAGGAGGACGTTCCGAGCCGTGGGGTGCCAGGTGACGATGCCCACCCTCTTGGAGTGGCCCTCCAGGACCACGGCCGGCACCGACAGCGGCTCCTCCAGGCCGTTCTCGGGTATCTGCCACACCTGGGGACGGGGAGGCGGTTACCTTGACGACGACAACTGCCGTCGTCTCGAGTGAGCCAATCACACGTTGAGGATTGAAGATGAACGAGTCATTCATGTGGGACGGGGGTAGTATCCAAGATGGTGCTTCACAGCTACAACAACCGAGTCAATAAAGTAAACAGTACCGTACAACAAGACAAGGAACCCCTTCAATGGACTCTGTCCTCACCATGACCTTGCAGTCTTCAGAGCCGCTGGCGATCACCAGGTCGTTATGGGGACACCAGTCGATGTCCAGCACGGGGCCCGTGTGACCGCACACCGTTGGGTACGTCTTGTCTATGCGGCCAGTCTGGAACACAACACACTCGGCTTAACACAAGATTAGCTCGGCATCTTGAGCTCTCAATTGCAGAGTTTGGAAGCTGTAAAATAGGAGGAATAAAAATCACATCCACTTAGTGTAATATCATGTATACAAGACAGACGCGATGTATTGACAGGCCACAAGACACCCAAGTTAGACGTCAGAATCGATGACCGAATTGTGAAGAGCCTCTGGCTAACAAGATCAATAGAATCTCTCCTTCTTCTGGCCTTCATTGAGAATCAATCGAAATCCCCCACAAATCAATCCCTCCAGAGTAGTTTGCGATGGCTGACTTGGCGGGTGTTGAATTCCACCGCCAGGCAAACGCTCCCACTGCAGAGCAGCAGAGGTTTGTCCAATAAGGAAACCTCCCATTCGTCTCCCCCCCACACTTCACTGCCAGGAAATGTCTCCACTCGGCCCGTGTGGAGCGGACCCGAGTCTGATGCAGTGTCATCCTGCTCTCAGGGCCCATCCCGCGGTCAGAGAGGATGCAACCGCATCACTGGAGCGTCACTGGAGCGTCACTGGAGCATCACTTGAGCGTCACCGGAGCACCTCCGGGCCGTCAGCCAATCACCACACGTCACGCAGCACACACACCGCGGAGACGAGCGGAACATCTAAAGAACGGGAAAAAAAACCCCCAAGAGGCTGACCTTCTGTAGCGGGAGCACCAGGAAGGCTCCGCCCCCGCTGGCGTCGATGATGATGGCGACAAAGTTGGGGTTGACGGCGCAGAAGGAGGAGTCCCAGGTCACCCGGGAGACGCGGATGTCGTCGTAGATCTGGTCGTTGCGCACCGCCTGGCCGAACACATGGCGGAACTTGCTCTGTCGCACCACGCGCCTCAACATGTCTGCAGCGGGAGAAGGAACACGTTTCAGCCAAGGAACACGTTCAGCCAGGGGTTCACATGTCTGCACCGGGGGGGGGGGGGGGGGGGGAGGGGGACGCGTTCATCCAGGGGTTCCCCCACACATCTCACTGAACACTGAACTGAACGTCACGGGGAAGCGGAGCACAAAGCAGCCCTCGTGGTGTTTGCGACCGGGCGATATCACAGCAGCTACATGCTGCCTGGACAACGCCTCGCGAGCTTTGAGAGGCAGAGCCTACAGATGGATGTGGTTCCGCGTGGCGTTACAGCCACACAGTGAGGTCTCTGGGTTGCTTTCTTGCTAATATCAATTGGTAATATGAAGAGTACATTAGCATTGGGAGGGGGTTTGAAGATACATGGACCACAGAGTGTGTTGTGGTGGCCCTACGTGGGGGTACTGGTACTGTACTGGTGTGGATTCAGACCACTGGTTTTGGGGGGGAAGCTGTGCTGCAGCTCCCATACAGTCGGCGTACCGGACCGTGTAATGTAAGCCTCTCCCCCTCCTCGAGGAGGCTGATCTCCATGGGGCAGAACATCTGAGAACCAAGTGAGGCTACAGGAGATCACATTACGGGCCGCCGCATGAATCACACACATGTGGAAAAATGTGCACGGCCTGAAAAAAGAAAAGAAAAAGAAAAAAAAAAAGCGAAACCTACAGCTAATTCAATTACTGAGCGAGGCTCTTGTTGCATAACTCGAGGATGTGCTCCAAGACCCAAAATGTCTGGAGAGCTTCACCTCTGGTCGCTAACAACCCACGTTGCACTTCTATTGACATTTGATTTTCGGGGGAGGGTGTATGTGTGGGGTGGGGGCTGTGTGTGTGTGGGGGGGGGTGTGTGTGTGTGTGTGGGGGGGGGGTGTGTGTGTGTGTGTGGGGTGTGTGTGGTGTGTGTGTGTGTGGGGGTGGGGTGTGTGCGTGTGTGTGTGTGTGTGTGTGTGTGTGGGGGGGGGGGGGGGGGGGGGAGGTTTCTCTGTCCTCACATGACAGAGAAGATGGCCGAACATTGTGTTCCATCACAGCCTGCTGGATGCACTAGCCTCCTCCTCTAGCTTCCTACACTAGATGCTCAGGATATACAGCAACAAAAAAAAAACGTTCGTCCGCTGGACCCTGTGGTCCTACCTCCACTGACCCACTTTCACCACCCCGGTCACGTGACTCACATCAGGCCTACATCCTGGGAGCTGGGGTGAACATCACACCGTATCCGTATGCCATAGTTAAATGGCCTTCTGACCTTTAATTGTGACACAATCTTACTCCTCCCCATGTAGGAAAGTGTAGGGCACTGACTGCACAAGTTCACTCAAGCCGACTAGATCCTTTGTTATTAAGACACTATGTTCCCATTCCATTAACATATAGACCATATGGAGATATAGACGCGTTCTCTCATGTTTTGGTGGTGAAATGCAGCCCGTTACATTCCCTGCAGAACGAGATGCTGCGGACCATCTGGAGCGTGGTCGTAGATAAACACTTGATTCACAAGATCTCCACCACCACAATCAAGCAAAGGCGAGCATTGATTCATTCAAGTCGTTCGGATAAAGAAAAGGTGCACACCATTCATATCGACAGCGCTGAATTCCGCTGCATGGCTCCTGCATCGCCTACCACAGAGTTGAACTGAAATGTGCGGTCGATTGTACCCCAGATAAAGGAGAAAGCCGGGCGGGTAGTAAGGAAAGGGGAAGCGTTCTCTAACAAAAACACACCCTAAAAACCCCGCACGTTCGGCTTCTGGATTACGCAACGATTTTTTTTGCAGAAAGTTGCACGCCGATTGATGCGCATCTGTGCAATATGCCAAAGTGCAGCATGCATTTAATCACGGGAGGAGGGGAGAGGGGGGGTTACGATTTGAAAACGATGGTGATGCCACGAGTTAGCAGAGCTATGGCATCGCTAGCCGTGGACCACCAGCAGCTGCGATCCATTATGACGCAAGGGTCGGTCTCCTCATCCGTGGGTTCGGCTCGCCAAGACCCCCGGGGACGGCGGAGAAACGCTGCAGGCGCCGCTGGACTGGGGTGCGAAACACGGGGTGCAAAAAAAAAAAAAAAACACCATCGAGGGGTTTCTTACCTTCTAAATCTATGCACCGTTTTCTGAACGAACGAGACAATCAACCAGAACACATGAATATGCTTGTGAAGGCGCGCCCTTCTTGCAGGATGTCTCCCTCGTTCGCCCCCCAAGACGTCCGAGCCGCTCCGTTTCTTTCCTATCTCCCTGCAGAATAGACGAACCGGAGGCAGCGAGTGAATCGGGCGATGATTCGTGATGCCGACGTTCTTAAAAAAGCATGCCTTTCACCGGTGAGTCCGTTAGCGAGCCTCGGCCGATCCTCGGCGTTTATTATACATCCAGTCCTCTATGCGTTGCCGCCTGGGCTCGACGCATGCGCAGACGAGACAACCCCCCACCCTCCTGCCACTGAGAGGAATGGATTGGAGGAGAGAGTCCTCCGGTGACTGATGCTGTCTGCTTGGAGTAAATGGACCACCGCGATTGGCTGTCCGGGTCCATTCTCTGCTATTACGGATGAATAGCAGAAACAAAAAAAATCACGTTTTCCCTGAAGATCTACATGTAATATATATTTATATTTATATGTGGGGTTTTTTCTCCACAGGCGTAGTAACCACCAGTTATAGCTACTGGACACACAATATCATACAACATATAGAAAGAGTAATAATGACATATAATCACATGTAAAGAATAGTCTTAACATATGCCAATCAGAACGAAATGAGCATACAACTAATATGCACGTTGACTAGTATAACTTAGACAATACTCCGTTACTTTGCAGCCCTGCCATCCGTCCTCCCGGATCACAGGCTCGATCGACTCACTCGTTAAGGAATTTAAGGGAACCGATCTGCGAGGAAATCACCTCGCAGACGCGAGTCAATCAAACGCGAGTAGTATTCGGTTTTTTTTTCCTCTGCAGGACATCAAGCTTCGTAAGATGCAGAGAGCTTTCGTGCTGCTGTGGACTACGGCTCATTAATTCACAGGAGGCTGACTGGAAGGTCTGCCCATCAGTCATTGGTGAATATTAATCATTTACTGAATATTCATAATAATGACTTCCTTCACTGTTTGCTGTGTGTGTGTGTGTGTGTGTGTGTGTGTGTGTGTGTGTGTGTGTGTGTGTGTGTGTGTGTGTGTGTGTGTGTGTGTGTGTGAGAGAGTGAGTGAGGGGTAGAGAGAGAGAGAGACAGAATGAGGCTGAGGTAGTAAGAGAGAGAGTGGTAGGGGGAGAGAGACAGACAGAGAGAGAGAGAGAGAGAGAGAGAGAGAGAGAGAGAGAGAGAGAGAGAGAGAGAGAGAGAGAGAGAGAGAGAGAGAGAGAGAGAGCAATAGAGGGACAGAAGGAGGGAGAGGCAGGGAAGGAGAGAGAGAAAACAAGACCAAGTCAACCCTTACCCTTCTTCTGAGGTGGTTTCACTTCTGACGGTCCCTCCACGGGTCTCCTGGGTTTCTTGGGGACATCGAAGGTGTCCTTCATCTGGGACACCTTCAGGCTCTGGCTGCGCTGCAGCCCGCCAGTCTGAGCCCGGCCGGCCCGGTCCGGTCCCGGGCCCGCCGGGCGCCGCTGGTGCAGCCGGTTGGTCTCTTTGATGAGTTCTGCCACGGGTCTGTAGGAGCTCCCCTCGTCCCCGGCGCCGGCGGCCCAGTCCCTGGCGCCGGCGGCCCGGTCTCTGGACCTCTGGACCTGGGGGACGTCACCGCCAAGCTCCGGCCGCAGGGTCCGCTGGCTGGAGGTGGCCGGCAGCCTCGACGGCGGCGCCGCTTGGTCCGTGGCGGGTTCTGGGAGCGCCCGCGTCTCTGAGGGGAGCAGCGGCTTCCCGGGCCTCCTCGGGGCGGGAGCAGGAGGAGCAGGAGGAGGAGGAGGAGGAGGAGAAGGAGAAGGAGTACCTTCGTCACGTGGCCACCGGTCCGGGAACGCTTCCGCTTGCAGCATGTCCATGTTTCTCAGCTCGCAATCCGGGGAAAGCTTCTCCATACGGCTACAGTAGTCGAAATTGATCATATCTCTGAACTTATCGTTGATGTTCCCTGGCCGGGGCTGTCTGCCGGGGTCCGGGTGCAGGACGCTGTACGGCACGCTGTACGTGCCCTCGTCGTCCCACAACAAGCACATGTCCTGATTGGTCGGTACGTTCTGCGGATCCATGCCCGTGTTGAAGTCAACTGTGTGCCTCCGCTTGGCCTTGGCCTCCTTATCGGCCTGGCTCCTGCCCCGTCTCTTCACCTCGCTGGTGTTCAGCTCGGCCATCCTGAGCTTGATCAGGGAATTCTTCGGCTTCTTAGGAACGGGTGGCGGCGGGCCTTTGGCTTTGGCCCTCTCTCTTATCTCGTCTTGCGCGGCGGCCTCACCCCCAGGGGTTATCAGTGGACTGTTCCTGTCAGCGCCGGGCGGAGACGTGGCCCTCAGCTCGTGAACGGAAGGCGGCTCTGTCACCACCGCGGAGAACACAACCATGTGGGCCTCCTTCTTCAAGCTGGCTGTCTGCAGCTGCTCAGCCCAGGTCCCGTCACACTGCTCTGGAAGCGGACACACGGTGAGATGTTTGGATGAAGGTGCAGGATCGCCCGGCACTTGGGATGCAGAGCAGCACTGAGCCAGAGGAGGGTGAGTGTCGAGTCCACGTGGAGGCGGATCATCGTGTCCCTTCTCTCGCTCCCTCCTGCACAATCCCCGGCCCCCCGGGGCGTCCGCGTTGTCCGTCTCTGAGATGACGTCTCCAGACCGACTCCCAGTGCATCGATCACTTCCCTCGTCTTGGTGACGGTTGTCTTTCTTTTGCTTCGCCTCGCATAAAGCACTCAAACTTTCCGAGTAGCGTCCGGACCTTTCTCTGGACGCGGGTCTACTTTCCCCTTCCTGATCCGATGAGTCAGGCATTGCTAACTGAGCTACAGTGTTTTCCGCATCCTTGGAACACTTCCTGCTGGTCCCAGCCGCCCCGCCTTGTGCCTCCGACGGGCATTTCAAACCCGTCTTCCCAGAGGCTCGTCCTTGGCTCTTGGTGGTCGGGCCAGGCTGCGTGGCGCCCTGTGTGTCCCCTCCGCCACCACGCTGCTGAACACGGCCCGCTGTAGCATTACTGGCCCCCTCTCTCTGACACCCGATCCCTGTCACTTCAGACGAATTTAGCTCCCTTACAGAGCGTGCGGCCTGGCTTGTAACACTTGCCTCCGTGCGGCGGCCCGTGACCGAAATAGTGTCAGATCCCAGACGCTTCCTTCCGTCCCCGCAGTCCGTTGTCCGCGGTGTGTTTCCGCTGGATTTTTCGCCGCACCTCGGGGATTGACCCCCATTGAACCCACCCGCTTGAACCCGGAGACCGTTCTTGGCAACGTTTGAAGGCGCTGGCTCAGAGGCCGGGTGACTCTCCGGTGCGCTGTCATCGCTATAATCACTCTCACATTTCCCTGCAGATCGAAACCCGGTATTATCCTTTTCCAGAACCGCAGAGTCCTCCTCGTTGCCAGGGTCAGCGGGAGCGGTCGGATCCTTCTTGCGCATCCGAGTCTTGGTTCCCCAGGTGCCGTGGTGTGTTTCCCCCTGCTCCCCCATGCTGGTGGTCCCCGCTCCGACAATCGCCAAATTCTCAGCGGCCCGCGTTTGCCCTCCTCCGGTCGGCTCCCGGCGCAGTGCTGTATCCACAGGACGGACAACGGTGCTGCTCCCCTGCACTGCTGGTGACAGGGAAGGACCTTCTCTGACCCCACCCTCATGGACTCCAGCTTTGAGAGAAGGGTGCTCCTCGTGAGCCGGAATAGATTTCATTGGCTCCCTGCTTTGGGGGTCTATTCTTGCAGCCGTGGCTATGAACTCCGCCCGCTCAATGGCTAGGTTACTGACACTGATCCCACAAGTGTTACCCAGACTCGTCGCATGACTGCTGTTGCCCTCTGGCCGACTCGTGGCATCTTCCCCTCCCGTTTGTTCTCCATGCTTGTCTGAAACGCCGTCGGGCCGTCCCTCTGTGTCCAGCGCCTTGTCCGGTTTCTGGCCCATTGGTGTTGACGCTGCTGCTGCTGCTGTGTTCTTGGCTCACTGTTGGAGAAGGAGAAAGACAGGTGGCAGAAAACACGTTTATATTTCAATTCATAAAACTATATCAGTGGGATATCGACAACACAATGTTCTCTTCCACAGTCACAATTTGGGTGAATTTGGGCTATGAATCGAGACTCTACTTCCACAGATCTTTTGATGTTCTTTTTCAATATAAAAAAGGTTAAACTGGTCAAACTCTTTATATTTCTGCCCCTGGAGGTCTCACACTCCCTCTCCACACCATCCTCTTTATCTCGTCCCATTCTGTCCAAGTGGAATGCGGTGGCGGCTAAAATTACCGCTGGTCTGATGACCCAGCGCCAGTGAGTCACACTGCCAAAACAGAAACAAGACAAGTGGAAAATAATAGGCCGACGGTCAGGTGCCAAGGTCACATTTAATCCTGATGTGCATCCCCACACATGCGGCTCGCCTAAACACCACCAGACAGCCTGTCCTTTTAGGGATTCAAGCGTGAATACGCCTCAAAACTCACATCCAATCTCATCGCAGAACCTCATCAGAGCTAGCCTGGTCTAGGGCTAGGCTGGGCCAGGGCATCACGCAATCCCAATTACTGCCTTGAGGATGAGGGAGGGCCTGTCCTGTGTCCAGCTCTCCTCACTGGCCGAGTGCTTGTGAGTGTTTTGTTTACTGGCGACTACTGAGCATTTGCTCATTAGCATTTACTGAATCCAAGTCACAAGATGGGTTCCACTTGGGCCGGCGGTCCGCATGTCTCCTGTTTGGTGAGAGGATCGAGTCTCTTGCAACATGATTCATGGTTGACGAGTGATCATAGAGGAAAAAAGCTCCACAGGCTTAGGATTGGTATGGAGTAGATTAAACCCCTAGGTACCAATGTTCTAATGTTAGTTATATGGCGCATGTGTTCCTTTATAGCAACCGCCTCGCCAAATAAACAACAGTTAGTCTGACTTCAATCTGCCGCCGTTTGAACAAGGCTGTGATCTGAGGGTTTCCGAGGAAGGATGATTGAGAATTTAAGTTTGTTTGTATGTTTGGTCCTTTTTTGGTCCAGACAAGCAATACTACAAACCCTTGAAAAGATTTAATTGAAATTATCGTCTCTGCTTTGTCCAGTAAAACCTCCATCCTATGTTGCATGTTTTCATCTACATGTTCTTCTGAATGGGAAACGCACTACAACCCACAGTTAAATTTAATCATGTGTGAGAACCTGCTCATGGTTCCACAGTGAGAAGGTCAGAAGGTCACATGTCCACCGGCTTTTGTTTTCAGTGGGCCGGCTCTCCTCGTTTCATTTGACCAGCGAGGGTCGTGGGTAAACAGCAAACACCCTCGGACTAAAAATAGATCAAGTGTGTGCGTCTGGCGTCTGGATGACATCATCACTGTATGCGGCGGGCTTCGCGCTGCGCCCCCACCTCGTGTTATTTAGGGATGGATCTCCTCAGGGCCTCGCAACGGAGCACAGCTGTGTGGTCAGGAGACGACGGCCCGGCGCTATCTGCCGTGTATGTCTCTCGGTCTCTCTGCCCTCTCTCCCCTCCCCTCTCTCTCTCTCTCTCTCTCTCTCTCTCTCTCTCTCTCTCTCTCTCTCTCACTCTCTCTCTCTGTCCCTCTCTCTCTCTCGCTCTCTCTCTCTCTCTCTCTCTCTCTCTCTGCTCGACCATCATGCTCACAATTACTGAAGACTTGTGACTCGGAGTACAGAAGCTATTAGCCACGCCGCGGCGGCTATCTTTCCTCAGTGGTTATGAAACAACAAGGCAGCGTCACGGGGGTCCACTGTGGGTCAGGGTGCAGCTCGCAGGCACGTGACCAGCCAGACACAAGATGATGCATGAGGCCGCTGGGCAGTAAAGTGGTTGTACACGCTCTCCTGCACTTAGGTATCCATGCAAATCCATGTGGCAGCAAGCACTTATGTTTTAAATCACCTAATAGGGGGTGAGAACTGGGCCGCAGTGCAGCAGATACTGAATCTATATTGGTATTTCACAGCACAAAACGATCGTTAAATGTAAAATGTGAATTATATTGTAAATTGCATTATGTTCTCTTTTGCCTTAAGTGGAAGAGAGAATTAGAGGTGGATATCATCTCTCTGAAGACCAAACATGACTTTTTAAATTACATTATAGGCTCAGTGTCACAATGACAATGACTTTATGAAAGGCAAATAAAGTTCAAAATAGAGTTCAAAAGTGTCATGGTTTTGCCATGTCACTTGATGTATCACCATTGCAACATATTGCATCGGATGAAACTCAAAGCATATAACCTCACTTGTATCCTCCACAGAAGTCAAAAACACCTCTAATACACATCATTTCAGTGTGACAGAAGGTTCTGAATCCTACAGCCATACTCCTACACACCTTTTGGAGGCGGACAGTCAGAAAAGGCTGCTTACCTGTGTGGAAGGTGGCAGTGTGCTGGTCTCCTTCTGGTCCTGCTGTTCTCTCCCACCTCGGCTGCCCTGTGTTGCCATGTTTTCTGCTGCCCCGTGATGTCAGAACATCCTCATTTGACTAACTCAATGAGAGGCCTGATGTGGTCCAGCGATCACTCAGACAGAGACGCTGTCAGGTCCTGACTGACTGAATGTGTATTCCTCTAGAGGAGTCTTCATCATCAGTCTCAAAGGACTTCAGAGGCCCATTAAAGAATAATCATATACTTTAGTTTTCATTTTACACTTCCAATTCGTAAATCACTTCATACTAAAAGGTATACCCAATAACCTCTAAATAAAGTCCATGAGTAAGACCATGGTATATATTTATCTAAATGTTCCACTGAATCCCTTTACTGAACCAGTTGGAAGGTAAAATAACCAATATGGTGTGATAAAACGATTACTGACGATTTCTCCTTCAGTCGTTTTTATTAACATTTGCATTAACCGTATCTTGAAAGGAAAAGGGAACACAAACCTGAACAAGGAACAGCACAGCCTACATACAAACCAACGTAATAAAACCTACTCCCACGCCCGGCCGATTCCACTCACTCTAAATAAACAAACCAAAAGCTTCATCAGGGGAGGGGGGGGGGGAGAGAGGGGGAGAAGGCCTAGGGTCACCGTCCTCCTCGAGAGGACCTTTGACCTCTGGCTTGTAATTGGATTGTCAGTTCAACGCATTTCTTCCCAGTAGTGAAGGACTTTAATTCTGTGGTGTTCTGAACGCGGCCGTCGGCTCTCCTGACTGCTGCGGGTCTGAACCGACCCGCCACACGTTCAGACTCTACGGACACTCAGCCCGCCGGACCACAGAGCCGTTGACACGTTGCTCAGAACCTCTGAACTCTCGTAGCGTTCCGCGTGCCGTCAGAGTACTCGTTGTCGTTCCAAAGCGACGAACGTTCAGCAGTGTGCATCACAAGGTTTCACAATATCAAACCGATACAACACTGACAGGGGCTATTCATAAACTGCATGTGTGTCATCAAATACATGTGCGCACGGTTGTATGATCAAGGGCTGTGTTTGCATACAGTGGTCGAGATGGACACTGTGAGGAACGGGGGGAGGAGGGGGGAGGGGGGGAGAGAGCGAGAGACAGACAGTCACAGCATTCACAAAGACTCTAGAAAGCCTGCGGTGCAACGTTATAGCATTAAGGTCAAGGTTAAGGCACTTAAAAACTAACCCAACACAAGAAACATTTCATCAACGTAACGCACAAGACAGCAGCAACCAGTAAACAGGAAACAGGAAAGGAAAAAAAAAAAAAGGTTTGTGATAAACCATTCAATAGAAGTCAAGGAAATAAAACTGCAGCAGAGTAGGCCTATAGCTTACAGCTGGTCATAATTACACAGGATCAGAAGATACGGCCCAGAGTACACAACCTGACCCCTAAACGGGGAACTTCTACATCCGCTCTCAAGTCCTACTGGTGAATTGTCGCAGTGGCCGGGGTATTGAACTAAAGTATCAGGCCGTGAATAAAGACTTAGAAACTGTGCTTTCAGTAAACCTCCTCAGTGTGTTGGGTGGCCGCTGCCTCCCGGGCCAGCTCAGAGCCCACGAGTTACTTCTGCTGAGCCGGTTTTAAAACAGAAGGGATCACAGGTTTGGGATCTTGACTTCCTTGGCCGTCTTGTTTCAAGCCATCTCCTGCTCGCGGTGAATGAGTCGCCCGTTGCATCTGTTATCATGAAGTCCTCGACAATATCTCAAAACAATCATAATATATATTTTCTAGAAATATTAAAAAGAGAAATATTATTATGTTTTTTTTTAGCCCCTTGTGTAATAATGTCAATTTGAAATACATTATAGGAGAGCATCCTTAAATCAGATTTGACAATAATTAAATATATGATTAGGTTGAAATTTACATTCCCTCCAACAAAAAGCATATTAAAAGAAGTATTTATTAAATACCTAAGTAATCGTACTCATTCGTCAATTTCACCATCCTTTCCACAGACCACAGCATGCAGAAGATGCAGGGATAAAAGTGAATTCTCAAGGTACACAAAGAAAACTCTCACTATGGAATCCACAGCTATGGCAACGTGACGATAGTCAATATTTCAATTTGGAAAAAAAATCCACTTCAACGTGAAGTGAAGCCAACTTTCTCAAGCAGCTTTCCCCTATAAGTAAGTCCTACTTAGGAAAGGTAACACAACTCGTAGAATCCTAGAGTCCCAATAGTCCCCAACGCAAAAGTGGAATGGGGGGGGGGGGGGGGAGGGGGGGGGGTTGCGGGGACCAAAACGGCAGGTTTTGCGATCAAATCGAAGCATCGGCCGTCGGTCGCCATCAGGGAGCGCGGGGAGCTGGACCCGACCGGCCCGGGGTTTCCCCTCACGGCCCACAATGCACCGCTGCCCGCCGTCGGTCGGCAGTACTGCGCCAAGCGCCGCCTTCAGCCTCCCTCTGCGCCGGGCCAAGTGCATGCTCTGTTATCGGGGACTTGAACGCACCGCACGATCACAACTGATACAGTGATGGAAGGAGCCCCCGGGAGGCAGCGCAGGAGGCTTATGCACAAGATGACCTTCTCTGAGTGGCTGACATCTCATGGGGAGGGATGACGACGGCGTCCCGGAGGAAATGGTGTCATGATCACATGATCACACATCGCTGACGGACCGCGGCTCCGTGGCACTCCTTGATCTCTGACGCAAACTAATTGTTGGTTTGGATCGCCGTGCAGTGTACAGTATACAGTGTGCAGTGTGCAGTATACAGTGTGCAGCCAGAAACGTCAGCATCGTTGCCGTTGCCTGGGTGGCCAAGGAAATTCCCCCATCCACTTTCAAAGTTTTGACAAAAGTGTATTGTCAAGGTTGTACCCCCCCCCCCAAACACACACAAACACACACACAGACACAGACACACACAGTCACACACACAGACACAGACACACAGAGACACAGACACAGACACACACACAGACACACAGACACACACTAGGCTCTACTTGGTGAGCGCACACGGCAGGGGCCCGTCCTGCAGGGCGGAGTAAGGTGCCGACTCGACACAAGCCAGCCGCTCGCCGTCGGCGCGGCCCGGCCCCCCGTCCTCCCCGTCGTACCGGACCTCCCGCGCCGCGTCCGGGACCTCCGAGTCCGGGGACGGGGCGTCCGGTGCTGATGCTGCGGCCGCCGTCGCCGGGGAAACGGCGACGCCCTGGGCGCAGGCGGCGCACCTGCAGCGGTGGCCGCAGGGCAGGGTGCAGCTGATGGAGACGGGGGCGGCCGCGGCCCCCGGGGGGTCCAGCGTGATGGAGGGCACCGCGCCGTGGCAGGACGTGTAGAGGCGGTGGGTGCGTCCCGCCGCCCCGGGACGCTCGCACAGCCAGCCCTGCGGGAGCCGCAGGCACTCGGCGCACGACTGGTAGGACGGCTTCACCTTGAAGGGGTTCTGGGAGCCCGCGCTGTCCTGCAGGAGGCCACCGCGGGACACGGGAACACGCGGTCAGCCACATGAGGTGGATGAGGCAGATGTCCTGTACGTGTTGCTAACCGCTTTCTATTGGGGTTCATTACAACTACTGACCCGTATCAAGGGTTAGGAGAGAACCACTGCACATAGAACGAAAGCAGAACCAGAACCAGACCGGCGGTACTCACGTCAAAGGCGGCCGGGCAGCTGCGCTTGCCGGCCAGCCGGTTGCTGTTGTTGGTGTTGAGGTTGGCCAGGCCCAGCCGGCCCTCCTCCCTCCCCTCAGACTCCTCCCCCGCGGTCCTGGACCCCCGGGCCAGGGCGGCCATCTCCGCCTCCTCCTTCTGCGCCTCCTCCTCGTCCTCCTCCTCCAGGGTGCTGAACTCCAGCCGCAGCCGCACGTCCTCCATGGGGTCCAGGCGGCCGCAGGTGGTCTGCGCGGCGGTGCCCTCGCCGGCCGGCGCCAGGTGGGCCACGGGGAAGCCCTCGTCCTCCAGCAGCGCGTCGCGCTCCACGTCCTCGATCTCGATGAAGATGCGCTCCATGCCCAGCAGGGGGGGCCCGCGCACGGGCGTGGACGGCCCGCTCTCCAGCGCCGAGTCCGACAGCCGCCGGAAGTAGTAGTTGTAGTTGAGGGGGTCCAGGGGCTCCACCTCCAGGCTCATGCCGCTGGAGCAGCCCCACGCCTCCTCCTCCTCCTGGGAGGAGCTGGTGAGCACCGGGGTCTCCTCCCCCGAGACCTCCAGGGCGTCCTGGCCCGACGCCTGCCCGTCGTCCGAGGTCTCCGGGTCGGCCTCGGACCGCCAGCACTTGTTGCGGCGCTGTTTGCTGTGAGCAGGGAGTCAGCGTTACAGTGGTCCGACTGGGATTCGCTATGGGGTGACTTTCTGATATCGTCTGGTGTTGGTGAGACAAACATCTGCCTGAAGAAGAGGTTTGAACTGGGCTCATCAAACCGGGTGGCAGTGAAGGTGCGTTTGCACGGGGAAGTACATAATTGCACATCGTTCAGGAAATGTTTCGGTCAACAACGAAGGTCCACTTGCAGACTGAGAGTCTGGAGCGATAAAGATTACAACACTGGCTACTTTTTTTGTGGAATCCTTCTGGAAAATTGCCAGTTACACAGATCAAACATCTGAATCACTCTTCCACGTGCACGTGGACGGTCACCTTAAACACCCTTACATTCGAACAACAACACATTCGAATAAACCCGATTACGATCACAGGCCCATGAAATGAGAAGCGTGTGGCAGGTCATCTGGGACGAGGCCGCCCGGCGACGTGCAGCCTGCTCACCTGGGGTTCAGGATGCCCTCGTACTCGGCCAGCTGCCTCATGAAGCCGGCGTTGGGCCGGGCGGCGGCGCGCTTCTGCTTGACGTAGTTGAAGGCCTCGTCGGGCCCCCAGCCGTACTCCTTCATGGCGTAGGCCACCACCGTGGCCACCGAGCGGCTCACGCCCATCTTGCAGTGCACCAGGCACTTGGAGTGGCTCTTCCTGCAGACGGGGGGGGGGGGGGCGGAGACGTCCGATTTCCGTTACATTGCCGGGTGAATGCCGGTACGACCGGCGTCCATGCAGGTAAACAGAGAAACGCTGTGTTGGTTGTGGATCACCGATGAGCAAAGCTTGTTCGTGTTGTGGTGACGTCACCAGTGACATAGGGAGTAGCGTACGCTAGAGTTGTAGTCAAGACCGCCTAAACCGAGACCAAGACACTACCAAGACCAGAGGGTATCGAGACCAAGACAAGACAAAGACCAAGACCAAGACCGACCAAGTCAAGACCAAGACCACGTCGAGACAGGAAAAAAACCAGACTAGTGTTTATAAGTTACACCAATATATGAACAATGGCGCAGCCGTTAGCAAACACATCATTGGCGCTTAGTGTACGAGTGCTGCGTCATATGTAAGGTTTTGTGATGAGCATGAGCTCGCTGCTTGGTTTATGCACAAACCCCCTCGAGACCTCTATGTCTGAGACCAAGACAAGACCGAGACCAAATACAGTCGAGTCCGAGACAAGACCGAGACCATGTAAAAGTGGTCTCGTGACCGGTCTCGAGTACTACAACTCTAGCGTACGCCACTGAAAAACAGAAACACACGCGCAGACTGAAACAACAGCAGAGGGTACGAGAAGCACAAAAAACACTACGGAATAAAGAACAGCAGCGATGGAGACTCAGACCCCCGCGGGGGCCGTGGCGGAGCCGGCCCTCACTTGGCCTTGGCGATGAAGCTGTAGGTGTCGTTCCAGTGCGCCAGCAGGTCCGTGGAGTCTTCGTCGTGCACCCGGACGTTGTGGTAGGTCAGCGTTCCCGGGAAGAAGTTGTCGATCTCCCGGGCGACATTCAAGATGTAGCCCACCCTGCAGGGACACACACACACACACACACACACACACTTATTTTTGATTCAGTCTTTACACTCCTGTGGGCCGTGTTGACTTTGCCTTCATCAAATAATTTGGTGAACTGGACCTTCATCTGACTCTTGACGATGGAGTGGTCGTGAAGGACGATGCTCTTACAGGGGTATGTAAAGACAGAGCTCTCGTCATGAAACCACCTGCTTACCCGCAATCCTGAAGTTCTTCCAGGTTGGAGGCGTTCCACTCAGATCCCTGTGGAAAAAGGAAGGAGGCTTGTTCAGGAGAACGTTTACGGCGAAACATGTTAGTGTTCCTTGGATCCATCACTCAAACACAAACTCATCATAGGGCTGACACCTAGATGAATGCTACATAGCATAACGATGGCACCTCCATTGGGAATCAAATGTAGACTGTGAGGTTCTCACCAAGTACAGGTGGTCAAAGATGAGCGTGGCCTTGTCCAGTTGTCCCAGGATCAGCAGCATCTCCTTATCCATGAACTCCTTGTACTCCTTCAGACTGCAGTCCATGTGCTGCTCCAGCAGGCTGTGGATCTGGATCACAACATGCAGTCAGAGAAAGGACATGCAGCGGCCATTTTCAAAAAAACAAAAAGTTCACAATGCGGAACCTGTCTCGAGAGCGCCGCGTTGCCACGTACCTCTTTGGACGTGACGCTCTCCAGGTCTTGGTCCATCATGATGCTGCGTAGCTTAGCTTTGATCAAGCACTCGGTCCTCTCCCTCTCCGCGGGCCTGCGGGGAACGAACAGAAGTTAGCATGACGGCGTGGACCAAAGCGAAGCCAACGTGAAGCATACGTTGGTTATCAAAGCCTTCCATCTCCCGGCCCGCTCCATCGTAACACGAGGAGGCAGAACCCCACGGGCTCCTCCGACAAACCCGGCCTGACAACCGTGCAGCTCCTTTGACTTTACAAACACAGCAGAAAAGCTGGCCGTCATCCGTGTGTGTGTGTGTCCGTGTGGGGGTGTGTGTCTGTCCGTGTGCGTGTGTGTCTGTCCGTGTGTGTGTGTGTGTCTGTCCGTGTGTGTGTGTGTGTCTGTCCATGTGTGTGTGTCCGTGTGTGTGTGTGTCTGTCCATGTGTGTGTGTGTGTGTGTGTGTGTGTGTGTGTGTGTGTGTGTGTGTGTGTGTGTCCGTGTGTGTGTGTGTGTCTGTCCATGTGTGTGTGTGTGTCTGTCCATGTGTGTGTGTGTCTGTCCGTTTGTGTGTGTGTCTGTCCAAGTGGGTGTGTGTGTCTGTCCGTGTGTGTGTGTGTCTGTCCATGTGTGTGTGTGTCTGTCCATGTGGGTGTGTGTGTGTCCGTTTGTGTGTGTGTCTGTCCATGTGTGTGTGTGTCTGTCCATGTGGGTGTGTGTGTGTCCGTTTGTGTGTGTGTCTGTCCATGTGGGTGTGTGTGTGTCCGTTTGTGTGTGTGTCTGTCCATGTGGGTGTGTGTCTGTCCGTGTGTGTGTGTGTGTCCGTGTGTGTGTGTGTCTGTCCAAGTGGGTGTGTGTGTCTGTCCGTGTGTGTGTGTGTCTGTCCATGTGTGTGTGTGTCTGTCCATGTGGGTGTGTGTGTGTCCGTTTGTGTGTATGTCTGTCCATGTGGGTGTGTGTCTGTCCGTGTGTCTGTCCATGTGTGTGTGTGTGTGTGTGTGTGTCCGTGTGTGTGTGTGTCTGTCCATGTGTGTGTGTGTGTGTCCATGTGGGTGTGTGTCTGTCCATGTGTGTGTGTGTCTGTCCATGTGTGTGTGTCCGTGTGTGTGTGTCTGTCCGTGTGTGT
Source organism: Urophycis tenuis (assembly GCA_036785325.1). Lineage (NCBI taxonomy): Eukaryota > Metazoa > Chordata > Actinopteri > Gadiformes > Phycidae > Urophycis > Urophycis tenuis. The sequence continues at coordinate 6,420,132 of JAXIVH010000017.1, read as the reverse complement.
GTGTGTGTGTCTGTCCGTGTGTGTGTCCATGTGTGTGTCTGTCCGTGTGTGTGTCCGTGTGTGTGTCTGTCCGTGTGTGTGTGTGTGTGTGTGTCTGTCCATGTGTGTGTGTGTGTGTGTGTGTATGTGTGTGTGTCTGTCCCTGTGTGTGTGTGTGTGTCTTACTGGTCGACAGACATGGCGGGCGAGTCGGCCCGTATGGACTCCAGGCGGGTGCCGGCGTTCCACTCGTTGACGCGGCTCTGCTCCGAGGACACGCGGCTGTCGTAGAAGCCGGTCCAGGCCAGCGCCCCGCTGCCCGCGTACTGCTGGTACCGGCAGGCCACCTCGCGCGCCCTGTGGAGCACCCGCAGGGCCGACCTGGGGGAGCAGGGGACAGAACCAGACCCTGATGGGGGAGTCGGACCGATGCTCAGGACCCCCGCGCTCCTCAGGATGGATCAGACCAAAGGGACGTGCCCACGAAGGCACGGGGGGGTGTCGAAAATATATGGTCTTCCCTATGGCTGAAAAAGGTTCCTGCGCCGTCAGGGAGAAATGAAGTCCAGATCTCAGTTCATGTCCGCTTGGGACAAAGAGCTGTGTGGGGAACCAGCCACCTCCAGGTAGGTCTCTCTAGGAGTGTGTACCTGGAGCTGAAGCACCAGTCATTATGGCTTCAGATGGACTTTCCTGATATTGCAACCTGATGACTTTCTGGACTATTTAGACACTGTTCCGACTGGCTGCCTCAATGTAAGAAGTAGTTGACAGAGTTTAAAATAGTTTTAAATCAACTGTTGACCCTCACCTTTGTGTGGCAGCTCGTCCAACGTTTAGTTCCACTAACATGACTCTAAAACAGTCCGCCCCCCCCTCCCACAGCTCTGTGGGCAGAGCTGGGGAACACCGTGGAAAACTCCAGAAGGAGGTCGACACAAAGGGGGGCTGCCATGTTTAGTGACGTAGACCCAGACAGACAAGCCAGACGACCACCACCACCACCACAACAACAATAACAACATCAACAACAACAACAACGAGAGGCTGTCGTTTACTTCCACTGTCGTTTGAAGTTTTAACAATTCAGAAGGTTTAACACGGTTTAACGGTTTAACACGTGGTTAGGATTCCTTTACCACCTGATGTTTAAATAAAGACGGTGGTTACCGCGCCGCTGACATCCCACAAAGCAGACCGTGAGTCACAAGCGTGACTCACAGTCCGCCGACTTGTGTACAAATCCACCGTGGAGCCGACTGACTGCAGCCGGCGCTGCACACCGCAGGGGGGCACAGAGCTGGAACTGTCCTGCAGCGGTGTCACCACGATGACACGCACGCACACACACACGCACACGCACACACACGCACACTCACTCACTCACACACAGGCGCACACACACGCACGCACACACACACACACACACACACACACACACACACACACACACACACACACACACACACACACACACACACACACACACACACACACACACACACACACACACACACACAACTCACCACATGGCCTGGACAGACACAGGCTTGAACAGGTGCGACCGGCCCCCGGTGCTGACGCCGACTCCTCTGTGGGGAGAGCAGAGAGACAGGTAGGGGTTATGCTGTCTGTCTCTCCTCAGCATACGGTGAGCAGAGAGACAGGCAGGGGTTAGTCTGTCTGTCTCTCCTCCACACGGGGAGAGCAGAGAGACAGGCAGGGGTTAGACTGTCTGTCTCTCCTCAACGTGGGGTGAGCAGAGAGACAGGCAGGGGTTAGACTGTCTGTCTCTCCTCAACGTGGGGTGAGCAGAGACAGGTAGGGGTTAGACTGTCTGTCTCTCCTCCACACGGGGAGAGCAGAGAGACAGGCAGGGGTTAGACTGTCTGTCTCTCCTCAACGTGGGGTGAGCAGAGAGACGGGCAGGGGTTATGCTGTCTGTCTCTCCTCAACGTGGGGTGAGCAGAGAGACAGGCAGGGGGTAGTCTGTCTGTCTCTCCTCAACGTGGGGTGAGCAGAGAGACAGGCAGGGGTTAGACTGTCTGTCTCTCCTCAGCTTGGGGTGAGCAGAGAGACAGGCAGGGGTTATCCTGTCTGTCTCTCCTCCACACGGGGAGAGCAGCAGGGTTATTGTGGTGAACGAAAACAAAACAAAATGACAAAAGCTCCATGTGAGAAAACATTTTTTTGTTCACAAAGAAATAGCTCGGTAATAAAATAAATACAAATAAAAACAAGGCTTTCCAAAGTCTTTGCCTCTTTGTCTTTTGTGGAAGGCTGCTTGCTGTATGACGTTTTATTGAGTTTTATTACACACGTTTTCTCGGCCCTCACAAATGCCTCGAATCACAACAATGACTAAAACCAACACTGCAGCTGATAATAGACACTAAGCCAAATAAATATAAGCCCTGCAAAATGTTTTAAACTACAGATGTTTTCACTAAAGAATGAATGAAACGAATGAAAACTAAACTGAAATAGAAAACTAAACTTCCAAATGAAATGCAGATAAAGCTGAGTCAGAGTGTGTGAAGAGTACAGAGGGGCCAGCTCATCAGCATGGGCTACTATACACAACACAAGCACTGGAACATTCCTCCAGCCCACGCTCACACACACACACAGACACACACACAAACACACACGTTATACCAGCTCAGCAAGAACCCAGCTGACGCACACACACACACACAGACACGCACGTACACACACACAGACACGCACGCACACACACACACACTAACCCTAACACACACACAGCATTTGCTAAAACACTGTAAATGCACCCTCACCCCCCCAAAAAAAAGACTTCTGTTGTAAAAACATTTTTCACAAAAAAGACATCCCATGTTTTTCCCCTCAAAGTCGGACACGGATCATCCTTCTGAAAGGAGGCCCGATCGTTTGCCTCGGTCTGAGCGGAGACGCGAGGCCGCGGGTTGGTTCTCTCTGGGCCGGACCTACCCGTCTCCCTCCAGGCGGATGTCGGTGTCGCTCCACAGGGGCAGAACCAGCCCGATGGAACACGTGGGGCTGCAGGGACACAACAGACACACAGCGGTCCCCTTCAGATGAACCCAAACACACCGGACTGCACCACAGGCCACGGCAGGACGAGGGGTGCAGCTTTTTTAATCTAATAGAATGCATCGGTTTGACCACGCAGGAGCCTCGGAAAGGATGCAGAACACAAGGCTGCTGTTTCAAAATCAAAGAACACATTTTTACATTTATGAACGATTTCCTGTGTGTCTGCACCACCAGACATAATCTACCTCAATTGTCAACACGCTGCTAGCCGCTCTTGGACTGTGCTCAATGTTGGATGTTGTTGTCTGTCTGTGGTCTTCACTGTGTATTTACATTTTACTGTGTATTTACATTTTTTACTTTTTATATTGTGCTTACTATGTGTGCACTTTTAAGGAGCTGCCCATTGAATTTCATTGTACTGTGTATAAATAAAGCTTTCTATTCTATTCTATTCTATTCTATGTGTGTGTGTGTGTGTGTGTGTGTGTGTGTGTGTCTGTGGGGGGGGGGGGGGGTCTCCCACCTGTCCTTGTCTGACAGGAGGTCCACGCCCAGCAGAACGTTCTCCTCGGCGTCCTGGCCCCCCTGGGTGCAGACCACCATCATGTAGCGCACGCGGTCGCTCCAGCTGCTCTCCAGGCGGACGGCCTGCAACCACGCGGGGAGAACGTGGAGAACATGGAGAACGCGGAGAACATGGAGAACGTGGAGAACGTGGAGAACATTGAGAATGTGGAGAATGTGGAGAACGTGGAGAACGTGCAGAACATGGAGAACGTGGAGTATGTGGAGAACGTGGAGAATGTGGAGAACGTGGAGAACATGGAGAAGGTGGAGAACGTGGAGAACGTGGAGAACGTGGAGAACATGGAGAATGTGGAGAACGTGGAGAACATGGAGAAGGTGGAGAACGTGGAGAACATGGAGAACGTGGGTGGTGGAGCGCCGAGTTAGAAGAACAAACACTGAGCAGGATGAGAAGGATGTGACAGGTGTCTTGTGTCCAGAGGAGCCGGGCGAGGAGCGATCACTGACCAGTCTCACGCAGTCTTCGGACCGCAGCATCTGCATCATGACCTCCACGTGTTGGATTAGGTCGCCTGGAAGTAAAGTCACAGGTCTGTCAGAACACCTGAGTCTCCTCCAGACGGCCTAAGCCCTTGAGGCTGGGTGGAGAACATGCTTATGGCAGTAAGGGGCCCGGGGAGGGCCGTACCTGTGAAGGAGTGGTGGGTCGGGGTCAAAGGTCGGTTCCCACAGCCTTCCTGCCGCAGGAAGAGAGCGGCCCCCTTGACCATGACGAAGCTGGCCTGGGGTGGGCTGTGGAGCACGGGGGGGGGGGGGGGGGGGGGGGGTCACGGTCGGACCGTCTCAGTTTCAACACAACATGAGCATGGGGGGCACTCTGAGACTCGACACACGCGCTGTCCCAGCTCAGCAGGAAGGCCACATCTGAACCTGGCCTTGAAGTTCAACGGATCTCTCCGTGTCCAGACAAACGGTCCACAGACCGTTCGTTGAACCAACCGTACACTTAACCCCGGGGCACAGTGGGCCCGACTCGCCACTGAAGGCAGATGGGGGACCTTTGGATCTCGCCTGTTGAACATCACAACATTCTTCTGAAAAATGTTCTTCCCCTCAGCGTTTAAGCTGGGGAACGTCAGACTGGCATCTAACTGAGTAAACACATTCTTCTCACTAAAGGGGAGATATTTTCAGTGATACCGAACAAAGGCATTTTTCTGTCATGATGACGCGACCGTTCCTCGTAGAAAAAAAAATCAGGAATCCAGTTGTGTCATTCGGCTCTGAAGGTTCTCAGCTCTCCTGCTCTGACCGCTGCCCACAGAGAGGCTTATCTCTCCTTCACCCTCCACAATGGGCCATATTCACCCAGCGGCCATCTTGGTTCCACACACACACACACACACACACACGCACACGCACACGCACACACACACACAGCTAGCATTTAGTACCTAGATGGAATCAAGATGGCTTCTATAAACTGTAAGGCAATAGTTCAAACATTCCCACTCTGGCGTGGGAGTTTCTATGACGACAACAACGACAACATAAAGCTCACGCAACTCAATTAAATTAAATTCAATTTAGGTCAATTCCAGCTTACCTCTGATTATTTGTCTGGTCGTCATCATTCCCAAAACCCTAAAGAGGAGATGATGAATTAATAATCATGAGGGTGAGAACCACCATTAATACTAATGAAATAAAGAAAATTACAAATATTTATGGTTAAAAAAGAAAAGGTTAAATATTGTTATATATAACCTATATTGCAATATTAAAACACTATTATATAATAGTGTGTGAATCCTCACCCATCTATAATAAGCATGTACAAACATATTGGATGTCTCCATTAAAATAGGCTGGCGATAAAAACAAATATGTTTACAGTTTAATATATTATTTTTAAATAAAATGTTAGGGCAAATGGAAAATGTATCAAACGTGTATTAATAACCACACCATTCACCAGAAACCCTTCAATGTTGCATTAAACCACCACCAAGGACGAACCACAACTTAGATCAAAAAGTGTCAGCTTTGTTGGGTGGTCGCCTGGCGGACAACATGGCCTAGAAACACACGCCTGGTGACACAGCAGAGTTGAACTGCGAACGCATTGAGGGTGGGCCGTGCTGCACACAGGGCCAGTGCATGGGCGCCACCTGGTGGCCACGGGAGGTCGGCGTCCCGGCGGCGCCCATCTGCTGGGCGGCGAGGCCACGTGACACCGAAACTTGAACCCATCACCTGCAGACCGCTACTCAGCAGAACGTCACACACCGTGACGTCACGGGAGCGCGCATCGCCGTGCAGCTTACTACTTCTCTCAACTGTGACGTCACGTTGCATTGACTGAGGACTGGGGTTTGTATGTGTTCCTGTACTTTTTTTTTTTTTTCGGGGGGGGGGGGGGGGGGGGCGGTACTTTCCTTGAGGCGACCCATTAACAGTCGCAGATGACAATTCCCACTTTGTTTTGCGGTGGTTCATCGCCTGGTATCGTTTTTGTTTAAAAGCCACAATGTCGTTATCCTGCTGCCATAAATGAGCACAGTTCGCCCTTGTCTTGTCGTACTACACGCGTGCCCCCTGGTCTAGTGTGAAAACTATACTGACACAGCTCTATCACAACCGCTCCATGGAACAGGATAACGTTTCCAAATGTGACGTTTATTCCCTACTACTAACGGAGTCACGACTGAGCGCTCATGACCGCCGGACGCTCGTCCGGTCCACTCACCTCCCTCGTGTTACTGGTGCTGATGCTGTCCGCGGATGCTGCGTTGGAGACGGGGGTGCGCTGCAGCGTCACCAGGGCCATGGCAATGGGGAAGCGAGGGGCACTGGAGATGCGCTCAGATTGTCTCTGTCACTGGGGAGAAAATCCCAGCCCAGGAACGCATCAAGTAGCACCTGGAGCAAAAAAAAAAAAATCCTCGTTTTTTGTTGCAGTGCGGCAGACGCGGCGCTCACAAGGCAGCCCGATCAACGCATGCTTCTGTTGGCTTTCGATAATTCCTCCGTTTGCATCCCGATGCTTTTCAAATAGAGCAACAAAACATTGCGGGCTGCATGCGGCGCATTAATGACATGCAGCTTTGATGGGCGCCTGCGATTGGCTGCGCGAATGTGCGCGTCGGCTGTCATTGGGCCAATGTCGTCAAGGTGCCCGTGGACAGACTAGACACCAGAGACATCATCACAACGCTATCGGTGGGATGGACAAGTCAGATGAAACACGATTTAAACAATTCGCACGCATTAAGAGATAGCCTAACGCACCGCAGATTTGATGTCGTTGTTCAAAATTAATTTGGACCAAATTTAGCAATTTTCCATCCGGTCTGTGACGATTCCTTTAGCCAGAGCGCGAGTGCAGATAACGGAGAAAGATCCACCACCAATAATACATTGACATATTTTATTAAATTTGAATTAAATTTGAATTAAATAAAAAAAAGTTTAACAATGACAATAATTTAGTTAAGCTTTTGGTCACTCCTTTTTTAAATACTAATAATAATAATAAAAAAATACAATCCAGTTGCATCCCAAGTACCCCCCTTTGTTAGAGGCTCTTAATGGTGTTGTGCTCCCATATTCAACTCAAATATGCAGGATGTTCATTCCGCTCCCTGACTCCCCAGCGGTCCGTGGACGCCGAGCCGAGTCAGGGGTCGTCAGGCGTGAGGTTCTGGAGGGGGTGGGCCGGCCGTCTGGCGGTGAGACTCCTGCAGAGCCTGGCAGGTGGTCTCCCGGGGGCAGAGCCTGGCCGGTGGTCTCCCGGGGGCAGAGCCTGGCCGGTGGTCTCCCGGGGGCAGAGCCTGGCCGGTGGTCTCCCGGCCGGTGGTCCCCAGGGGGCAGAGCCTGGCAGGTGGTCTCCAGGCCGGTGGTCTCCAGGGGCAGAGCCTGGCCGGTGGTCTCCAGGCCGGTGGTCTCCAGGCCGGTGGTCTCCTGGCCGGTGGTCTCCAGGCCGGTGGTCTCCAGGGGGCAGAGCCTGGCCGGTGGTCTCCAGGCCGGTGGTCTCCAGGGGGCAGAGCCTGGCCGGTGGTCTCCAGGCCGGTGGTCTCCAGGGGCAGACTCATGGCCGCCCAGGCTGCCAGTAGGCTGCAGCAGCAGTACAGGGCCACGGCCGCGGGCAACGAGGTGCTGGTCAGCCCCTGAACGGCGCCAACGCACTCAGTCAGTCTGTATGCCATCTGTTACACATGCATGTCTCTATAGTTTCTATGTAGTAAGTCACGTTCCCCTTCACTGACCCAAAGAGGGCAACCAGGCTGAGCTGAGGAGAGTACAGGGGGTACTCAAGGTTAGAATTAAGGAGGAAAAGGATAGATACAGGAGGAAGCTGGAGAAGAAGCTCCAGCAAAACAACACAAGGGATGTGTGGAGTGGTATGAAAACCATCACGGGCTTCCAGAAGACTGGTAGCGTGGGGCTGGAGGGTGGAGTGGCTATGGCCAATGAATTTAACCTTTTTTTCAATAGGTTTGATACTGTGGCCCCTGCCCCTCCCCCACATGACCCTGCTGCTACTGCTGCTGGCAGCCCAACAACCAGTGCCACTCCGCCTCCCCCTCCTTCTCCTTCTCCCCCTCCTTATAGATCACCCTCCTGCCTCTCACCAGCTCTATTCACTACCGGACACTTCACACCTACACCCTGCCCCACCCCTCCCCCCTGCTCTGCATACTGTCCTCCACTACCTGAGGACCCTATCCCTCCCCCCACTGACACCTCTACAGTGTCCTTCACGCCTGAACTGGTGAGAAGACAACTGATTAGACTCCACTCCAACAAAGCGGCGGGCCCTGATGGTGTGTTCCCCAGGGTACTTAAAGCCTGTGCCCCCCAGCTGTGTGGAGTTCTTAATCATGTCTTCAACTTGAGCCTGCACCTTCAGAAGGTCCCTCTGATGTGGAAGACGTCCTGCCTCGTTCCTGTCCCAAAGACGCTGCGCCCCAGCAGCCCTAAGGACTACAGACCGGTGGCTCTGACGTCACATATTATGAAGACCCTGGAGAGGCTTGTCTTTGAGCAGCTCAGGCCTATGGTCAGACCCTTCTCGGACCAGCTGCAGTTCGCCTACCAGCCCCGCCTGGGAGTCGAGGACTGCATCATCTACCTGCTGAACAAAGCCTACTCGCATCTAGACAAGCCGGCGAGCACTGTGAGAGTCATGTTCTTTGACTTCTCCAGTGCTTTCAACACCTTACGGCCTGGTCTCCTGGGTGAGAAGATGGCGGTGATGCAGGTTGATGCCCCCTTGGTGTCCTGGATTGTTGACTACCTGATGGGCAGACCACAGTTTGTACGCCTACAGAACTGTGTATCTGACAGGGTGGTTAGCAACACCGGGGCCCCTCAGGGGACGGTCCTTTCTCCCTTCCTCTTCACCCTCTACACCTCAGACTTCAGCTATTGCACTGAGTCCTGCCACCTTCAGAAGTTTTCTGATGATTCTGCAGTAGTTGGCTGTATTGAGGGGGGTGATGAGGGTGAGTATAGGACTGTTGTGAGCAACTTTGTCTCTTGGTGTGAGCTGAACCATCTACAGCTCAATGCTACCAAGACAAAGGAGCTCATTGTGGACCTAAGGAGGGTCAAAACACCGGTGGGCCCTGTGTTCATCCAGGGGGTTCCTGTCGACATTGTTGAGGAGTACAAGTACCTGGGGGTGTACTTCAACAACAAGTTGGACTGGACCAGGAACACAGAGGCTATCTATAAGAAGGGCCAAAGCCGACTATTTTTTCTTAGGAGGCTAAGGTCCTTCAACATCTGCAGGACAATGCTGAGGATGTTCTACGAGTCTGTGGTTGCCAGTGCGATCTTCTTCGCTGTCACATGCTGGGGCAGTGGGATGAGGGTCGCGGACACCAATAGACTCAATAGACTCATCAAGAGGGCTGGTGATGTAGTGGGTGAGGAATTGGACACTCTGACTACCGTGGCAGATAGGAGGATGCTGTCCAGGCTACGGACTATCATGGACAATGCCTCTCACCCTCTCTTTTCCACCCTAGCTCAGCGGAGGAGTACCTTCAGCAGAAGACTCCTCTCACCTAGATGCACCACAGAGCGACATAGGAAATCATTCCTGCCTGTGGTCATCAAACTTTACAATTTGTCACTGTCATCTGCACAATAGGTATCCATTCTTATTACATGACTGTCATTTCATGTCATTTCACTGTAATATCACTACATAACTGGTCATCTGGTCAACTGTCATTTTGTACATAACTGGTCATCTGGTCATCTCTCTGCACAACTGGGCTTACAAAAATCCGACATGCTACATCCTTGTGTATGCTATTACCTCGTAGTGTATGCCTGGCTGTATGTATATTTATGTATATTATCTTTTCTTTATGTACATTTTTTTATATATTTTATTACATAGGTTTATATTTGTATATAGGTTTATATTTTATTTTTACATAGGTTTATATTTTCTACATAGGTTTTCTTTATATATTTATATTTTCTAACACTCTACTATAAGTAGAGTGTCCTCTTTTTTCTCCTGGAGTTTTGTGACGAAGGCAATTTCCCTCAGGGATCATTAAAGTATGTCTGTCTGTCTGTCTGTCTGACCCAAACCAGGATTGTTTTGAAGAAGAAGAAGAAGAAGAAGAATTACTCTTTTGATCCCGTGAGGGAAATTTGGTCTCTGCATTTAACCCAATCGTGAATTAGTGGAAATACACTCAGCACACAGTGATGATGAGGCACACAGTGAGGTGAAACACACACTAATCTCGAGGCAGTGAGCTGCCTACAGCGGCGCTCAGGGAGCAGTGAGGGGTTAGGTGCCTTGCTCACAGGCACTTCAGCCGTTCGTACTGGTCGGGGTTCGAACCGGCAACCCTCCGGTTATAAGTCCGAAGCCCTAACCTAAAGAATTGAACTATCATACAGTTGTCATTGAACAGTATTGTGAATACGCTTGAACCTTGTTCTGCTGACTTTCGCACTGTATTAACAGATAAAAGCGTCTGCTAAACGCCCCTAAATGTAAATGTAACATCATTGCATCAAAACCACCATCCTTCCTGGACCCTGGCTGGCTGCACCCCCACTAGGCCGTGTTGGCGCCCCAGTGGGGGCAGCCATGTGCTCCCCATGTGGTCCCCCGCTGAACAGAGCCGGCCTACCTGGGACAGGAAGGGGGCCAGCAGGGCGGCCAGCCGGGCCATGGTGCTGCAGGTCCCCAGGCCCAGGGCCCGGCTCTCCGTGGGGAACACCTGAGGAGGGCACAGCGTGTTCAGAGCATCCCCGGCTGCTGGGCTAACACACACACACACACACAGGGGGGGTTCTGGGTGCACGGGTCTGACCTCTGGCGTGTAAACGTAAACCACTTGTAGCCCGCCGGAGATGGAGGCCCGCGCCAAGAAGATGAAGGTTGTCAGAGCAGTCCTGCACAGAGGAAGAGGGAGACAGGAATGAACTGGTTTTTACTCCACCGTGGTGTATGAGCTGTTGAGCTATAGGATGGTGACCACCACCACCCCAACCTTCACCACCACCACCCCAACCACCACCTCACTACCACCACCACCACCACAACCTTCACCACCACCATCACCACCACCACCACCTCACTACCACCGCCACCACCACCACCGCCGCCACCACCACCACCACCTTCACCACCACCACCACCTTCACCACCACCATCACCACCACCACCACCACCACCACCACCACCACCACCACCTCACTACCGCCACCACCACCGCCGCCATCACCACCATCACCACCATCACCACCACCACCCCCACCGCCACCTCTACCACCTCACTACCGCCACCACCACCGCCGCCATCACCACCATCACCACCATCACCACCACCACCACCACCACCACCTCACTACCGCCACCACCACCACCACCACCGCCGCCATCACCACCACTACTACCTCACTGCCACCGCCACCACCGCCCCCTCTACCACCTCCACCACCTCAGAACCGCCACCGCCACCTCCACCACCACCACCATCACCACCACCACCACCACCATCACCACCACCACCGCCACCACTACCACCTCACCTCCCGATGCATCCAAACAGGGGCAGAGTAGACACGGAGAACAGGACCAAGCACAGCGCCATGCTCTTCTTCCTGCCAATCCGCTCCACCGCAAGAAGAGTCACCAACAACCCTGAAAGACAACGGAGTGGGCGAGGGGACGCACAACAGGGCTGCGCCGTCATGCTAGCGGGCCACTGGGTGTCTGGACGGCTCCCGGAGAGAGCCGGGCGACGGGACCAGCCTTGACATACCCATCACCCCTCTGCACACACACTTGAAGGGTGCTGAAGTGTCCTCGATGGTGCAAGAGAGAGAGTGAGCAGTCTTTGAAGCCAACAGCATTGACGTGGGGGGCCTCTTGGGACCCTGACAGGTCCCCTGGAGGAGCACATCTGTGACAGCACTAATAGTGCAGTCCTTCACCAGCACATCACCCGGGAGGGGTGGGTTCACCACAGCGATAGTGAACGTTAAGTACAGCGGACCGCACTCACTTTTTTCTACAGTCCATTCCACACACGGTGCTCACTCACTCACTCACTCACTTTCTACCGCTTATCCGGGGTCGGGTCGCGGGGGCAACAGTTCGAGCAAGGAACCCCACACTTCCCTTTCCCGGGCCACATCAGCCAGCTCTGACTGGGGGATCCCGAGGCGTTCCCAGGCCAGTGTGGAGATATAATCTCTCCACCTCGTTCTGGGTCTTCCCCGTGGTCTCTTCCCAGCTGGTTGTGCCCGGAACACCTCCATAGGGAGGCGCCCGGGGGGCATCCTTATCAGATGCCCGAACCACCTCAACTGGCTCCTTTCCACGCAAAGGAGCAGCGGCTCTACTCCGAGTCTCTCCCGGATGACTGAGCTCCTCACCCTATCTCTAAGGGAGACGCCCGCCACCCTCCTGAGAAAACCCATTTCGGCCGCTTGTACCCGCGATCTCGTTCTTTCGGTCATGACCCAACCTTCATGACCATAGGTGAGAGTAGGAACAAAGATAGACCGGAAGATCGAGAGCTTCGCCTTCTGGCTCAGCTCCCTCTTCGTCACAACGGTGCGGTAGAGCGAATGCAAAACCGCCCCCGCTGCTCCGATTCTCCTGCCCATCTCCTGCTCCATCCTCCCCTCACTCGTGAACAAGACCCCGAGGTACTTAAACTCCTTCACTTGGGGTAAGGACTCATTCCCTACCCGAAGTAGGCAATCCACCGGTTTCCTGCTGAGAGCCATGGCCTCAGATTTAGAGCGTGCACACACGGTGCACTGTAGTGAATTTCAGGTGCCAACTGAGAGTATCTACTGCATATATACATATAGACATGCCGCGTTCTACCTGGGAATTCAGCTAAAGTGGTCAACAGAAGACCCTCGTAGTCATCCTGGGTCAAGTAGTGGCACTTCAGGCTGCAGTCCGGGTCGGTGCTGGCCCTGTGGGTCGCTGGCATGGAGAGAAACAGGACGTCATCCGTTATCTGGTGCTGGAGCTCTAGGGAGTCGGACCGCTCTGACTCCACAGGGAGGAGCCTTTCGTCAGGCTGTCACGTACCCTGACACGCGTCTCCTTCTTGTAGCAGCGCAGGGGTCAAGAGCACTATCCCAGAATATGAGAAGGCAAGTGCAAACCTGTGGAGAAAAAAAAAACCCAAAAGACTTTTGAAAAAAGCTGCGTTGCCAGAGCAGTAAACTGGACCGCAGTGCAGAGGAGCGCCGACACAACCCACCAGATGGCCCACAGGAGCAGGGTGGTCTTCAGGCACGCGGGGGAGAGGAGGTCTCTGAGACGGCCGCGTTCCCTCTGAGTGTTGAGCGGAGAGGTGAACACAGTGAGACACGGCGGCTCGGCCCTCCAGAGAAACGGGGCGAGGTGTCTGTGTGGCGCGGTGGGTCACCTGGTGGCCAGCCATCAGACGCCCCGCGGGCGCCACCTTTCCGTTCTCGGCGGCGATGCGCTTCAAGGTGGCGACGGCCGCGTCCCTGTTCCCCGCCTGCAGGTCGAAGTGGGCGCTCTCCGGGAGCCACTGTGGGGAGAGCACATCACCGCCGCTCTAAGAGACATGTGATGTACATGTGATGGCTATTTCCAGACAGATTCATTCCCAGTCAGAAAAACCACTAAATAACATGCAGTGGGTAGAGCGGGTGGACAGAGCGGGTCGTCCACTAACCGTAGGGTCGGCGGTTCGATCCCCTTGATCCCCCTCCTCCTCCTCCAACTGTCCACATGTCGAACCCCGCAAATGTTCTGAATGTAAGTCGCTTTGGACAAAAGCGTCCACTAAATGCCCCCTTTACCCTTTAAAACATTGATCCACGCGTTCTGATCACCAGGAAGATGGTTCTAACAGGACGATGATGGGGTGTTCCATTGCACGTTGTTCTCCCGCACACAGCCCTCTGAAGTGAGACTTACTCTCACTTCATCTGTTTCTCCTGTCGATTATGTGTTCGGCCCGGAGGCAACGCAAGTGAGAGGCGTTGTGTGTGTGTGTGTGTGTGTGTGTGTGTGTGTGTGTGCAGTACTCACAGAGTAGGAGCCGATGTAGAGCAGGAGGGGCAGAGCCGCGGCGCCAAGCAGCCAACGCCAGCCCAGAGCGGGCATGATGAGCATGGCCAGAACCACGGCCACCACGGCACCCACGGAGTACAGAGCCTGGCGGGGGAAACCACCAATGTAAAGACCTGCAGTTGAAAAGGTGTTTAAAATCTGATGTTCTGGTCTCCCTGACATCAATAGAGCACTAGTTGGTACACCACAATATTATCAATAGTCAGCATATTATTGTAATATACTGCAAACTGGGATGGCGTGCATTTTTGATCATACTGACAATGAATTCATCACCTCGACCAGCACGATGTAGAGGGCTCTGGACTTCCTCGGGAGGAACTCAGAATACAAGGTGAATCTGAAAGTACAGACAGACAGACAGACAGACAGACAGACAGACAGACATACTTTAATGATCCCTGAGGGGAATTGCATAAAGTAGGGTCCCACCTCTTCAAACACAAGCCACCGCTTCTCTTGACCTAAATTTGTGTGTTTGTTTTCCTCCTCATAAGACCACCAAGTTATGTAACCGTTTAGGTAAATTACAAATCTGACTCCAACTCTGACAACCTGCAGCCTAGTGACAGCGGTTATATACTGTATATATATGCATGGTATGCATATATATAGCTGGTTAGCCCAACGTCGTTAGCGTAGCGTAACCGGGGGCGACAGACGTACGCCTGGGGGGCTCCGCCGATGCCCACGCCCACCAGGCCTCGCAGCACCAGCATCCAGCCCAGCGTGGGCGCCAGCGCACTCAGCAGGCCGTAGTAGAGGGTCCACACCACGCTCATCATCAGGCCCTGTTCACAGGGGGAACCGCATCAGGGGGAACCGCACCAGGGGGAACCGCACCGGGAACCGGACCGGGAACCGGCCAAGCAGGGACCCCGACACAGTCACACACTCGCAGTCCACATTCAGGGCAAATGAATGTGAAAATGTCTCAATCCACATCAGAATACGTTTTAATCTGTACTGTTGTTTTCCAGTGTGTCCGTACCGTTTTCCTGCCGTATTTGTCACAAACGTTGCCCCAGAACGGAGAACTAATGGCCATCCCCAGGAACACGGCCTGAGGCGAATGTGAAGACACAATCCATGAGGATACAATCATTACCCTGCTCAGTATTACTGCTAACACCAGTGGTGTTAGCAGTTTATTGCATAACTGGTCATTTATTGCATAACTGGTCATTTCTTTTCATTTCACTACATAACTGGTCATCTCTATGCACAACTGGTCTTTTTTACAACATAGAATCCGACATGCTACATCCTTGTGTATGCTATCACCTCTTAGTGTATGCCTGGATATATGTACATTTATGTATATTTCTTTATGTATATTTTTTGTATATTGCTTTACATTGCTTTACATTACAGGTTTATATTTTACATAGGTTCTATTTTACATAGGTTTATATTTTATATTTTACATCGGTTTATATTGTATATTTATATATTCTAACACTTTACTATACGTAGAGTGCCTGTCTCTTCTTTCTTTTTTCCCTGGAGTATTGTAACAAATGCAATTTCCCTCAGGGATCATTAAAGTACGTCTGTCTGTCTGTCTGTCTGTCTGTCTGTGGTGGTGACTGGGGCAGCACGTGGGCTCACCGCGGTAAGGAGTGCCACTTGAAAAGAAGTCTCCAATCTCCATTCACAGAGCAGCTGAGGCCCCAGGATGCTCAGCAGCATCGTCTCCATGGCGTCGGCCATCTACACGCGGCCAGACAGAGGGAGACGCGGCTGTGTTCAGCGCCCCCCGGGGGACACGGCTCACAGCAGACCTCAAACACGTGTGTGTTGGTCTCTCTGTGTGTGTTGGTCGCTCTGCTTACCGAGCTCACACCCGTGAGCATGGAGAGTTTCACCTGAAACCGCCCAAAGCCCAGGGTGTCCACGCAGTCCTGAACACTCAACACGTCTGTTTGAAGGACAGCAGTTACTTTATAGTTAGTTTATGCTAAAAGTGAACCTGGAACTGAATGTTCTGTAACACTGCACGCACACACTTGTTTGCACAGGCAAACAAAGCACACACACGCTTTTCGCGAGCACACGCACACACACACACACACACACACACACACACACACACACACACACACACACACACACACACACAGCGTGATGTAGATAGAGAGAGATAAACAGGACATTGTCATAAAACTGAAATAATGGCGCAGAAACGCAAATGATGGGACACAACGTACAAAGCAACTATCTACTGTCACGTAAAACTTGTGCTGCACATCCGTCACGCTCCAGGCTCAAGCTGCGCCCTCAGCACCTCAGGTGAGCCTCACGTTCTGCTGTGGTTAAGGTGCGACCACAAACCTTGGCTGTGATTGGACTCTGCTCGTGATCCGTGTTCACGGTCCCCAGAGTGCACCTCAGGTTCAGGGGATGGGTCTCCACTGTTGGGGCCACCGGTGAGTTCCCCACGCTGAAATGAGCCCTCGCTGCCATAAGGAACACACACACACACAGATCCACATAAACATGTCAACAACATAAAACATGACTTAAGACACGAGGGGCAACACCGCAATCAGACAGCACAGCCAAGCAGTCCGGCTGGTTTCCCAGGTTCTGTTCAGCTCAGTTTGAAACATGTTTGGTTACTTCACCTCATTTCAGGATCCCTCCATCTTTTATAAGTAATTCTGGTCGATTCAACCCAGTCGCTCATTCTGCGTCAGGCAGGCAGCTCCTGGGGAGGTGTGGGAAAGAAGGGCTGGTATGGACACCCGGTCCCAGGGACCCACCAGCAGAACGGGCTCTGTTGTTTGTGGACATGGGCGGAGTTAAGTAGCGAAACATACAGCCAGCATATTGCAAATCATACGCTTACCGATCGCCGCCTCCAGCCACACGATTGGTCGAAACAAAACCAATAAGGTTTTTACCTCACTTTTTTTCGTACTTGCATTTTTCTGTGTTTTCTGTGTTGTCTGATTGTCCATTTTGTTCATTTTGCACCGCAGGTCTGAGAGGACTGCAAGTTCATCTGTGCTATATGCCTGCCATGTAGCACACTTGACAATAAAGTTACTTGAACTTGAACAATAAAAAGGGAAAGTAGATCAAACAGATTTGAGCTTGCCTGCAATCAAGACTTTAGATATTAATCTAAAGCCTGATTTGTGACAAGATATTTCCCCTATTGGGGAACTGGTCCAATGGCACATAGTTTTAATTAGCTTTAATAAACCAGAAGCCATTCTTGGGGGTCACATGGTTGTAGGGCGGGGCCTCTTGTGGGCCAGTGGAGCCCAGCCAATGAAAGGGTCACAAGAGAGACAGGATGTCAAGGCTGAATGAAGGGCAAACCAAAGGAATGAAAGATCATGGCTGTGTTCCGATATCCATACTTCATGAGTACACTTAAACGTAGTACACTATCCGTACTCACCAAGTACGCAGATTTTCAGATGTTAGTGTTGTTCCAAATGGCGCATTTAGCGGAAATGACTATCAGCTGCGCGGCCGCGTCACCCGCCAAACACACGTGAAACCATTACGCCCACGTCTAGACATTCTCAAACTGAGCGCGGCTCAGCCTGGCTCTGCCTCTTCCGCTACGTATCTAAGATGGCTGCCGTTGAGTACGGATAGTGTACACCCTTGCATACTATGCGTACTAACCATTTTGAGGGCAACATCCGGGTCCTTCGGCACACCGTACCAAACACCCTACGTACTCAAACTAAGTATACTAAGTACGGTAAGTATAGATATCGGAACACGGCCAAGGTGTAAATACCCGCCCATCATCACCAAAGGAACCATTGGCATTAACAATCCATAGTATGAACGTAACACACCCACCCATCCACACAGCAGGCCCCAGGGCCAGGGCCCTCTAAAGGTCACATGACCTGGTTATGAACCATCTGGGTGGTGTTGCTGGATCGCCAGGTTCATCCCTGCAGTCCAGGTGAGGCTACAGCCTCCGATAAGGCAGCCTCATCCAGATGTTCACGTTTACACTTCAATCGATGAGCTCAACTCAATGAATATCACCAACTGCAGAGAGAAACGCAGTGGGAGACCACGGAATGAGGGTGGTCTCATGCGGATCAAGAACAAGAGAGAAGAGAACACATCCAGACCTTGAACGTACTCCAGGGTCGTCATTTACAAAGACAACGAGGCAACAGCTATGTTATGTTGCTATAACAAGCTACAGTAGGAATGTTATGCTATTCCGTGCTAGAATAGGTTTCACGTGTCATGCAAGCATTTGCACCTTACAGTGTGCACGCGAGTTAAGAGACTCACATGCATGACTGCTGGCCCCACATCTGGACAAAATGGAGAAAACCTGTGGCTCCCTTTGTCTCCCCCTCCCTGTGGCTGGGAGGGTGGGGGAGACCACGTGTTGTCCCTCTCTCTCTGTCTCCTCTGCACCCCAGCAACAAGAAACTAGGTTCACCTCAGAAAAAAACGACTGAAAACGAGGACACACAGGCGGTGGCATTATGGGATGGCCGTGAATGCAGGTGTCTTAAAACGAACCCCCCCCCCCCCCCCCCCGCAGTCTCTCTCTCTCCCCTCGTTCTATCGTGTCTCGCTCCTACCCCCATCTGTGTCTCTCTCCTCCTCCCTCTCTCGTCCACGTCCCCCACTCTCTTGTCTCCCTCTCCTTCTGGTCTCTTTCATTTCCCTTCTCTTCCATCTCTCTCTGTTTCTCTCATTCTTTCTCTCTCTCACTATTTCTATGAGACCCTGAGTCCATGCGGACCACAGATCCTGGTCTGGCCGGCCCCCCTCTGGCTCAGACCCCCTCTGCGAGGCTCCACCCCGGTCCGGCTGGCCCACCTCCCCAGCAGTACGGCCAGCGGAGCACGGAGGCTGTGAAACCTTCCTCCCACCGGCCGTTAGAACATGTGCAGCCACTCAGAGGTACGTCCTGATCCTTATTATCATTCATCATTTTTCAAACTTCAAAATGTGTCTGGGAAATGTTAGTATAATACTATGTTACTTAAGGTATTTATTGAAATGATTCATTATTATATATAGATTTTGATGTTTTATTTATAGCAAAGCATACCTGTGCAGGTCACGGCCTCATTCTCGCTGTTCGGTTTGTCCCCATGAATGAATAAAGTAGTCGCGGTTTGAGGCGAGTGGATCCCCTAAATATTAATTAGTCTTAAGTTAAGTAGTAAGTAAGTAGCCCACTTTGTCAAGTTGAACATAGCAAGCTGCTCCTCCAGAAGGCCAAACAGGATGACCTTGTATCAAGCATTGAGGATTAGTGGCAGTAACACATCCAGAGGGTTGTTTTACAGAGATCTTAAGTGTATACAATTAAAATAACTAGAGATTAAACAAACCATTCAAGTGTGTGTGTGCGTGGGTGCGCATGTGCGTGTGTGTGTGTGTGCGCGCTGTCCACTGCAGCAAACATGTCCTACAAACACCTTTTGTGTTGTTAAAAAGAACCGGGGGTTTGATTTCACCAGAAGCCGAAACAGAGAGCAGCTGAACGCTGAGTTTGTAATTAGTTAGAAATGCATCCGTCTAATCAAAGATCAGTAACACAAGACGCCGGCTGCGGCGCCGTGCGGGGGGGGCCCAGGGTATGAGGAGGGTCTGCAGGCTGCGGGTTGAGTTACCCCATCCTTGTGTTACATGCAGCAACACAAACAACACACACACACAGACCCAGGCGTGCACACACACACACACACTGTATAATGTCTACAGACACAGCACGCACACCTGTATGCAAATCCGACACACGCTCACACACACACACACACACACACACACACACACACACACACACACACACACTCACACACACACACACACACACACACACACACACACGCTCCCTAGACGCAGGCGGAGGCTGGCGGACTCGGGCGGACCTCCGTGGCCGGCGGGTCATGAATGTTTAACCAGCGCCGCGCGCCCCAGGACCCGCCGGCCTCGCCCCGCTCATTACCACGGAGGCAGGGAGCCCGGTGGTCCCCATCCCGCTCCTCCGGTCGCAACGGACAGACGAGCCCTCCGCACGCCGTGGCGTCGGTGACTCCGCTCACACTAGCGGCGCAGAGACCCCGCGGTGAGGGCAGAGACCCCGCGGCGAGGGCAGAGGACGGGCGCTAGCATGGCAGCGCGGCGGTTCTGCTGAACACCGGAGCTCTGCTGACCCCGCGGTCCGGATTTTATACAGTCGGGATTTTCTGAAGTTGGTGCCACCAGAGTTTCCGGCATGACGCATCAGCAGTTGGAATATCAAGAGGTATGCCTTGTGAAGTCTCTGTATTTTTTTTATTGATGCAAATATTTGTTTGCAAGTTGCCGCTATAGATTTATAAAAGCGACCATATCAACATTGACCCTTGTTAACGGGGAAGCTGGTTTTGTATTTTGGCGTTCTCGCGCTCCTCACATCATTTTCACACACGGCGACACACACACACATACACGCACACACGAGCCGTCCTGCGTGTGTACGGACCCCCCGCCGCCGACGCCAAGCGATCTCCGGGCGGCCGCGGTTCCTTGTCGGTTCCTCGGCGGTTCCCCAGAGAAGGCGTGCTACGTTCCGCGGCGCCGTGGCGAGCAGGGGGCCTCGTCGGGTTTCCTCCGAACAGCCGGACCCCCGCAGCCCCCCGGGAAGGCGTGTTGCCCGGGGTGACATGCTGACAGTCGCCGGCCCATGAGGAGAACTATCCCTTTCAGGAGCCCGGTGGCCCACTTTGTGTCCGAGTAACAAGATCTGAGCGCCGTGCTGGAGCGACGGGCGGGGGGGGCGGGGGGGGGGGGGGGGCGACACAGAGGCAGCCTCTCGAGTGTTGGTCCCTCGGAGGTCCATCGTCTGCTGTCAGGTTCTGTAGCGGCCCGGCTGACCAGCTGGGGTGGTCTGGGTTATGTTGATGTTATGATGAACTGTGTCTTGCGTGGGCTTGAGCGTCATGATGTCACAAAGACCGCCTCCATTTTGGAAGTGTAGGAGCATAGGAGTGTTACTGGAAGTAATTTGGTGTGCTGTGTCTTGATTAGTGATCAATCGTGAAATTATTTGTCATTATGTGACGTTATTGTTTCTCGTGCACGGCGTGGCACAACAACGTTTTGATTAGACTAGTTTTCAGCATATTTCTGTTTATTTCGGATTTGACATTACAACTACACTACAACTCTCTCGATCATCACAAAATAGAGGGGTATTGCCATTTTGCATTTTGTAATGCATTCTAATGTAGAAGCCCTACAGTACTACTAAGTATAATAGTAAAAATAATAGTCGTGTTAGCTATTCAGCAGACAGTTGAATCCTGTCATTAATCCAGTCAATAAGGAGCCGCGGGCATCTTGTGCAAGGATTCCTACAGTTTAGACTGTGGACATTGGGGGGTTCGAACCCGCAACCTTGTGTCAAACACTCTGCCTCCACCATCCGGCCTCAGGCCTCCCTCTCGTTAGCCGCGAGACGTCCAGGTGGACAGGAAGAGTCTCCTGGTCTGTCTGCCTGACCCACAGCCAAGCGCTCCATTTCATTTGGACGCATGGCTTCCTTCCCTCGGTGCGTCCATCACTCAGATGAGGTCATATTTCCTCTCAATGCGGAGCACGGAATCTGTGCCCCGCGCCCTGGGTCGCGCCAGCCGTCTCCCTTCAGTCCCTGGCACCGGGACGGAGCGGAAAACCAAGCCCCCGTTTGACACAGTCCACTGTCAGATTTTTAGACAGCGCTGGGAGACACGCTCTTTATTGCTGCTGAGGCTTTCGCTGGCTCCCCTCAGGCTCACCAGTAAATCCACCACCATGAAGACAGCGGAATGTGTGGAACAAAATAGCATCCGCTGGCAAGCACAACATCACTAATTAGGATAACATTCGAATTTCTTTCTTAAAATATAATACTGATATAAACTTTTTGCACACTGAGAAATATCGACGGCTGAGCAAAACCCCCTATCTGCAAAATGATATAGGAAAGTGGGGAAAATCCTATCTGCACTTTGCAAGGCACTAATACCCGGTCGGTATTGTTAACACATAATATAGTAATAGTCCAACAACTGTGTACTGTATTGGGTATCCTTAAGAAACACAATTCTGCACGAAAACAACATGTTTTGTTTCGTTTTCTCAAAAAAGGCTGTTGCTCTTCGGCCATCGATATGTTTCCTCTGCTGGATGTAAAGGTTCACGCTGGCTGAGATGAGTTCCCCCAGCCTCCTGTTCCCATGGAGACAGGCAGGGGGCGCCCACCCACTGAGAGGATGTTTGCGTTCGCCGTAACGCACTGCGATACGCACAGCTCGTACGACAGAGCCAGGCTGTCGATAAGTCGGCCCAGTGTTGGGTTTCAGTGTTCAGTGAACGCTACCTCTACCACTACTACAACGCACTACCTCACTTTCACTATTGTATTTTGTATTTCCTGCTTGTATTTTTGTGTGGTCTGTACAATGTCTGTTTGTTTGTCTGATTGTTCATTTTGTTCATTTCGCACCGTTGGTCTGAGAGGACTGCAATTTCATCTGTAGCACACTTGACAATAAAGTGACTTGAACTTGAATTTGAACCTCTGGACAGAACGCTGCTCGTACCTGATGTGCGTCCATTCAGGGTTGTTTTTTTACCCTTAGTTGCCTGCAGCCAGGTGGGCTCTACAGTCAGTCACCTTTACATCGTACCTCATGGGACATGGGCAGCGTAGTGTTGTGTTACACACCAGCTTGACGTTACCGTGGTAACCCAAAACAGCCAATAACAGGTAACTCCTGCGATGGCACGTGTTCACCCACGGAGCGCCATTGGAGTCCATATTTCCATCTCATCTTACGCTTTTGAAAACATTGTGTAAAAGTCGAGATTGGGGCCTGGAGAAAAAGCTTTAAAACTCATCATTGATTATAAATTGCAAGCAAAACAGCGACCTGTGAGCACATGTTTAGAAAAAAATCTGTCCAGTCTTGCTGCAGTCCGTCTTCCAAAACATAATTTTAACCCTATTTGAAAACCCATTGTTCAACGAGGATTGCACAAATGACCAACGAAGACATACTGTCATCTAATAGGTATAGATGTAGGCCCATATCTCAACAACTCATGGAACAGTCGTTTTAAATTCATAACCGTACTCTATCTCTCTGTAAACTGTGTGTGTGCTGCTGTATTGTGACCATTACCACACACACACACACACACACGCACGCACACACACAAATAGTGCATACCATCAGATTATCTTCCCCTGTCACCCTTATCCCCGGAGTCCTTTTGGAGGAAATGGTATATATATATATCAATGTTTCCTGTCAAAAAGCAAGGCCTTTCCCCTCAATATAAGCAGATGTTCAGTTCGTGAGACGCACTTGGGACACCCATCTGCGCCTGAAGGTAGGGAATGCATTTCCTAAACTTAGTCCTAAAATCATTAACTACTTTTGCCTGCATCTCAAAAGTCCATGTCATCATTATTGGTGTTGATCGCGGTCCTCGTCTTCTCTCGTTGCTACGTGTCGGCACATCAGAGGAAAAACGCTCCAGTTACTCAGGGACACTCTGAGATTCACTGCCAGCGATCCTCTCCAGAGCTCGGTGTCGCCTTTTGTCCCCGCTGCCAACTTGGCAGCGAGCGCCCTGCCACCGAGCGCCGCGTTCATAGCGCTGTAATTAAAGTGCAAAGAGTCGGCCGCCGATTTGACCCGATGCATATTCAATGGCGCTCTGCCAGACACGCCAGCTCTGGTTGGCCGGCGCGGGCTTCAGGAGAGCACACGTGTTGCTGCAGAGTACCGCCAGGTCACGGCGTTAGTTTTTCTGTATTTGTGTATTTTTGGTTATTTAGTAACTTCTGGTTTAATTATTTTGAGTACGCCGAGCGATGAGGGACGGTGGCGTTGTCGGCAGGTGTGGGTCCGGGCGGGTGAGAGATGGATTGCTTTACGCTCTGGAGGACGGGGGGGAAAACGGATGAGACGTGATGAGTGAAATAAGATCGGTGCTGGTGGAGGATGTGAGCGAGGACGTGCGGGGAGATACGCCCGCCGGTGGGAAGGAAACCGCCTGACGTCTGGGAACGAATGGCTTGCATGGGTGTGGACATGCACGCACACACACACACGGGCACGCACCCACGCACAGCATATCCGTGTGCCGACTAAGAAATACCTAAACAGATAACCACGAAGAAAACAGGACACGGAGAGAGATTTGTTCCCTCACACAGACATGAGGCCAGATAAGCTACTCACCAAAATAGCTTCCTCTTGCATTTCGGACGGTGCTGTGTCCCTGCGACAACAATGCCACGCGGGGGTAAACCACACCGCCGGCCTTACCGGACATGTCCCATTACCCGGCCGTGTGTCACCGGGCCGCCCCCGACCTTTGACCCCCCCGGCGACCCGTTTTTGTTCCAGAGTCTGGAGGAACGGTGTAACCGGATCCTTCGGAACATGGAAGGTGCGCTGACGGCCCGGGACCGGGTGGGCGTCCAGGACCTGGTTCTGCTGGACGCCCACACCAGCGAGACCGCCTTGCTGGACAACCTGAGGAAGCGCTTCCACGAGAACCTCATTTACGTGAGTCTGGGCAGGCAGGTCTTCACAGAGGGGGGAGCCCAAGCTGCAGCCCCGCTGCCTGTCCCTGTCACTCTCTCTGTGCACGCCGTCCGTTCCATTCTCACTTTATCCTGATATTCGTTTACGCCATTTATATCGTGCATTTGCTGTCTTGATGTGAAGCACTTTGTGAGTTGTGTAGAAAGGTGCAGAACAAATAGAGTTATAGTTATACAGGTACTCGAACACAAACATTGATATAAAAAAAAAATATATATATATTTGAATACCCCTGAATGAGTTATACTCCCTATGGATAAAACGATAAAATCTGACATGCTACATCTTTGTGTATGCTATTACCTCTTATTGTATGCCTGGATTTATGTACATTTATGTATATTTTTATATTTCTTTATACATATTTTTTGTATATTGTATTACATAGGTTTATATTATATATTTATATATTCTAACACTCTACTATACGTAGAGTGTCTGTCTCTTCTTTCTTTTTTTCCCTGGAGTATTGTAACGAATGCAATTTCCCTCAGGGATCATTAAAGTATGTCTGTCTGTCTGTCTGTCTGGATCTAGTGTCAAATAAACTTCACTTACAGAAGTGCGACTTGACAAGCCCTCTAAAGAGACACAGGGACAAACTCTCCCTGTCTCTCATTCGTTCTCAGAAATATTTTCTAAACTCTATTTGCAGTTCTTATTCAGTGTGCTATGAATCCGTGCTGACTCTGGCGCTGCCCTGTGTCTCGTCCGTCCAGACGTACATCGGAACGCTGCTGGTCTCCGTGAACCCTTACAAGGAGCTGGACGTCTACAGCAAGAAGCACATGGACACCTACATGGGAGTCAACTTCTTTGAGCTTCCACCTCACATGTGAGATGTTGGAGACACATTAACATATGATTATGACATGTTCATATGTTAACATGTGATTATGATAATAACATCATCATGTTATTCCCTGCCGTATTCCCTTTTTTCTACAGCTACTTTTTTCTACTGTAACTATTATGATGATTGTGCAAAACAGAATTTGACCTGGAAATCAACCTCGCTTTGTGACTCTGTCCAACAAAAAAAGTTCCATTGTAACCAAGAAAGACATTTATAGAATTGTTTGTGAAAAACTGAAAATTTGGTAATACTCACTTCCAGCCTTGGGGTTCAGAGGCAAGTATGGCAGCGAGGCTGCATAGGTAAATAGATTCCTGACCCCCTGGAGATAGGTTCCTGAACACCTGGAGATAGGTTCCTGACCCCCTGGAGATAGGTTCCTGACCACCTGGAGATAGGTTCCTGACCCCCTGGATAGGTTCTTGACCCCCGTCCCGCTCTCTGTGTGTGTTCCAGCTACGCCCTGGCGGACAACGTGTTCCGCACCATGCTGAGTGAGTTCAACAACCACTTCATCCTCATCTCGGGGGAGAGTGGCGCAGGCAAGACGGAGACCTCCAAGAAGGTCCTCCAGTTCTACGCCGTCAGCTGTCCCAACACCAGGCTCCTGGACAACGTCCGCGACCGCCTGCTGCTGTCCAACCCCGTGCTGGAGGTCAGAGTTTCTTCTTCTGTAGTGTGGCTGCTAGATACAGGATGGGCTAGATGCATGGTATTACTTTCCCCACAGGGGATTAAAAGTGTGTCGTCTTACTGTGTAGACCATTGGTTGTCTTCTTTTCTTTCCTTCATTTGTGAACTTGCTCAGGCTTTTGGGAACGCCAAAACCCTGAAGAATGACAACTCGAGCCGTTTTGGAAAGTACATGGACATCCAGTTTGACCATCAGGTAGGCTCAAATACATGACACGATCACAATGTACAACTTTTAACCAGAGTTGGGTTTTTAAAAGATCTCCTTATTGCTGGCAGGGTGGAGCTGTTGGGGGCCACATCCTTAGCTACCTGCTGGAGAAGTCGCGGGTGGTGCATCAGAACCACGGCGAGAGGAACTTCCACATATTCTACCAGCTGGTGGCCGGAGGAGAGGACGAGCTCCTGCGCTGGCTGGGCCTGGAGAGGAACAGCCTGAACTACAGATACCTGGTGCAGGTAAAGGGAACTACAACTGACTGGGTTCACTTGAACCCTGCAGCGTAGTCTTCCCTTTCCGTTGGTTTGAAAAACAAAGAAACACTTGTTCGGACAGGCTTTTTATTAGCAGTGGGTGTCCTGTTACATCTTGTGTTTTTACAACTGTACAGTATAAGTGCCAGGTTCTGTTATTTTTTACTTTTGTCTGTTGTATGTTGTATGTATGTTCACGCTTTATTTTGTGATGTTGCTGCTAACCCTAACCCACTTTTTCTGCATAGCACTTAGCAATTTTTGGCTTGGAAAGGTGCTTCATAAATAAAGCATTACTTACCTACTTTCTAATCCCTAGATCCCTAAAAATGGCAGCATTGAGTTTCGCCACGCAGATACGGTTTAGAACCAAGATGGCCACTGAGTGAATAGGTCTATTGTATCCACACAATGCCTGCATGCGTTACTGGACTGCTCTACTGCTCTCCTGTTTTGACCGCAGGGGGGTTGTGCCAAAGTCACCTCTATCAACGACAAGAGCGACTGGAGGACAGTCAGGAACGCCCTCTCTGTCTGTGACTTCAGTGAGAAGGACGTGGAGGTGATGTATCCATTTAAAATCATTCGCTTCATATAATGCAGTTGGCAAAAAAATGGTAAAACTCAAATGAATGCATTATCTTAAAAGCAAAAATGATCCCCGACATGAATGTACAATAATGTACTTGACGTTACTCTTCACTCCCAATGCAGCATCTGTTTGCTATAATTGCAAGCGTGCTTCATCTGGGGAACGTGAAGTTTGATACCGACTCTCTGGGATACGCTATTCTCACAAACATCCCAGAGCTACACTGGCTGTCACAGGTGAGATTAAAGCTACCAAAAATGAATAACGTTAAAGTTATTACATATTATATACTTATTATTATATAGTCGTTAAAGGTACTGTTGTTAAGATTTGAGGGTAGTAAAGAGGGGGCAGTAAAGACTCAATATTTAACTATTTTGTGTATTTTTTGTGTTCCAGTTGCTGGGGATTCCTGCACAGGTGCTGCAACACGGTTTAACTCACAAGAAGATCGAAGCCAAAATGGAGGAGGTAATTCAACCACATCCGTCTCGACCATTTTGAAACACATCCCATTGACCGCTAGCTCGGAACCTCACCCGCTGTGGGAACGTTGCTCCCAGATGTACAGTCCTTTCGCGGTGGACCACGCGGTGTACGCCAGGGACGCCCTCGCCAAAGCCATCTACGGCCGGACGTTCAACTGGCTGGTGAACAAGGTCAACGAGTCGTTAGCTAACAAGGTGCGTGACGCGCCGCACCTAGCTGCTGAGACCGCCTAGCTCATCGTCGTCGCGCATAAGGAATGATCTTTTTACTTGGAGCTACTCCAAATTATGCTTACCTTGTTGATTTGGATAAAAGTGTAGTCTTCTAAATGACTGTCAATGTGAACAAGAGCGTGAACCTTGAAGTTTAATTCTGGCACAGGACTCATCGAGGAAGACAGTGATCGGCCTCCTGGACATTTACGGGTTCGAGGTTTTCCACGTGAACAGGTCAGGGTCGACATGGAGACAGCTAACCCGTAACCACGGGAAGGGGCGGTTCTGCTGTAACGGTTCTGCTGCATCTGTTCCTGTGTGTTTAGCTTTGAGCAGTTTTGCATCAACTACTGCAACGAGAAGCTGCAGCAGTTATTCATCCAGCTGACGCTGAAGTCTGAGCAGGAGGAGTACCAGTTGGAGGGAATCGAGGTGAACAGGACACCAAGCCTTTGCTCTCGACCATTAGCCCTGCAAGGCATTTGAAGAATTGTAACGTCTATGTTACAATTCTATCTGTCTATGTAAAATTGCACACAACACATAGAGGATGTCTCTTTGCTTTTTCTCGTCCTTAGTGGGAACCTGTGCCATATTTCAACAACAAGATCATCTGTGACTTGGTTGAGGAGAAGCACAGGGGCATCATCTCTACACTGGTGAATTGATTGTCAAAACTTACACCAAACCAAACCCCAAATGCCAAGACATGGCAAGTGTCTCAGTGGTGGTGTTTGATTCCGGTTGTGAAACAGGACGAGGAGTGTCTGCGTCCCGGGGAGGCCACGGACCTCACCTTCCTGGAGAAGCTGGAGGAAAAGATGGGAGGCCATCCTCACTTTGTCACGTGAGTTCCTCTCCAGACGTTCTCCGGGTACAATAAGGAGGAACATGGGTCGGAGAGGAGGAGTTCCTGCTGCTCCTCATGCCACAACGGGCTTGAGGCTTAACCTTTGTGTCGGGTTTGCTTCTTACTTTGGTGCTCCGGTCAAATTTGACCGGCCTGTTTTAACTGCTCTTACGTTAACACAAAAACCATTGATCATCACCAAATTGCATCTAACTCCCTTTTAAGCTGTCTCAGACTACTGGTTTACATGAATAACTGCAGTGAATATACAAAGAATAGGTGTGTGTGTGTGTGTGTGTGGGCGTGTGTGTGTCTGTGTGAGCCGTCATCTGCTTGCAGGTGTATGTACCAGTAAGCTGCAATGAATGTGAACAATAATGAATAGATTGGAAACAATATTGAATCTGTCTTACACAAAATGTTTTACATGAATACAAGTAAATGAAATGCATGACAGATGAAAATATACTTACCAAGGCAGTCAAGGCCTCCTTTGTTTCTAATGTAGTCCAGGATGACATGGGGCTTCCTGTGCTCTGCTGTGCTGACAACAGCATCGTTGCGTGCTCATCAGGATGACATTCTTATTCTTCTTGGGCAAAGATGACACAAGACTGTGTGTGTCAGTGAAAGCAAATTTGGATGAGTGCCTCTCTCCCTCTGGTCGACACCAGTGCAGGGGGAACTTGAGGACTTCAGCAGCTCCTGACCGAGCCCATGTGATGTGAAGAGGTTATCGCGTGTGATGTTATGCCCCTTGAGACCGGCTGTCATGTCCAACACAACACCCATGCCCTGGTTGTTTTCTGGCCTTCCAGTAACAGGTTTCCCCGTCTAAACCTGCGTATTCCAGGCGTAGCTGCACCTGGCTGCTGCACCTAATTGTTTACTTTGAAATGGGGAACAGGTGTCACACTTTTTGTATTGGAAAGTGTGGTTCACGTGGGGGGATAGGCACCTAAGTGCAGGAAAGAGGAGACACCTAATTGTTCAGTCTGAAAAGGGTTCACGTGGGGTGCAGTGTGTGTGTGTGTGTGTGTGTGTGTGTGCGTGTAGGTGTGTGTCTGTGTGTGCGTGTAGGTGTGTGTGTGTGTGTGTGTGTTTCAACAATACTCCAACACAATGCTTAGCCTGCTTACTCTCCACCTTTACCAACTCGATGGATGAACACAATCTAGGGTCACCCTTTCATTTCCTATGGCGGCCATTTTTTACCGGGAGCACAGCAGGTGTTACAAAGTCGACTAAACCACTCAAAATTCAATGAAAGTGGTGATCAGCAATTGTATATGTTCAAATGCCTAGTATGGAGGGTATATCAGAAGGCCTAAGACAAGACAGGCATAAGACAATCAAATGTAAAACACAATATTTATGATTGATGACAGTGGGAAATCGGTCAGATTTGACCCGGACACGACAGAAAGGTTAACGGCCTCACATGACCATGATATGATGATCTATTGCAGACATAAGCTGGCCGATCAGAAGACCAGGAAAACGATGCAGCGCGGGGACTTCCGCCTCTTGCACTACGCGGGGGAAGTGACGTACTGTGTGGTTGGTGAGAGACCCATTCCAGTACTATGACACTGTTCCGAAATATTACTTTTCTTACTTCACGTTACAAACGTTCAATGTGTTAATGCATTTTATTTTCAGGATTCCTGGACAAAAACAATGACCTGTTGTACAGGAACGCTAAAGAGGTAATTTTGCCTATAAAACAATTTTTACAGCTTATAATGAGATATAAGTTCAACGTACCATATTAGTTGGACGCTTATCCATATCAAACACGTCTGACACCTCGAGTCCTACCGTAGTTAGCACCAGCTCCATTCGCAACCAAATTCCCTTCATCGCACAGAGCAACTTGGTACTCTGTGTAATGACATGCTGTAGCAGAGTAGCCGCTAGCCAGGACCACATACTCCATTACAACGCGGCGTTCCTCAGTGGATGGATGACAAGACAGACTGACAGACCGCTGCCCTGTGACCCTCCAGGTCATGCGGCAGTCCCAGAACGCCATCATCAAGCACTGCTTCCCTTTCACCGAGCCGGACAGCAAGAAAAGGCCGGAGACGGTAAGCAGCAGAACCTGTGTTGTTGTGGGATGCCGAGGCCTGCTCACAGTCATGGCGTGCTGCCTCCACTGCACCAGGTGGTGACCCAGTTCAAGAGCAGCCTGGCGGGCCTGGCCGACGTCCTGATGTGTAAGGAGCCGTGGTACGTGCGCTGTATCAAGCCCAACGACGGCAAACAACCAGGTGAGACCCTGCAGGACATCCACCTACCAGTGGTGGACAACAGGACAGCTGTCCTGTACTCATTATGAGGTATTGAGGGTTATCACGGTTTGAGCATTAACGTCATGTACCACGAAATCCATTGCATGCTCATGTTGTGTCAGGCTATTTCCTTCCTTCTATTGAATAGAGGGAGGCTATTAAATACACCCCTATAACAATAATAATAAATGAGAGTTTATTTTATTTTTGTTTATATTAACTGACTTTGAGACGTTTGGCAGATGTGTATTCATCTCTCTGTGAAAGGTTAGGGTAAAAAATGGTTTTCAGATGCTGTTGTCCATCACTATAAGTTTTAAAAACCAAACCGCAGAAGATCATGTTCAGCATGACAGGAAAGGGCATCCACGCTGTGTGGCTAATGAAGGTCTGACGTCCGTCAGACAAAAGCCTGCTGGCTTGACCTATGCCTGCCCAGAATGCATTGTTTGAGGGGCTTCATGAATATTGCATGCTGTCTCTTTGTCTGTGAGCGTCTCTTGTCCAGGCCGCTTTGATGACGTGTTGGTGAGACATCAGGTCAAGTATCTGGGCCTCATGGAGCACCTCCGAGTCAGGAGGGCTGGATTCGCTTACCGCCGCAAATATGAGATCTTCCTCGAGAGGTGACTACGCTCGGGGCATCTTGTCTAAGCTGCCTTGTCCTGGTTTAAAACCTGAGACTTTAACAAATATGGACTTAGCATCCGTGACTTCCATTGTTGGGTTATGCCTGCCCGTCATGAAGCCTGTTGATTGAGATTTTTTGCACCCAGCAGTAGAAACAAACAGAATATTATAGTAATATGCATGTTCCACGCCAGCAATATGCCAAGTGTGTGTGTGTGTGTGTCTCTCTTCAGGTACAAGCCCTTGTGTCCGGACACTTGGCCCAAATGGAAAGGTACGCCGTCAGAAGGCGTGCTCTGCCTGATCAAACACCTGGGCTACAAACCAAAGGAATACAAGATGGGCAGGTAGGCGCCTCCGGCTCTCTGGTTCGCCCTGGAGGGTGGAGAAGATGGGGCCTCACACTACTTTGTTCTTCACCCCCTTCCTGGTTCAGGACCAAGATCTTCATCCGCCACCCCAGGACGCTGTTCGCCACGGAGGACGCGTTTGAGGTCTGCAAGCATGAACTGGGTGGGCTCTCGTTTTTGTTGGTTTATTCAAATTCATTCCACATGTTCCACACACACGTTCCACACACATGTTCCACACACACGTTACACACACACGTTACACACACATGTTACACATAACGCACGACGAAACACGGGTTCAAATATGATCCCCTGCTCCAGCGACGCGGATCCAGGCCAAGTACAAAGGCTACCGGGCCAAAGGAGACTACCGGAAGCAGCGGGATGCTGGCGAGTATCTTTCAGTATCCATGGAGAGATGGTGGTGGTTCTGGGATGGTCCACCGACGGCCTTCATAATGCATGAAGCTACTAAAGATGTCCTCATGAGAAGATACACCAGGGGCACAATTGTGCGTATGGAATATAGAGTAAATAAGTGTCAGTGGGGCTTCTCCTTAAAATCAATACTAGGCGAGGTAATATTTACTTTTTTTCTCAGCCAAATGGCTCTGGATTCTAAATCCAATATCTTGTGGACCAACCCCTACCAGCTCCAAATGTATCATCTGGGAGTCGTTTTGGTTCAAAATGCATCAATACTAAATTGTGCTTTGTGAATTTTCTAAAAAGCCACTAAAATTGAGAACTGCTGGAGAGGAATGATGGCGCGGAAAGAGAGGGACAAACGTGCCTGGGCTGTCAAGGTCATCAAACGGTAGGTCGGGTGATACAGAGCAAGGGGTTGTGGGTAAAATAAGACATGCCCAGTCTACATAGCAAGGCTTCCACTGCGACACACCGCAGGTTCATCAAGGGTTTCATGACCAGAAACCAGCCGGTTTGCAACGACAACACCGAGTACCTGGCGTTTGTCAGGCAGAACTACCTCACGAGGCTGAAGGACAACCTACCCAGAACCGTGTTGGACAAAAACTGCTGGCCGACGCCTCCTCCCATCATGCAGGAGGTGCGTGGTTTTAAAAAAACAGAGAGTTACAGGGTTTTGAGGAGGACGCCACCTGAAAGGCATTGATGATTTGGAAACAGTGCAGACTGACATTTACTTGATTCCTTTTTTTGTATACAGGCAGCAAAACTGTTGCAGAAGCTTTACATTCGCCACATGGTACGGAAGTACGTTCGTGGTATCACCACCCAAAGAAAAACCCAGGTATTATTCACAACAGACTTTAAACCTGCACCATGTCAATCTCCCCATTAGCAGCATCTAGTGGCGCGAGTTGCAGCTACAGTTATAGCTTTTCTGAGAAAGAGGACCAGAATAAAACAATTTACAGAGATACAAATCCCTGGATAGATTGATGCGTGGGTGGGCGTGTTTCATTTACATTTCCTGGTTTCCAGCTTCAATTTAAAGCCCTCACCAGCTCCATGTTCAAAGGGAAGAAGGAAAACTATCCTTTCAGTGTGTGTCAACCGTTCCTGGACACTAGGATCAGTAAGTCGCCATATCGTTTTGTTCATGTTAGATTATCAAAATCCGCTAATACAATATTCTGAATACTGATATGATATGATATGATATGATAGATATGTTTCAGGAGGTAAATCAATGCTTAAGCTCTGCTTGCATTCCCGACACAGTGTTTGTAAGATTTTGTACACAATCTCCTCCGTCCAATTATTTAGTATCTCTTTGCATTTTCCTTTAGGTGAGGGAGACATCAACATCAAAGTGCTGCAGACAATTCGCCACGAGGGCATCAAGGTAGACAGTAATGTTATGTTAACCTGTGTAATGTTATGCTGACCTGTGTGATGTCACGGTGATGACGTGTCATTTAGCAGTGGTGACCGGCGTACTCTTTACCGTGGCAGCCCTCTGTTCCCCTACAGTACAGCGTGCCCTTGGTGAAGTACGACAGGAACGGCTTCAGGCCTCGTCTCAGGCAGCTCGTCCTGACGCAGGCGGCCGTCTACCTGCTGGAGGAGGCCAAGATAAAACAGAGGATCGATTACAACTCCCTCAAAGGTGAGACAGGCACCATGGACATTCAACGGCCGACACAACACACGCATCTGCATGTACACGCCCTCATATTCAAACCTTTTACCCAGGTGTGTCAGTCAGCAACCTGAGTGACAACTTCCTGATTGTCCATGTGGCCTACGATGAAATCAAGCACAAGGTAAACCCAAACCCATATCTAAACGCATAACACGTTATGAGCCTGAGGGCTATTGTTCTGTTGGTGTGTAGCTTAGCAATAGCATAGGTAGCAACGAGAATTAAACACAATGTTATGAAACTCACAGCAAAGCTTCTCCAAGAACAGGAGACACCATACTCAAAAGCCCCATGTTCAGGTGACACTATGACCTATGACCTGGGGTATATATAAACTTGGACTTGAGCTTGGCCTCTGACCCATACTGAAGGAAATAAAGAAAACATGTGGGAGATACTGCTGAGCTGTGAATCTAAAGAGATAACAGAGCTCTACTTGTGTTCAGGGGGATCTGATTCTGCAGTGTGACTTCCTCTTTGAAGCCTTGACCAAGTTGTCCGTCATCATGAACAAAGAAAGCTCTATCAAAGTGGTCCAGGGCAGGTACTTGCTAACATTTCTATCACATTGTTAACATGACATGACATGACATGTCAAATGTACTGTGATTGTTTCTACTCACTGTGTGTGCTTGTAGTGTGCGCTTTGATATCCAGCCTGGGAGAGAAGGGTGTATTGACTTCAAGAGTGGTCAAGAATCTATGATTTACAGGTCGAAGAACGGCCATTTGATGGTGGTGCGTACGAATGGTGAAATCACATCATTCAACTTGTACACACTTATGACAGGCATTTCAAAACTGTTCATTTGTTCTTCTGTGTCCCAGGAGTCCACCAGAACCAAGTCCAGATGATCTCCATGACGGCTCCTCTTACAAAGCCACCGCAGACTTCAGCAACAGCCATGTTCAATCTACCGTTCTGCCCAAGAGCTTACACTGCTAGTCATCACTGTATCCTATAGCTGCTTCTTGACCACAACACATGACCATCGCTTTGTATGAAGACCACCATGTCCATTAGTATCAACTCTACCATCAGAATCAATCTGTTCTGTATGGGCCTGACTATTAGAGTATGGTTTTTGTACTTTGGTGAGAAATAATGAGCACACTCACAGCAGTGAATTCAACGTCAAGATATACAATGTATTCCTATACAATGCATTTGAATGTCTTATGAACCTTTTTGATGTCACGTTTTATCATTTTATAGGACCAAGTAGGCCTAGTGTTGGATCATCGTTAAAAAAATGCGACCATGTTAAATCTTTTGTAACTGAATATTAATCTTTACAGTAAACAATACCAATACTAGGCATAACAATGCCGATGTGTGTTCTATTATGTATTGAACAATGAATCTAGGAAATGAAATGATCTTAAAATGGTATTTGACATAGAGACAGTGTTGGGATCTCAGATTACTTTTTATGTTGAAACGACTAACGTTTAGCAATTCAAATATTCAGTAATTTGGTTATTTATTCAGACAATATATAGTATTGTTCGGGTGTCCACTAACGCAGTCGCAGTGTCACCGTTTGTCCTGGATGGGCACCCGCGTACTGCGCATGTGCAGCTTGGCTACGCTCTCTACGACTCATTTCATGCAACATGGAATGAAGATAGTTACAAAACTATAAAACACTCACTCATATGACTGCGTTTGTTCTTCGCTAGTGCGTATGCATATATTTTACAGTCTTCAAAACATGAGGAAATATTACAAGCGTTTGACAACAAAATACCAGATATTTTCCTATTTTCCATGTCCTGCTTTCTTTGCCAAATGTGCGCATGCGCCAGAGTATTAACTCTTCGGTGATTGGCTCACACATTACGTGAAGAGTTACGTACGTTACGTACTCGGCACGTCCTACGTTTATGCGTGCTGGTATACAGCATTGTTCGAAATGGATGAGACTGGGTGGGCGTCTTCTGCTCAGACAGGCGTTGTTGCCTGGTCCTGCTGAAAGTGAAGTAGAATATCTTATTAAATCTAAAGCGACATCTAGTGGACAAATGAGGCCTGTACGTTTACCATTTCACGGTATAGCCTCCAGAATAATTAGTCCAGCAAGCTAAATGTTGATATCGGCGTTAAATCTGTGTATTATATTCTGGGCATAGTATTTTGACCATTTTATAAAGCAGTACACACATGTTGCATTTCAATATGTTCATTGGTAATTTAAGGGTTAGGGTACATGGTAGAGTAGGGTGCAATGTGGGGAGTGTCTGTCAGAGGGGGCCCTGTGCAGGGTAGAGTAGGGCACATGGTAGAGCATGGTGCAGGGTAGAGGAGGGTACATGGTAGAGTAGGGTACATGGTAGAGTAGGGTGCAGGGTAGAGTAGGGCACATGGTAGAGTAGGGTACATGGTAGAGTAGGGTACATGGTAGAGTAGGGTGCAGGGTAGAGTAGGGTGCAGGGTAGAGTAGGGTACATGGTAGAGTAGGGTGCAGGGTAGAGGAGGGTACATGGTAGAGTAGGGTACATGGTAGAGCATGGTGCAGGGTAGAGGAGGGTACATGGTAGAGTAGGGTGCAGGGTAGAGTAGGGTACATGGTAGAGTAGGGTGCAGGGTAGAGTAGGGTGCAGGGTAGAGGAGGGTACATGGTAGAGCATGGTGCAGGGTAGAGTAGGGTGCAGGGTAGAGTAGGGTACATGATAGAGTAGGGTGCAGGGTAGAGTAGGGCACATGGTAGAGTAGGGCGCAGGGTGCAGGGTAGTGCAGGGCACATGGTAGAGTAGGGCACATGGTAGAGTAGGGTGCAGGGTAGAGTAGGGCGCAGGGTGCAGGGTAGTGCAGGACGCAGGGTAGAGTAGGGCACATGGTAGAGTAGGGCGCAGGGTGCAGGGTAGTGCAGGGTGCAGGGTAGTGCAGGGTGCAGGGTAGCGCAGGGCGCAGGCCTCAGGCTGTCACCATCCCCTTCGAGGGGATCCTCCTGCCTCGGGCCGGTACCCCCCAGTGCTTTTCACCTTTGAGGGTGAAGGAAGCGGAAGGGGGCTCGAGTCTGGCCTCTCTGAACCGGACGAGTTCGCCCCCCGGGGATGTCGACCAGGGATGAACCGGACCGATCCTGGAGTGGCCGGGACCCAAGGCCCTCCCCCACAGGCTCAGACTCTCTCTGTTGTCCTGGCCTGCCCACGCTGAGGGAGGCTCAATGCACCTGGTCCCGATTGGCCTGCCCATGGCTAGCGTTGCAGGGACGTTGCAGGGACGAGTGCAGGGAGGGGTGAGGCTCAAACCGCCTGAAACGCACTCAAACCCGCCGACGCAGAGTCTCAAAAAGCCTCCACTGGTCCTCGCCTTGCTGCGGGTGCCTTCAGCCAGCACACCAGGCTTGAACAGTTTGGCTGGTCTGGGCTCCGGGGGTGCCAGGAACCAGAGAGGCATCGCCTTCATCTCAGCCCCAGCTGAACACCCAACCCCACACACTCTGACCGCATCCAGGCACCGGGTGGACTGCACTGGCGCGCTGAGACTACCGGACGCCGCCGTGCCTACCGCAGGCTGGTCGCGCACTCCTTGGGCCGAGCGAGCCCGCCTCCACATCCTGGCTTGTCTGGGCTCCGGGGGCGTCTGGAACAGGGAATACGCCTTCTTGTCTGGTCTGACCTCAACCCCGCACACTCCGCTGTCTGCTATGCTGGGGACTCCTTTAGGGTCTCTGCGGGTTTCCTTTGGCTTGGGGCAAACTCTTCGGGGCAGCGGATCACGCTCAAAGAGCATGGCAGGTGTGGGCCCCAGGGGCGGTAAGAAACAAGGTGGTACCCTCTCCCTTTCAGCCCTAGAAAAACACCCCACCAAGGGAGCACGCCTGAAGAGCATCTTGACCTGGGCTGGTCTGGGCGGGAGGAACCATTGAGGCGTTGTGCTCTTGACAGCTGGCTGCTCCTTTTTCTTCTCTGCCGGGCCAGCAGCTAGGTGGGTGATGGTCATGGGCTGCAGGGCTCGTGGAGATGTTTCCATCGCAGGTCGCTGGGACCTTCGCTGGGACATTCTTCGTGTTCCTCAAGAGATTTTAATTAGAACCATCATCATTTATTAAACTCAATGACATTTATTGGTGATCTTGATTCTATTTAACTTGGGTTTTACTTCTGCTAGGCCTGCATGACATGAACAAAATACTATCATATGCTTATTGTTCAATGTAAATAGAAAGAACCCTAGTCAAATTTGTGTTAATGCGTTTCTGTAGATACTTAGTTTTGGCGTGCACAATCGAATGAATGTGAGGGGTGTGTATACTATCTCTCACTTACTATCTCTATATGTCATCTCAATTCTTTATTGTTATATACGAATAACTATACCCAAACTCAACATGTACATATGGAGAAGAGACCAGAGGTGCAATTTAAAAAGCGTGTCATGAAATCAGAACTTGAAATCACATCTCACAACTACATAAACAGTACATGAAAAGGTTACGTTCAAAGACGATGTATTCACAAGCAAACAGTCGCGATAACTTTCAGTAACAAATTGTTGTTCACGAACAAACTTAGACACAAAGGCAGGACTGGAACGGGATAAACCACGAATTGTTGTTATTTGAACAGTTGCCCACGCAGAGCTGAAAAAGACGGAGATCCTCATCTTATAACATCGAGCTCCAGTAGATTATAGCGTATCACCTTACCTGCAGACCTCGTTCTACACCTTAGATCTGGTTAATGTGATCAAAAGCCTGGAGACAAGTCACTTGTTCGTGTGCCTTTTTTAAGTCAAAGTGCTTCCACGTCCCAGTGGGACGACTTGGAACTGTGAAGTTCAACAGAAAACGTTCGCTCTGTGAACTTTACAAGAGAGCATATTATCACTACTATTAACTGCTGGGTTAATTATGCCTACATCAAAACCGTTTCAAATGAAGGAAATAACTCTAAAATCCCGTTTAGCTTTCATCATGGTCAACACATTCGGGCATTTTCAGATTCTATATGCGAAAAGACGAAAAATTGTCCAGCCATTTATTTATATATTACTTTTTGTTATATTTGTATGGATTTGTCATGCTTGTGCTGAATATCATTTTTAACACAACATAAGCGACGGGTTGTCGTGGTTTGATCCACTTAAACAACCACCATGCACACCATGGCCATGCGTGTTTCACGTAGACGACTGCGGTTTCACGGTAACTCCGCGGGGGGGCGCTGTAGTCCACTGAATAGTTGGATCCCAAACGGTGAGCCGCGCACAGGCAAGTGTGTGCCGTGGGAACCATAGTTTATCAGTACTTTGTATGGACTCAATTCACAATACAGAGGCAAACCATATACCTAAAAACATTTATTTAATTCTTGCCTCATTTTTAATTTTGTGACCTGTCTGGTTTAAATGGGTGTGCTGCTTTGATGAAGCCTAATTTTATAAAGTTTCAAATACATTTTTGAAATATTTTGTTAATACATATTTCATGAGAAATACGAGTCTTTGTCACATTTTATTTGGCATTAGTAAATAATTATGCACATTTACAGATATTTTACGTGATATGAGTGATAACACGTGTTATAAAGGCTATTTTGCACAACAGGTGTGCCTTGAGATTTTTACTTGTCCTTTGGTGTGCCTTGGGCACAAAAAGTTTGGGAACCACTCGCAGGCCAAGAGGT
This sequence comes from Urophycis tenuis, assembly GCA_036785325.1. NCBI lineage: Eukaryota > Metazoa > Chordata > Actinopteri > Gadiformes > Phycidae > Urophycis > Urophycis tenuis. Next base: position 6,380,162 of record JAXIVH010000017.1, on the reverse strand, counting down.
CGCTGTGTCTGTGGTCCCCGTGGGCCACAAGTTACAAGCTCAACCAACCCAACTGTCCTGGTCAATCAATACTCAATAGTCACTCTCCATGTTAGCATTTATTTTTGGGTGACTCCTCCACCCACACCACACTCCACGCGAGGTACAAAAATAGGTCCTTCTTAATTACAGTTTCACTCAAAATCATTGATATGAATATCCTTTATAATATAGGAATAGCCGTAGGCCTGAATATAAGCAGTAGGCCTATATTGTGTAAAGTTGCGACCCTTGACTTTATTGTGGGACGATGTCAGGTTAATGATGAGTTAATGAAGTGAAACCAGATAAATAGTTGTGCGCCCCACCGACCCACTGTATCTGATTATCCGTTAAATGCAAACGACCACTAGATGGCCCCACCTAGCAATAAGTATCCGCAGCTTCTCAGGGTTACGTTTCAATTCCAACGGGCCGCTCTTTAATTTTAATTGCCATATCCTACGCTGTGTACACACACAGTGTGCTTTAAGTAGATTACACTGACGACTGATATCTTTGGTGCGGGAGTAGCCTGTAAAGTCCAACAGGACGTCTCACTCATATTTGACAGTCAACACCTCCTACCGCTTGCCATGCAGAGTCGGCTGTCAATCTTTCTTTTTCTTTTTTTCTTTTTTTTCTACGAGCGTCTCGCTATCTCAGCTGGCGGCCGCCGGCATTCCTCTCCAGTCGTGTCAGCGTGTGAACGAGTATTTTTAGACGCGTCCCAACTGTTTGGCCTCCGCATGCACACACTGGTTGAAGCGTTCAAACAGGACACTTACATTTTCATGTCCCCTTGTTTTATTCATATTTCAATGTACTGTAAGATATTAACTGGAAATATAACCACTTTAATAAACGGAGCATCTTATCTATTGTAATGATTTATGATTATAATTATTCGTATATTATTATTATTATTATCATTATTAGCCTAGGTTCAAGGTCCTTATGATGATTATAAGATAACTAGATTATACCCCTTGACAGCAGCCATAAACTTATCTAAATACACTCCCTACATTCACATGATAGACGGTGGCCCATAATACACCAGAACCCATAACTTGTCTGCCATTTGCCACCCTTAGGTGTAGCTGCTGGGCGTTCAGTGATGTGTATCAGAGACACATGTGCTTCTGCCCGTGTGACCTTTGTTCCAGAGCTTCATAACGTTTGTAAGAGCTAGTTATAAACAAGGTTCAAGGTTTGTGTTGTGCTGAGTCCCAGTGCCGGGCTCGATCTCTGAACACACAGTGTTTTCCAGCGAGAGTCACGCGGTGGGTTCTGATCCAGCTTAGCTGACCATTCAGCCGGGCCGACTCACAATGGGCCCACACGCCAGCCAGGCCGTGGCGTTTGTCCTCCTGTTCTCCTGCACTGCCTCCACGCTGGGTACGTATTGTGAAATCATGAGTAATGAAAGAAAAACCTGGTGAATTGTCGCAGGCGTTTCCCCTTCCTCACGCTCTCCTGTGCCTCACTGTGTGTGTCGCGGGGGGGTTTGTTCTGACAGGCCAGAGCTGTGAAGGGCAATGTGGCCAACGGCTGGAGGCCTGCTCCTGCCACCCGACGTGCGCCTCTCTGAGGACGTGCTGCGTGGACTACAGAGGGTTCTGTGTGGACACCCGGCCTCACTCGGGGTCCAGCTTTGGCGGGACAGACTTTGTTATCCTCCACGCGACATTCAACCACAGCGCTCAGATTGTGTGTCGGTACGTGACTCGCTCTCCCCCCCCCCCGCGCCGCGTCCCGTCTTTAGCGCCAATGTTGTCACTCGCGGTGATTTGTTGGTTTGCAGATTCGCCGACGCCGTCAACACCACGGGGTATGTGGACGGAGACGGGCGGGCTCACTGCGTGTCGCCCTTGTTGTACCAAACAGGATGGGTCCCATTGCATGTTTCTGCAGATAACGGCACAACCTTCAGCAGAACTGGGGCCTGGCTGTTAGGTACAACACACACAGACACACGCACACACGCACACACGCACACACGCACACACACACACACGCACACACACACACACGCACACACGCACACACACACACACACACACACACACACACACACACACAGGCACGTAAGCACACACAGACACACACATGCACACACACACACACACACGCACACACACAGACACACACACACACACACACACACATGCACACAAAGAGACACACACACACAGAGACACACACACACAGACACACGCACACACACACACACACACACACACACAAGCACATGCACACGCACACACACTCAGACACACACACACACACGCACACACACAGACACACACACACACACATACACAAACGCACACACACACACACACACACACACACACACACACACACACATACACACACACGCACATGCATACACACACACACGTACATTCTAGAGTGTTTGTATATATATATTTTTATACATATATTTATACATCTATCTTGTGGAATATATGCAATTATTTCTTCACTGGTTCTCACAGTCCACACCGGCAAGTTAGACGCGGGCCTCAAAGCCTCGCTGGAGAACGCGACCCAGTGGCAGTACTACGGGACCCCTAACGTCGGGGGAACCCTGAAGATGGAGTGGAACTCAACCCTGGTGGGCGCGGACAGGGTCAACCTGGAGCTGTGGGGCTACAGCGAGACAGGTCAGCAGCACGTCCCCGTCGCCGCGGCGTGTTCCTGGCGGCGCAGACGCCTGACCTTGTGGTGTGGGTGTCCCCGGTGTTGGCAGGTCAGCCCTACTCTGAGGCGTGGCGGGGCCGCTGGCAGTACCTGTACTCCCTGGCCAGGAACCGGTCCAACAGCGGCGCCTTCAGCTTCGTGCCTCAGCCGGCGGAGCGCGGCTTCTCGGCCTGGGAGCTGGGCAGCGTACGGGTCAGCTCCAGCGCCTACCCTGACGGCATGTGGTGAGTGTGGCCGCGTCGCCGTCCAAGCCGGCCACGGTTGTTATGTATCTAGTTATTTTTACTTGCGCGGTAGCAGCCGGGACACATGCCAGCATGTCCTCCTGGCATGTGTGAAGTAGGGAATACATCGTCCGAGTGTGCCGAGTGGGGTATGGGTGTCACCACTAGCATGGAGGCATGTGGCTCGCGCCAAAGTCAGGTCAGCTACATCCAAGACACGTAGCCAGGTACCTCAAACCCCCACGAACGCCCCCCCCCTGAAACGTGCTGCTCATTAAGTGTTACTACGTGTTCAGGGGTGCCCCCTGTGTGCGGTCACCTTGAGGTCAGTGCTGAAGAGCGTTTGGCTGGCTTCCTCCGACCCAGGAACGTGCGCGCCCTGTGGACCGAGGATCACGCTCTGGCCTGGCACCTGGACCACAAGTTCCGGGAGAACTCGGCCGCCTGGGCCCTGGAGAAGTGCCTGGCCTGGGACCAGCTGGAGATGCAGCTGCCGGACTTCCTGGAGGAGACCATCGACTGCCCCTGCACCCTGGCCCAGGCCAGGGCCGACACGGGCCGCTTCCACGTACGTATGGGGAGGGCCGCTTGCAGTGGCGCTGTAGACCCAGAAGGAGACACAGAGATGTGCTCCAGGAGCAATCACTGTGTTGCACTAGGGCCTTCAAAAAAAGCTTCAGCCATGATGACTGAAAAATAATCCATGTTAGGGTCATCCTGCTCCATGTATTACCTGGTACATACTTTGCACGCACGTTATGTAATGTTATGCACGGTAGTTATGTTGTGTTACTCATAAAAATCTCTTCAGACCGACTATGGCTGTGATATAGAGAGAGGAAGTGTTTGTACCTACCATCCAGGAAGTGTCCACTGCGTCAGGGCTATACAAGCGAGGTGAGTCCCACAGTTGAACTACCGGTAAACACACTCATATTGACCTACTTAGTGTGTTCTCACTGGAGAACACACTCATATTGACCTGCTTAGTGTGTTCTCACTAGAGAACACACTCATGTTGACCTGCTTAGTGTGTTCTCACTAGAGAACACACTCATGTTGACCTGCTTAGTGTGTTCTCACTAGAGAACACACTCATGTTGACCTGCTTAGTGTGTTCTTAGTGTGTTCTCACTAGAGAACACACTCATGTTGACCTGCTTAGTGTGTTCTCACTAGAGAACACACTCATATTGACCTGCTTAGTGTGTTCTCACTAGAGAACACACTCATATTGACCTGCTTAGTGTGTTCTCACTAGAGAACACACTCATGTTGACCTGCTTAGTGTGTTCTTAGTGTGTTCTCACTAGAGAACACACTCATGTTGACCTGCTTAGTGTGTTCTCACTAGAGAACACACTCATGTTGACCTGCTTAGTGTGTTCTCACTAGAGAACACACTAATTCACTTGCTCTTTTCATTTCCATTTCACAAACCACTATTTGGAGGGAAAACCTTAGTTATGTTTGTCTTACCATGTCTTTACACCAGTCTATGTCTTTACACTAGCCTATGTCTTAACACTAGCCTCTGTCTTTACACTGGCCTATGTCTTTACACTAATCTGTCTTTACACCAGTCTATGTCTTTACATTAGCCTATGTCTTACACCAGTATATGTCTTTACACCAGTCTATGTCTTTACACCAGCCTCTGTCCTATACTATAACCTGTCATGTCTATTCTGTGTGTTTGACTGAAAGTCCAAAGTATGGAGCAGGTCAGCAGTGCTGCTACGACAGCTCGGGCTCCCAGGTTCTGACGGCCGACTCGATCGGGGGGAGCACCCCAGACCGAGCCCACGACTGGGGCTCGCCCCCGTACCGGGCGCCCCCCCGCGTCCCGGGGCAGTCCCACTGGGTCTACGACGTGCTGAGCTTCTACTACTGCTGCCTGTGGTCGGACCACTGCCAGTACTACTTCAAACACCGGCCCTCCAGCGACTGCAGGACCTACCAGTCGCCCCGATCAGGTGACTGCCTGCGCGCGGCGTTGCTCGGTACCCGACGTGTGAACTGCGGTGTTGTTTTGGAGCACCAGGACCCCTGGCGCCTTCCCCGTCAGCTTGTTTCCAGTAGTGCTGCTGACCACACGTTTCCATGACAACGCAGAGACAACATGCCCTAAGCACCGTGGAACAATACAACAGTACCAACATAGCCGATGAGGATGATAGAAAGCCAATGATGTAATTGATGAAAGTAACTGTGGCGTACCTCTGTGCTTTCCTGTTGTTGGACCGTCACCATCGTCGTGTGGCTGTATTCCTAATGTACTGTTGCCGTGGGCAACAACCCCGTGCAGGTGTTGTGTTCGGTGATCCCCACTTCATCACCTTTGACGGGGTCACCTACTCCTTCAACGGCCAGGGGGAGTACTCCCTGGTGGTCTCAGAGGCCCGGGGGCTGGTGATCCAGGGCAGGACCGTGGCCGTCTCTCTACCGAACGGTACGACACGCAGCCAGTAACCAGTAGCCAGTAGCCAGTAGCCAGTAGCCAGTAGCCACTAACCAGTAGCCAGTAACCAGTAACCAGTAACCAGTAACCAGTAGCCACTAACTAGTAACCAGTAGCCAGTAACCAGTAACCAGTAGCCAGTAACCAGTAACCAGTAACCAGTAGCCAGTAGCCAGTAGCCAGTAGCCACTAACCAGTAGCCAGTAACCAGTAACCAGTAACCAGTAACCAGTAGCCACTAACCAGTAACCAGTAGCCAGTAACCAGTAACCAGTAACCAGTAACCAGTAACCAGTAGCCAGTAGCCAGTAACCAGTAACCAGTAGCCAGTAACCAGTAGCCAGTAGCCAGTAACCAGTAACCAGTAACCAGTAACCAGTAACCAGTAGCCAGTAACCAGTAACCAGTAGCCAGTAACCAGTAACCAGTAACCAGTAACCAGTAGCCACTAACTAGTAACCAGTAGCCAGTAACCAGTAACCAGTAGCCAGTAACCAGTAGCCAGTAGCCAGTAGCCAGTAGCCAGTAGCCACTAACCAGTAGCCAGTAACCAGTAACCAGTAACCAGTAACCAGTAGCCACTAACTAGTAACCAGTAGCCAGTAACCAGTAACCAGTAGCCAGTAACCAGTAACCAGTAACCAGTAGCCAGTAGCCAGTAGCCAGTAGCCACTAACCAGTAGCCAGTAACCAGTAACCAGTAACCAGTAACCAGTAGCCACTAACCAGTAACCAGTAGCCAGTAACCAGTAACCAGTAACCAGTAACCAGTAACCAGTAGCCAGTAGCCAGTAACCAGTAACCAGTAGCCAGTAACCAGTAGCCAGTAGCCAGTAACCAGTAACCAGTAACCAGTAACCAGTAACCAGTAGCCAGTAACCAGTAACCAGTAGCCAGTAACCAGTAGCCAGTAGCCAGTAACCAGTAACCAGTAGCCAGTAACCAGTAACCAGTAACCAGTAACCAGTAGCCAGTAGCCAGTAACCAGTAACCAGTAGCCAGTAACCAGTAACCAGTAACCAGTAACCAGTAACCAGTAGCCAGTAACCAGTAACCGGTAGCCACTAACCAGTAACCAGTAACCGGTAACCGGTAGCCAGTAGCCGGTAACCGGTAACCGGTAGCCGGTAACCGGTAACCAGTAACCAGTAACCAGTAACCAGTAACCAGTAACCAGTAGCCACTAACCAGTAGCCAGTAACCAGTAGCCACTAACCAGTAACCAGTAACCAGTAACCAGTAGCCAGTAGCCAGTAACCAGTAACCAGTAACCAGTAACCAGTAGCCACTAACCAGTAACCAGTAGCCAGTAGCACACCACCACAGGACAAACAAGAACCCATGCGTCATCATAGCATAAGACATCTTCAGGAACCAATTCATATTCACATGTTCACACATGAACTTCATGGATTTGCAATCATCATTCATACCACCATCCCTCTGGCACTGACCGCTGAATCTTCTGATCGACATCCTAATGCAGTGACATATTCAGATGTTTTTAGAATTTTCTGAATCATTCATAATTATCATTATCATCATTGATATTATAGTAATATAGTAACGATACGACTAATCTAATCTTCTATGTGCATTAATATGAATACGATTAATCTAATAATTGATGTTAATATATTTAGGCACTAGTGCGAACGCAACGAAGCTGTCAGCGGTGGCCATGCGAGAGGCCTCCTCCGATGTGATTGAGGTGCGCGTGGGCGTGGCCGGCAGCCAGCTGGAGGTCCTGAGGAACCAGAGAGCCCTGGCCTTCAGCGAGCAGAGCTGGATGGACCTGGACGGTGAGGCGCCCCGGTCGCCTCTCTCTCCGCCCGGCTCGTCTTTCTCTCCCTGACGCTGATTTGTGGCCACACCGTCACGCAGCGTTAGCTGGCTTTAGTGCTTGTAAGGCGACTCCGCGGTGGTATTTTGGTATTTTGGTCTTCAGAGGGCGGTTACCGTGGGGTAACAACAAACAAGCTTCTGTCCCATGAGCCCACTTGATCATACTGATCCCGTGGCTGGTTGGTTGAGATTTATTACATGTTGACTAAGACTAACAACATAAGACTAACAACATGTTAGAAATATCGGTCAAAAATATTTCATGCACCGTAACGAGCTTCACAACCCAAGGAGCTCATTGAGTTCACGTTCAAACGGAGTACATCAAATCGCTGATCAAATCGCTAATCATTCACCATCTGTTGCCGGGGGAAATGTTCAGCAGAGATCTGGATATCAAGATAAGGGCTTCAGTTAAATTGGCATCGTGAACCTTTGGATCATGGGTGACTCATCGAGCATGTGAGGGCACCCTGCAGGGCAGTGGGTGACAGCAGAACAACAAGCACCCACACAGCAATGTTCACTTACTTGTAGAGATGTCATTTAGTGAACACCAGAGGCAGATGCGTTTTGGCCGTGATGGGTTATCGACTGTCAGACTCAGTCTGAGAGACATGCGCTCTCTCAAAGCAGGTGCACTTGAACCACAAGGTTAATAGGAATAAAACCTTTACCAAAGTTTGGCCGAATCTATTTGCCCATTTCATCCATCACACTTCTGGAGAAACAGCAGACTGAACATCTGCCCCTCACTGAGACGCCGGCCTCCGCTGTGTTTCAGGAGTGTTCGTGTTTTCCCCCGAGGCTCACAACGTCACCGTGATGTTCCCGTCGGGAGCCAGCGTGGAGCTGCGCCTCAGACAGGGAACCATGACGACCACCGTGCTCCTCCCGGAGACCTTCCTCGGCGCCACGCTGGGCCTGCTGGGAAAAATGAACGGCGACCCCTCCGACGACCTGACCGCCCCCAGCGGCCAGGCGCTGTCCGTCCACGGCACTCCGGAGGAGCTGTTTGCGTTCGGACGCCGCTGTGAGATGCTCCCCCAGGCGTGTTTCAAACGGGTCCTCCCGTCCTCGTGACGTCGCTGGCCCGTGATTCACGTCTCCGCGTCTGTTTTCCAGGGGCCATATCCAACGAGTCTTCGCTGTTGACCTACGATTCGGACTATCTGTTGGACGCGTACTTCCACGCGCCACGACATCACCCCGATTTCATTCCAGTGTTTTCCGTCCCCGAAGACGGAGACGATCCCCTGAGCCAGCAGGCCGCTGCCATATGCTCGGGGGCCGGCGGTAACTTCTGCAGGTACGACCTCGCTGTCCACCGTTCCCTGGGCGTGTCCGTCACCTTCACCTTATTACAAACGATGTCACTGAAAGCCGGTGTTCCGACAGTGACAGTAACCACCACATTAGCATGCAAAGTCCTTTTCCTGAAAGGCAGATATATATACGTAATAATATATATAAAAATACATAAATATACAGGCTGTAGCTTCACGATGGCGTCACAAAGGGCTCTGATCTGTGCTGCAGGTATGATGTGCTGGTGGGTCGCAGCCCGACTCTGGGGAACACCACAAAGATGTCCTTCCTGAGTCACCTGTCCCTCGTGGAGGATCTGAAGCCAGGTGACTACCAATCTTATGTTTGCTGCATTTTACCCCCTGCAGTGCTGCCCTCTTGTCCAGGTCACCCCCTGCAGTGCTGCCCTCTTGGCCAGGTCACCCTTGCAAATTAGATTTTAAGATCAACGTGCCAATCACAATGCATTCAAGTAGAAAGTTTCTGATGCGCAAAACGCACGGCGGCCGACCCAGGGAACCCCTCTCTACAGATCCTTTTATTCTAGACCACGTTTTCTGGGTTACCAGAGTCAGAACCAATCCCTCTGGTGTTGGTGTTGTGTTAGTGGTCTCCTGCGGGCGTCTGCCCCCGCCGGCCAACGGGAAGAAGGAGGGGACACGCTACCTGCTGGGAGCCTCGGTCAACCTCTCCTGCGATGAGGGCTTCGACCTGAGGGGCCCCGCGCAGCGGACCTGCCTGGAGAGTGGCCTCTGGTCGGGGGACACCACCACCTGCGTGGCTCCAGGTACCGATGTCTCGTGGACTAAAAGTGATTTCTTGTGCAACCGAAGGGTCGCAGGAGATGCTGGAAATCAAGGCGAGCTGAGCAGTGGATTGAAGTGTTAATGATAAACTGACTTGGACTGTTGAAAGAAACACACACATACAGTCACATACAAACACAGAATGGTGCTCTGGGTGGTGCACATTGAGCGCAGAGCAGAAGATGGTTATCACGCTCCTTTGCTTTTCAGGTAACACCATTGGAATTGTGGTTGGATCAGTGGTGGGAGGAATCGCGCTGATCGTCATCGTGATAACACTCATAGTGAAGTCCAGAGCACGAAAAAGGTATGGTGAACAAAACGTTCATACTATGGATATGTATTCAAAGTAAAAACTAATCCGTAAATTCAAGGTAACAAAAAAAAACCCCACTACAACAGTTGCTAAAAAAGACTAACAAAAATATGCTGACGATAGAAAGAGTGGTTCTTCATGTGTTCTTGTTTTCTCTGGCTCCTCTAGTAAGGCAGAGCCGGACGTTGTTGAGAGTCAGGCCCTCTGAACATGATGGACGGCTTGTCTTGTTTTTCTCTCACGATGGGAAGGTGATGACTGTATGCACCACCTGAGGTTATTCAACCAGCTGGGTGAGAGCCGAAGGAATCCAAAAGCATTTTGATACTAAATGAATTTCCTCCTACAACTCATCTAGAGAAACTATCATCAACACTAATGTACTAATTTATTTGATATCAGCATGTATGTCCATTTTTTTTTGCTATGAACATACTAAATGCTAGTATGTATTTAGTCAGTAAAAATTTTAGAAATGTATTTTGCTAAATTTTAAATAAATATATGTTGGCTGCTACTGTTTTGTGTCATCTTTTGACTGCCTACAAGCCCAGCCTACGCAAGTTCACACCTACACCATACAGCCTACACAAGTGAACACACACTGTTCAGAAAGGGCATTTCAGAGGACACGTTAAGTAAGAAATGGGCTTATCACAAAGTGCTTGAAAACCTTCGCTTTACGATGCTTATATTACTCTGTGATATCATAAGCTCCAGCTTGATCTCACAGATAAAGAGCACGATGCCCAGCTGTTAAAAATCGCCATACTGACTTTGTGAAGCAAGCATACAACCTACTGTAGGCCGACTGACACTCTGACTGACATATAGCATTCACTCAAACAATTAAAACATATACATTGTTTGTAGTACACTACTAAATGTTGTACTGCTTTGCATTGTTGTCTATCTGTCACACATTACATTTTGTGGAGAAATTGTTCATGACAATATATGTCTCTATCTCATGTATGGCTTGTTAATCTTTTGCATCAGTTTATCAGTGTGATTCAACTAATGTGACCAAGTAATGGTTAAAGTCCTGTATTCAGGCCATAAAAGGATTTTGATAAGATCAGGCTGATCTAATTAGTAAGATAACAAGATAAGATTTTTGAATTGCTTAGTCCAGGACGACAGTGAAAAAAACAAATAGGCTTTAAAGTAGTAGTAGTTAAATAAAAACAGTTTAAAAGGTGTATCTTAAGTGTGCGGGCAAGTTTTTTTTTAATAATACAACAATATTATAATAATATTACGAAGACAACATTCAAAACCCATCTTGGTAGAGGCCTTACGCTCCGTGCATTCAACAAATATCCAGACAGGACGTGTGACCACTTGTAGCATATTGGTACACCCAAGACATTTATTTCCTCGTCGTCATGGCGACGAGTGAAGACAGCCCCGTGCGAGGTCCCTCCCTACCTGACGGGACTGACTCGGCTGTATCGGGAGGTCTGGGCCCCTGAGCCACAGCGCTCCATATCAAATTCCACACACCCTTTCCACTGCGTCAGCCTTCACGCCTCCATTCTGTCACCGGCCCAGGATGTCACCCAAGGGTGCAGCTGGGTGTTCCACCCGTTCTGACGCCAACCTTTTTTTTTTCGCAAGATAACGATCTGTCCTTGGGTATGAACCATGTCCTGGGACTCGGGATTAGTATTCTACATAGAAGGGGTCTCTGTGCTTTTCGCTGCTGTGCAGGTGTTGAGCTGACTTCTCAGGCTGCTTGCTCACAGTGCACACAAGGCCAGGATTGCTATGACAAAACAACAAAGACCGCCTGTATGTGACCAGACTGCCAAGGACATGCACTGAAAGCAGTTCCTGAGTCATTCAGTAACAATTTGCCATACACCCCCTAGAGTAATAAATATAAATGATTAGCATTATCCCGTTCTATGTGGTAAATGGAGGAGTAATGCGCAAGCCCATGACATAAAGCTTATGCCATAGGTGAGGTTTGCTGCTTCAATTCTAAGTGTTAAAGCGGATTGGTTATATAAAGAGTGGCTATCATCCACAGCACACAAAGCTGTCTGGAGACCTTGCCGTCCATTATGTGGTAGTTTCAAAGGACTGGGAAAGAAATACAGCTGTCTCATTTTATAGTGTGGGGGGCGTTAATCTACGCGGGGACATTCTGTGGTTCTGGAGAGTCTAGCAGGTTCTGCGCTGCGTGATCGTACGTCCTGGCGGCCGTTCCCTTGGACATGGGGGAGCCTCAGAACAAGGCGCTATCCCGGCCCATCTTCCGCCGCGACGTGGGATGGGAGCCGTTCCCCAACTGGACGCAGCCTCACCGCATCTTCGACCAGGACTTTGGCCTGCCGCCGTTCCTGGACCCCAACGACCTGACCTGGATTGACTGGGCCAAGAGGAGGCTGGCGTCCTTCTCCTGGCCCGGCTACACCCGGTCCCCCCTGCTGGCGCCGTTCAGCGGCGGGCCCACGCCTCTCAGCGACCAGAGGCTGCAGAGACAGCTGTCGGGGGGGGTGTCGGAGATCCAGTCGGGGAAGGACTGCTGGAGGATCAGCCTGGACGTCAGCCACTTCTCTCCTCAGGAGATCGCCATAACAACCAAAATGGGATACTTAGAAATATCAGGTAGCGGACATGAATTTCTGTCTTGTGTGTATAAGTTGGGTCTGATTCCAAATGTGAGTCGTAGCAAATGCAAGCTATTTACATAAATATACAGTGTCACACCCTGCTTGTTGTTTACGACTTGTTATTTTAATCAGGAAAACATGAAGAAAGACAGGATGAGCATGGAACCGTTTCAAGGAATTTTACCCGGAAATACAAGTAAGTTTAAAGACTAACGAAACAAAAAGGAAAATCTGAAAAATGATGCACATCTAAGAGTGACCGTTTGCCCGTGTGTGCGGTGCGTGGCGTCACGCGGGGTTGTTGATCCACTTTATCTGGTGTCATTCCTCAAGGCTGCCGCAGGGGGTGGACCTGCAGCACATCAGCTCCCTGCTGTCTGGGGACGGCGTGCTGGCCGTGGAGGCTCCCGTCCGCGGCTCCACCACCAGTCATCCCAGCACCGAGATAGTCATTCCCATACAGACCAGTGACAGCTGTGGCCAGAACATGTAGCCCAGCTCACTGCGCGGCATGAGTGCGCGACTTAAATCCACGCCCAGACCGCAGACCGGCACGGTACACTGCTACTTAGGGTCACACTTATTGTGTGACCCTAACTGTAATGTTACGTATTACAACTTACAGACAAAATGAACTCCTACTCCATTGCAATGACTTGCTGTGGTGTAAATGTTTTGCTATCTTCAGTAGCTATTGAGGCTGCAATGCTTTAATTCCCAATGGCATTGTCATGTTATGAAGCACTTTTCTCATTCACTTAAAATTAGAACATGAAGACTTCAACACACAAAACAACTTCTTACAAAACTAAGAATGTATGTTTAGAAATATGTCCTATTATTAGGACATATTATCACAGACTAACCAACTCTTGTTTATGATACAGCTTTGGGTTCCCATGAGACCGATGGCACCAGTTGGAGCTATGAATGGCTATGAACGATCTTATTGCTAAAATTGCATCCTACAGTTTGAGGGCAGATGGGTTAGTAATATAGACTTCTGCTTGCACTGCATGTAAGCCCATAATACCAGCCACACAATGCTAACTTTATTGATAGTGATCTTATCACATTATTATTTGCAATATGATGATAAAGGAGAAGAGATCAGTCAATGTGATTGCTTGAAAAAAACACACATGGCTGACTAAAGCACTTAAATAGTCTTCAGCTGTTTCAACATAATATTTAGAAAAGTGTATTGTTTGTCACCACCATGACCAGAAGTAAATAATAAGCAATTCCATTGCCCAAGGCATTTGTTTCGCAGTACCCTGTTTGGATATTGAAATATGTAATAAAAAAAAATGTTAAAATGAATCATAACATAACTGTAGTGTTTGGCGTTATTTCCCTTGAGCCTATAAGGACAAACACCTTGGCGCCCTCCTTAGCACTGTGGGTTGTCAGCTAATAAAACATCAAATCCATAGCGTGCTTGTGTAATATAGAACAATGGTGTGAAGGCCTGCCTGGCATGGGCCCCGGGGACCCACAGGCCCCTGGCCGCAGTCCAGGGGCTTGGAGACGCATTCAGACGAGGACATTGTCCCCCCCCCCCCCCCCCCCCCCCCCCCCTCACATGATCATGCATCCAGCGAGGCACATTTCCCTGGTGGCCGTGTTCCACTGCGACGTGTTGCTGTCACTGTGCATCACGGCGTGTGGATCATGCTGCCCAGCAGATGATTCATTGACGTGAGGCAACACAACAGATCAGATGGTGTTTCTACTGGGGATATGGCGTTGGCTCAAAGTTGAAATTAATTACTGTATGAAGTAGTTTCATAATCAGAGGCACTACTACATAACACCTTCCAGGAATAATTGGCTGCATGCGACTGGACCCACTCCGGGTCCAGGACATGTTAGACTCTTCAGCGTACCGGAATAGCATGTCTCTGGACTGGCTCTCTGGACGCCAGTAGAGTTGGCCAGTGTGAGGTTACTTTAAATAAACAACCACTCGTCGTCTACAGCTATCATAACTACTGCCAAAGATGTCTCGGTATCATGAGCATGAGGCGCTCCAGACCAGAACAAAACTAATTATGTTTGGCAACAATGCAGTTTGATGCCAGAGCGGTGTAGCAGGGAGAAGGTTTCATTCAGAATATAACTTGCATGTTGATTTGCCAAGATAGTAAAAACATTAGCCAGGGTGTTAAAGCTTGTGGTGGACCGTTCCTCGAGGGCCTGGTAGAACCAGAGACACCTCAGTCCTCTTACACTGTGATGTAGTACATCTCCATGAGCAGTGCTTACGCTCATGGAGATGAGAGATGTTGCACCAGAATTATAAAGACATATGTTGAAAAGAAGTATGTTTGAGATAAAAAGACAGATTGGCAAATAGATCAATAGATTGATTAATTAATAGATTGATAGATCAATCGATAGATTGATCGGCCACAAGCTAGATTGATCATTCAATAGATACATACATACATACATACATACATACATACATACATACATACATACATACATACATACATACATACATACATACATAGATAGATAGATAGATAGATAGACAGACAGACAGACAGACAGACAGACAGACAGACAGACAGAATGGTAAAGTCCCACCACTGCCTCTGCTAGGGTCACAGGAGCAGGTCGGCTGCCACTGGAGCTGACCCAGAGGCCCCAGAAGGCTGGAGAATGCGACACAGACATGACGCTGGGTTTGGTACGCCACTAAGAGGGTGGATTGAAGGCCCCAGAGTGTGATCACTGCGAGGGAAGACCGGGCCCTTCAGCTGACACACAACATGCACACGTGTGACGCACACGACCATCCAAACATGTCTCGTCTCTCCTCAGTCCTGCTGCGTGGCGCTGAGCAGATTCCCCCGCGGCGGGGGACGGCTTGCTCCATGTCAAGTTGCAGGATCTACACCACGTTTTGATATCCGCACGGACGCACACTGGCAGGAGATACACCGGAGCGTACTACTGGCGAGCAGGAGTTGGCACAGGCTACTTGGTGATGGGCCAAGAAATGATGCGGGCTGCGTCTGGGGCTTTGGTTACAAGTTGTTGTGACCGGATATCTTCATGTTATAAATCACCGCTAATGAGCAACTCTCGGTGTTGATCTACACAGTTGCATTATATTTATATGGATGGAGATATAGGTTAGAAGAATTTAAAGAAATTACAGACAAAGTCATGCCTGTCCATGTATAATATTATGGAGTTTGCAATTGTGCATTTGATTTGATATGTCCTTTCTGCTTTTTATATCTCATGGCAGAAGTTTTAGGACACCATTCTACAATGTGCTTTAATGATAGGCTTATTACATGTATTTATAATGTATATTAGTTACCGTCAATGTATTTTATACATGGACTATGATGGTATACTGCAGATTATATGCTTGCTTTTATGATCACAACTGCGCTATGAACTGCTGTGTACTAACAACTTTGTCACATTCAGGTTCTGTGATGGTTTGGTGATTATGCATATAACAGTAATGCTACATTATTTTGAAACTGCTGTAGTATAATATTTAAATCACACCATGAAAATATAGACATCTTGATGCAACCCTGTTCTGACAGGTACAATCATCTGTGTAAAAACCTAATCCGCAACTACATAGTACATATTAGATATGTACTGTTTACCAAACGGTAGCTTGTAGTTCGGCAAAAGAAACTAGGCAAGAGTTTAGATATACAGTAATTTAGATATAGATTAACTTAGAAGTACTTGATGGCCAAATTGTGAATAAAGAACGTAGGAGGTGACACTGTGTTGTGTGGGGGGTTCTTGTATGTATGGTTCAAGGAGGCAAAACATTTTAGAGATGTCAACTAATATGAGTAAATATCACCCATGCAACCAATATGCCCCAAAAACTAAAACAAAACTTCATTTTAGTTTTCGTTTTTTATTGCAGCTCAAAATTAGATCATATTTTATGACTACTTCTGATGTGATGCAATACATAAGTTATTCAGAAGGGTCCTTTCCCTGTGAAAACAAGAACATACGGATATTAAACCAGAGTCCAAACATGTATTGTTATATTGGAGTTATTTCTGTGTTCATGTGCAAAAAGGTGAACTCACCTTGCCAGTGTCTCGACTCTTAGACCTCAGCTTGTTGACCTGAGACTCAGCGATGTCAGCGCGTTCCTCAGCCTCCTCCAGCTCATGTTGAACCTTCCTGCACTTGGACAGGTAAGAGTTGGCCTGCTCCTCCTGTAGGAACATTCAGGTGATGTTTGAATATGATACATAGACAATAAGCCTGAAAACTGGATTATGTTTTGTATTTTTTATTCGTATTTAACTCACCGATTCCTCAGCCTGCCTCTTGTATGCCTTCACCTTCAGTTGTAACTTGTCAACAAGATCTTGAAGCCTGTTGACATTCTTCTTATCCTCCTCAGTCTAAAGTGATGAAAAACGGTTAGGCCTCAACATTTGAGGGAACCTTTTTTTTTTTTAGTACTAATTCATTTTGAAAAATAACAAACACATACCTGGTATGTGAGCTCCTTCACTCTCCTCTCATATTTGCGGACACCCTTAACAGCATCTGCTCCACGTCTCTGTTCACCCTCAACCTCTGTTTCCAGTTCACGCACCTTAAGAAATACAATATATTCAATAAATATACTTTTATTATAGTGGAACTATAGTTCCAGTGGTTCTAGTACACACATCTCTGTGTGACATTTCTTACTCTGGCCTCCAGTTTCTGGAGCTGCTTCTTGCCACCCTTCATGGCCAGGTTCTCAGCCTCATCCAGGCGGTGCTGAAGGTCTTTCACTGTGACCTCCAGATTCTTCTTCATCCTCTCCAGGTGAGAACTAGTATCCTGCTCTTTCTTCAGCTCCTCAGCCATCATGGCAGCCTAATAACAAATTGAACAAACTAATGAAGAGCTCCATCAATATCCCATTACCTGAATTGACAAATAAAAGCAAACCTACATCAGTGATGGCCTTCTTGGCTTTGTCTTCAGCATTCCTGGCTTCCTGAACAGTGTCGTCCACCTCACTCTGGACTTGGACCAGGTCAGTCTCCAGCTTCTTCTTTGTGTTCAGGAGGCTTGTGTTCTAAAATAAATGTAAATATTTGTCAATGTGAAAGCAATTGTATATAATCTTGCTAAATATTTTTGGAAAATTTGGGAGCATTTCTTGGAACAATGTGTTTGTTTGTTTACCTGAGAGTGCAGCAGTCCAACACGCTCACTGGCATCAATAAGCTCTTGCTCAGCCACTTTGCGACCTCTCTCTGTCTGTTCCAGAGCTGCCCTCAGCTCCTCAATTTCAGCCACCATGAGACCGTTCCTACGGTCCACCATGGCAGCTTGCTCCTTCAGGTCTTCACCTGCTCTGATGGCATCATCAAGATGCAGCTGGGCATCCTAATATTATAAAATTAAAACATAACTCACGATGCGGTTGTGATTCAACACCATTTGCAAAACAGGTTTTCTGTGGATTTGTAATACCATACAGCAGTTTTGAGAAGTACCTTCAGTTGCCCCTGAACATTTCTCAGCTGCTTCTGGGCCTCAGCAGACTGGCGGTTGGCATGACTCAGCTGGATCTCCATCTCATTGAGATCACCCTCCATCTTCTTCTTGATTCTCAGGGCATCATTCCTACTCCTGACCTCAGAGTCCAAGGTGCTCTGCATGGAGTCAATGATCCTCTGGCTGTTCCTCTTTATCTGCTCCATCTCCTCATCCTTCTCAGCCAGCTTCCTGTCAACCTCACCCTTAATCTGGTTGAGCTCCAGCTGGACACGGAGAATCTTGGACTCCTCATGCTCCAGAGTACCCTAGATATCAAAGAAATGATAGAATATTTAATTCAAAGAACATATGTTAATGTAGAAAATATACAAAGTGATATACAGGAACATAAACGCATGTTCATTGTCTTATTTTCACCTCGGCTTCTTCAAGGGCTGTCTGGATCTCAGACTTCTCAGTCTCCACCAGCTTCTTGGACTTCTCCAGCTCATGGATGCTCTTTCCAGTCTCACCAATTTGTTCAGTCAGGTCAGAAATCTCCTCTGTGGAGAGCATCGCATGTTTTAATCGTTATCAATTCTATTAAAGCTATCTTGGAAACATCAATGCCAAAATTACTAATCACACTCACGTTGGAGGTTCTTGTTTTCACGCTTCAGGGTCTCCAGATGATCCAGAGCTTCTTCATATGAATTCTTCATCTTGAAAAGCTCAGTGCTGAGAGAACGAGCCTCTTTCTGAGCTCCTTCAAGCTCTGCCTGGCCCTCCTCATATTTCTGCTTCCATTCCGCCAGAACCTGTCCATTGTCAATGTGAAAAGTGAGTTTGTATTTGGTCAATGCAAATGTTCAGCATTCTTGAAATTCAACCATATCCACATCCACACACCTTGTCAAAGTTCCTCTGCTTCTTGTCAAGGTTGGCAGCCAGTCCATTGGCTCTCTCCACATCAACCATGAGGTCCTCCACCTCACCCTGCAGTCTCTGTTTGGTCTTCTCCAGAGAGGCACACTTAGAGTTCACAGCCTCAATCTGCTCCTCAGCCTCCTGAAGGCGCTGGGTAAGCTTTTTCCTATAAGGAAATGTACATTATTTGAATGTACAGTATTTTAAACACACTTCAAATTTCATCAAATTCAAAATATATTTGACTCACTTGGCCTCCTCAAGCTCCTCAGTGCGCTGGATAGCATCAGTCTCATACTTGCTCCTCCACTGAGCCACCTCACTGTTGGCCTTGGACATTCCACGCTGCAGCTCAGCCTTGGCCTCCTGCTCCTCCTCAAACTGTTCCCTCAGAAGGTCACAGTCATGGCGGGCTGATTGCACACCATGAGCAAGAGCATTCTTGGCCTGCAAAAGGTGATTAGCAAAGTTCACAAATTTAATTATAGAGAAATTCCTATCTTGCTATTAAAAAAATGGAACCATGAAGTTAAAAGAATTTAAATGATTGCATACCTTGACTTCCTCCTCAATTTGCCTCTTCAGCTCCTCAATCTGCTGAGTAAAGGCCTGTTTGCCTCTGGTCAGCTGGGAGACAAGAGCTTCCTTCTCCTCAAGCTGACGACCAAATTCACCTGATCACAGAAAAATGTAGGATATCTAAATATGTTAATAACTATGTTCTAAATACACAACATTTTTTAATATAGTTATTAACATTTTGTGTTTCTTTGTTTTTTCTCTGACTGTTAAAATGTTACAATGATTGTTATAATAGTATTTAATTTTTTCAAAACTTAACACAAACCTGAAGGCAATACATATTTTGTAATAATTACTTTTTTAACAAAATTGCCTCGGAATTACCTTTTATAAATATCTTCAATTCAAAATGAACAATGTAATGCCATTGACACACAAAATGGAATGTATACTTGCCATTTTCTGTCAGTAGTCTTGCTCTCTGAGCACTGATGTCATTTATCTGGCGGCTGTTCTCTTCACTCTTGGCCTTGATTTCACTTAGCTGGTCCTCAAGGGTGCGGCACATCTTCTCCAGATTTCCCTGGTATTTACATTTTTAAGAGTTAGCAAAAGTGGTTTCCTTGTAAATAGGTTCACACTATATAGATATTTGATATATTTATATAGTGTATAATATTTTACCTTGGTCTTAGCAACTGCTTCCATATTGCTAGAGAGGTCATCAATCTCCATCTTGAACTCGCTCTTCTCCTTCTCAAGCTTCTGCTTGACACGCTGGAGGTTGTCAATCTGCTCTCCCAGCTCTGCAACACTGTCAGCCTGCTTCTTACGCAGAGCAGCAGCAGTGGCTTCATGCTGCAGGGTGGACTCCTCAAGGTCACGACGAAGCTTCTGGAACTCAGCCTCTCGCTTCTTGTTCATCTCAATCTGAGCAGCAGTGGCTCCACCAGCCTCCTCAAGCCTCTCACTGATCTCTTCCAGTTCTCTGGAGAGGTCAGCTCTCTGTTTCTCAACCTTGGCACGTGCAGCACGCTCAGCTTCAATCTCTTCCTCCAGTTCCTCAATACGGGCCTAAAAGAGAGTAATGCCATTTTTTAAATAAAAACATAATTTACATTTTACTTGTATGTATGGAACTCAAATGTCAAGCTATAGTATGCATTATATCACCTGAAGTTCCTTGATCTTCTTCTGAAGCTGAGCACCCAGGGACTGCTCATCTTCAATCTTGCTAAGAAGCTGGCTTGTTTCAAAGTCCTTCCTGATCGTGGAATTACATAAAAACCAATTCACTTAACCTATTGCCCGTGCTTTAAAATTTGTGAAACATAATGACATTCAAATTATTTTTACTATTATAAAATTTGTCATCACATTACTTTTTGATTTTCTCATCAGACTGCTGTTTGTCATTCTCAAGATCCATAATGGATTCCTGAGCCAGTTTCAGATCCCCCTCAAGCTTTCTCTTGGCTCTCTCAAGGTCCATTCGGAGCTTCTTCTCTTGCTCCAGAGAACCTTCAAGCTGCAATTTGAAAAGGTATTAGTTGACTGCAATTTCAGCAAAGGTTAGATGATTTTTTTCAATCCCATAGAAAATGTAACCTCACATCATCCACTTGCTGTTCAAGCTTGGTCTTGGCCTTGGTCAGAGTGTTGACTTTGTCTTCCTCTGCCTGAAGGTCATCAAGAGTCTGCTGATGTGCCTCTTGGAGGGCTTTCTTCTCCTTTGTCAGCTTAGCAACACTCTCATCCTGAGAGACCATCTCCTCAGTCAGGTTCTTCACCTAAAGAAAACAGAAGAATGGGTCAATTAAGAAGAATGTGTTAATTAGCGTGTTACTTGTAATGTCACATTATGTTCATCATTCCTTTTATTTTTTATTTTTACAAACCTTGTTCTCAGTGGCATGTTTCTCCTTCTCCACTTTGGCCAACGTGAGCTCCAGGTCATCAATGTCCTTCTTGAGCTCAGAGCATTCATCCTCCAGTTTCCTCTTCTTGGCAGTCAGCTCAGCATTCATTTCTTCCTCATCCTCCAGTCTCTCAGTTGTCTCCTTGAGTTTGGCCTCCAGCTGGATCTTACTCTTGATGAGTCCCTCACACCTCTCTTCAGCATCTGACAGATTCTCTCCTTCCTGTTCAATATGCATCCTCATATCAGTCATAGCATCTCATTGTATGTACCTGTATCACAACAAAAAGTTTCCTTACAGAAGCCACTTGCAGCTGCAGATCATTCTTCTCCTGCAGGAGAGACACCATTTTCTCCTCCAGTTCCTTCTTCTTAGCCAGGGCATTAGCCAGGTCTGTCTTCATCTTATCATAGTTCTCCTTCATCTGGGCAAGCTCCTTCTCAGTTTCAGCACTCTTCAGAAGAGGCTTGATCTTGTAGTACACCTTCATCCATGGCCAATGTTTGACATTCATGAATGAGCGGACATTGTACTGAATTGTATAAACAGCTTCCCTGTGGAGAAGAAACAGTACATTAAACAAGACATTTTGGTATATGACTAAACTGTTAAACATATATATTTCTAGAGAGTGGACCTTCTGGTCTTCATTGGTCATTATCAGTATTTTGGAGATGGGAATGAAATTTGTTCTCTGCATTTGACACTTCCTATGGTACATAGGAGCAGTGTAAGTATAGTAAAGGGGCATTTAGCAGACCCTTTTGTCCAAAGCGACTTATGGTCAGTACATTTGTGGGGTTCGACATGTGGGCAGTTGGAGGTGGGGGATCAAGGGGATCGAACCACCGACCCTACGGTTAGTGGACGATCCGCTAGTGTCAACCCGCTCTATCCACTGAGCCACCCCTGTCTATTGTAATATGCCAAACATGCCTCCTCTCCATCATCTTCATGAATTCCTTCCTCATTTGGAAACCACGGCAAAGAGCTTGAATCATTCCGACCAATGATGCCAGCTTCTCATCTCGCATCTCCTCAAGAACACCCAGAAGACCAGCTTTGAAGAACACCTTGGATTTGAAATGAAATTGAAATAAGTCATGATAATAATTTCATTATAATCAGGGATATACCGCAACTATGAGTATTACTCATTGGACGATATCTGCAGAACATATACCTTGGTGTGTCCAAATTTGTACTCTTCGTGATTGACATCAATGGACCCAAGAAGCTTCTCTGAAGCCTTCTTGTTGTCAATGAACTGACCCTCAGGAATGACACTGGCATTCAGTACTTTGTACCTGAAGCAGACCATTACTATGTTTTAAACATTAACTCAAATGTTCAAAGGCATTTTAAGTTTTTTTTGTAAAATCATTTGTTAATTCAATTGAAATCATACCTCTGCTTGAAGTCAGCATAAAGGATTCTGCTGGGGAAGCCCTTTCTGCAGATTCTGATGCCCTCCAGTACACCATTACACCTCAGCTGGTGGATAACCAGGAAGTTCTCCATCAGACCTGTGAGAAGTTGTCACTTTGGTTATTAAAACAAATTATCATAAAGCCCACAAAAAACAAATGGAGAACTGAAAAGGATTCTACCTGGAGTCTTTGACTCATTGGGAATCAGGCAGCGCACAAAGTGAGGATGGGTGCTCCTCAAGTTGGTCATAAGCTTGCCCAAGTTCTCCTATTGATTTAAAATATACATTATAATTCAATGTTACAGGGGGAAATCATTCAAGAGCAATCACAAGAGTGCAGTTGTCCAAAATTCTCACCCTGAACTGTGAAGACACAGTCTGCATGGAGCCACCCTTCTTCTTGCCTCCTTTCTTTGCACCACCGGTCTCTGTTTTAAGAATTAATTATCAGTCAGTATACACTTTTCAGTTCATTATTTTTTTGCTGCTATCTATGAATTAAACAATGATCAACACATTTATTGAAAACACACAAGAATGGTTATCATAAATGTTGCAGGCATGGTTTAGTTACCTTCAGCAACTGCAGGTGGGTACAGGACAGGCAGCAGTTTCACTCCAGACTTCTGGTACAGCTGCACAACAGAGTCATTCAGGGGATCCTTGTTCTTGTCCAGCCAGCCACAGATGTTGTAGTCCACGGTACCAGCATAGTGCACCAGAGAGAAGTGGGCCTCAGCCTTGCCCTTTGCCGGCTTGGGCTTCTCAAATGCTTTGGTCTTGCCAAGATGCTGGTCATACAGCTTGGCCTTGAAGGTAGTGTCTGAGGCCTTGGGGAACATGCACTCCTCTTCAAGGATGGAGAAGATGCCCATTGGCTTTAGAGAAGAAAGGATAGATTAAACATTAGTAAAGTACAATCATATATAATATATGTATATAATAATAATAAGTAGTAGTATATATAATGATATATAGTTATAATAGCCATGTGTACCTTCTCAATAAGCTCAATGCAGGCAGCCAAGTCCATGCCGAAGTCAATGAACTCCCAGATGATACCCTCCTTCTTGTACTCCTCTTGCTCCAGGACGAACATGTGGTGGTTGAAGAACTGTTGCAGTTTCTCATTGGTGAAGTTGATGCACAGCTGCTCCATGCTGTTGTACTAATAGAGAACATCAGTTATTTTTTAGGCAACTGCAACACAGCTTTGTCTAAAACATGATAATTTTTAAGAAATCTATTCTTACATCAAAGATCTCAAAACCAGCAATATCCAGCACACCAATGAAGGATGATCGTGGCTGTTTGGTGTCCAGCATCTGGTTGATACGGATGACCATCCACAAGAACATCCTCTCATAGATGGACTTAGCCAGGGCACTCACTGAGTTCAGCACCTGTTGTAGGCAATTCATTTTGGAAGATGAAAGATTAGAATTTGGCTGCTCTTCCAAAGTATTTACGTTTTTTTTTTTTTTTTAACCTGAAATTACCAGAATTGTTCCATAACATCTTGCTTACCTGAGGTACTGTCTGTCCCTTTGTGACGAACTCATTTCCGACCTTCACTCTTGGGTAGCACAAACCCTTAAGCATGTCAGCGGAGTTCAGACCCAGCAGGTAGGCCACTTTGTCAGCATCTGAAAGTTCATGATAAGATGTTTAACATTGATGGGATCCTTCAGAGGAAAACCCTGGAAATACTGAATTATAAACTGCCCCTTGGAATTTTACCCTTTGTAAGTTTTTCAACTCACCTTCTGTACCATCTGGCTCAGCCTGTTCCTCACGCTGCTTCTGCTTGAACTTCATGTTACCGTGGTGAAGCACGGCACCAGTAAGCTTATAGATGCCCATCTTCTCATCATTATTGAAGCCCAGAATATCAATAGCAGTCTGTATGGAAAATAAGCAGTGCTTATTACATATAATCATTTCATTTTATGTCCTCTTAGAAACGGTAATAAAAAGTCTAAAAACCACTGACATCAGTAGCAACCAGCTCCTCTTTGTCATCAATACTGGCCACAGTGATCTGACCCTGACTGCACATGGGGAAGTCGTAGGGGTTGGTGGTGATGAGTGTCATTTCTAGAGGATTAAACAAATGTCATTTTCTGCCCAGATAAGGGTGATTCTGGATATCACAACATCTTAATGAAATGCACATGTCTCACTATTACACCATCTCACCAATGATCTCAGGTTTGTGGTTGGTCATCATCTGGTAGAAGATGTGATAGCCTCTCTCATCAGGCAGCTGGAATGTCACTCTGGACTTCTCCAGCAGATCTATAAGGAAAATTCTTGAATCAAAACCTGCTGCACCTACAATCCATTTATTTCTTAACATTGAGAATGGTATACTTACAAGTCTCAATGTCAGCACTGGCTAGTTTTCCAGAGGTGCCGAAATGAATTCTGATGAATTTACCCTGTTTTGAAAAGCATTATTCATTTAAAGATCCAGTATGGTATTGTCGATGACTGACATGATATAGAAGTTTTTACTTACAAAACGAGAGGAGTTGTCATTTCTCACAGTCTTGGCATTACCGTAGGCCTCCAGTAGGGGATTGGCTGCAATAATCTGGTCCTCCAGTGAGCCCTACAATAAACATTACAGAGTGTTTCATATACCTATAAGAATGATCTCATTGTCCTAATTACTCTATGACTACTTTTTTTATACTCACCTGAATCTTTCCAGCACCCACATCCTTCTTCTTGTCACCACCCACTGAGATGGTAGCAAAGTACTGGATGACACGCTTGGTGTTCACAGTCTTTCCAGCACCGGATTCTCCACTATAGATAACAATACAATTAGTGGTTGTATGTCATTTCTTTTACTTTTTTACATCATAATTGCAACCAATGTGATACTTACGTGATCAAGACAGACTGGTTCTCCCTATCTATGAAGGAAACATATTTTAACATTAGCAGCAAGTCTCTCTTACTGATAATATGTACATCACATTGGCTTGTAGGCCTACGTACCAGTGAGCATGAACTGATAAGCGTTGTCAGAGACAGAGAAGATGTGGGGTGGAGCCTCCATACGCTTCTTGCCTCTGTAGGCACAGACAACCTCCTGGTCGTACACTGGGAGCCACTTGTAGGGGTTTACAGTGGCACAGAACAGCCCAGAGTAGGTCTGAAGGGGATAAGAGTTATAATTATAATTCACTCATTTACTGACATTTTTAAAATGGGATTCTAATTCTTATATATTGCACTTTACTATGGCCTCACTCAAAATGTATATGTATATGTTATCATATCTCCAGATTCGATTCGAGTAGATTAAGCTTGATTGTCATTATGCAGAGTACAAGTACAGTGACAACGAAATGTAGTTGGCGTTCTAACCAGAAGTGCAAAGGAGCAATTAAGGTGCAGTGTGTTCATGAATAGTGCAATATGAGTAGGCAGTAGAAAAGTAACAGTAGTCAAGTAAACAGTGGCCTGTAGAGTAACAAGTAAAAAGATCTTAGTAAAAAGTAAAAAGTCTTACGTAGATCATCCATGCTGCATAACGCTCTTTGAGGTTATACAACACAGAGGCTTCATTGAGATGGGTCATCATGGCCATGTCCTCAATTTTGTCGTACTTGGGAGGGTTCATGGGTGTGACATCATCCTCTTTGACTGTCTTTTCCTAAAATGGAAACACATTCTTTTGTTTTCGTGTCGGTTTTTACTGCTGTGTATTTATTGCTGCCCTTAATTTCAACCAGTGAACTGTAGCCTACCTCCTGTGTATCATGAACTTTCACAGTGACTTTGCCACCTTCCTTCTTCAGGATGGTACACTTGAGGTACAACTCCTTAGCATCAGACACATATGCAGCACTCTTGGCATCAAAGGGCTTGCTCTGGGCCTCAATCCTCTCCTTCTCTGGCTTACGGAGGTAAATCGCAGCCTTGCCGTAAACGGCCATCTCTGCGTCCGTACTCATGATGGAGGCTTATTTCATGAAAAACATAAAAACATATTTTATCAACTGTTTTTGTTGTAGCTGATCCTGACATTGTTTTGTCTGAAATATCACTTACCCTTTTCTTCCACTCAACCTCAGAAGAAATCGGTTCCTTTGAAAAAGAGTCACACCAATTACAATGTCATGCCTTTTCCACCCACAATATCATGCAAAAAGCCTTCATAAAAATAATAATGGACCTAGATACTAAACAGTATAATCAGAATATAGGCGTAGACAAAATGAGTAAAAAATCATGATTGTTGTCTCTGTACTCAACACAACAACAATAAAGTTGAATCTAATCTAACCTAATCTAATGATGATTTTGTAGTCATTCGATGTAGTCATCGACTCTACTCATAGATACATCATTTTGGGATTTGGCAAACCTTATTTTAAATGACAACACTGCATTTGTAAAACAATAACAAAGTAAAACAGTTCTATACCAAAAGCTTTTCTAAGGGTGACAGCTGAACAATCAGTCTGACTTACCACCAGTTGTAGTTTCTTCTTCTGCTGTCTCCACAGCCCATCTTGGATCCTCTTATATAGAGGACCATGTGCAGGGTGTGTTCCTAATATGGGCAGGCCTTTGAAATCTATTTTGAATTACATCTGACATTTCAATAGAACATCTCCAGGTGCATACCAACCTCTATTTGATTGTTAATGTAATATATGTAGAACAATAAAACAGTGCACTTTTGAGTATATGCTCCAATATTAAAATTTGTGTGAACCCGTGAAGACCAATTGTAATATTTGTGGCATATTGCACAAATTTGCACAACTGTTGCTGTTCTTTTACTATACTTCTATGTCTGCAACTATCACTGTTGTTTTCTTTACAATATAGTAATACAACATGGATTAAACAGTGCTTTAACAGCATGGCGTGGTAAAACTAAATCTATAAATAAAAATGTCTGCGGCATTTACATTGTCAGTGCCAGAATAGGTGGACGGTTTGGAATACTTTAGAGTTTTATGACACCATACCAAGCCATCTTTAACAAGGAGATTGTGACCATGACCTTTCAGAGGGACTCATATTACATGTATTTTTATTTGTCACATTTGTTTAATTTCACATTACAGATATTTTTTGCACAACAAACATGTGACACATGTGCATGCACACACACACACACACACACACACACACACACGCACACACAAACACGTCAATTTGTATTAATCAAGTCAGTTATTTATTTGGTAAAGGGTTAGCTATGGGCCTTGTAGAATGACAGTATTGATTCACACTGCCAGTAAGGATGAGTGATGAGCCTACACAGGAATATATTCAATATGATTCAGAGCCTGTTGGTTAGCTACTTTTTTGCAACTTCTTTGTGAATCCTCCACAGTATAAGTATATTTCCCCTGATACACTTGGTTGATTATCTCGATATGGACACACGGCGTGTAAACTGTATTTCCCTTT
Organism: Urophycis tenuis; assembly: GCA_036785325.1. Lineage (NCBI taxonomy): Eukaryota > Metazoa > Chordata > Actinopteri > Gadiformes > Phycidae > Urophycis > Urophycis tenuis. Next base: position 6,352,116 of record JAXIVH010000017.1, on the reverse strand, counting down.
GTTCAGTATTTCCTCAGAATAAAAGATAACAATACCTGAACATGGTTGGTGAAGGTGGACAAGGCCCAGGCTGCGCCCTTCACACTGGCTTGTCTGTAAGGTTGGTGAAGGTTCACTAGCCCCTTCAAACTGTGCAACCCCCCCAAACAAATCATATCAAACATTCGCCATCAACATACAGTGCAATCAAGTAAATTGAAGAATACGGAAAGAAGCGCATACAAAACAAATACATACACTGAAGAGACAAACAGCAATCCAATAAAATAACTCAAACTGCTTGTAAGAAACAAGGCTCTCCAATTTCAAAGGACCCCAAATTCCAGACATGTTGCGTACCCAAGTTCAAATCCTGCCAGTGTTGACAAGGACAAATGGGCTTTTAGAGTAAATAAATATTGGGATTGAGTGCAGGTCTATGGGTTTCTATAGGTGAGTATCATAGAAGGGGATTTTGAGAGTAAGAGATTCTAAAAGTCAAAAGCAACTGGCAGTGAAATAATGGTAGTATCTAATAATAGATGGTAATATAAAATGTCAGTTCCGCCATAGGGCCAGTGAAGACCATCCTATAGCCAGATATAGTAGACAACAATGTGCATGACATGCCACGACAGTGAACGTGGTGTTAGATAGCTGGACTGGGGTGGGGGGGGCATTTTGATATTTGGGGCTGTGCTCCGCAGACTGTATTTATTGCTGCACAGTGGTTATGATGCATGCCACATTGTGCCGTACACACATGCGTAAATAAACATCGTACTTTTGTGAACAAATATCATTGCATCCGTTGTTTGTCAGACCTAACAATTCATTATTTGTCGATACAATTGACAGTTGAATATTTCATGTTAACTGTTATTGAATTATCAACCAATATTGAACTGGAAACACTCCTCAGCAGCTACCCACTCATTTATAATTTTATCAGAAAATAAACATATTTTATCCAAGATGTTCCCTTTGAGATTGCTCATCCTTCACACACACTCAACTGAGTGGAGGAAAGGCCAATCTCCCTCCCTTTAGTGAAAAAAACTTCAATATGTATTCATGAAGCAACACATATTCTAAGTCTAAGTCGACTTAGGATCACCTATCAAGCAGCATTTAATGTTTGACTGAATCAAAGATAATGGATTATTAAATACAAAATATCTATTATTTATTTAATTGAAGTCAAGAGAAATCTAAAATAGAATTTTGGCCAGGTGTCATCTCATATTGAGGACACAATAATAATAATAATAGTAAACCAATAATAAACAAATAATGTATTAATAAAAGTAATGTAGTAATAAAGAATGGCTAAGCTGACAAGTTTGAAAGTGACGCTGGTTGTTTGACCCACCAAAGGGAAAGGTCCAGTGTAATGTCCATTGTGGCATGGCCACAGACAGCAGCATGATGTGTGACTGTTGGCAACATTACTGCAGTGAAGGGTAGCCAGTGGCAGCCAATCAGACGGGCCAATGTGCTCCTCTCGGCCTTGTTATAAGAGGACTCCCACGCCCACTGGATAGACAAAGACTCTGCTTCGTTGCCATCGTGAGCTTTGACTTCTACTGCAAAGAGTCTAGGATATACCTTCACTTGTGCTTTTTTATGGTTGGTTGATGAAACACATTGTGGTTTGTAAACTTAGACAGTGCTTCAAGGACTAAAAGGTAATCTTAAACTAAAACTCACAATTATTTGGAGTAACTTTCTCAAGTATCCACATTCATCAACATTGACAATTGTATTTCAAAAGTATTCATTTTTTTCTGATGTATCAGTGAAAATGTTTCTAATTGTCAAACCTTTTTGTACCTTTTATCATGTTGATAGGAGGATATCTTTTATATAGAGGACATATCGACGTGGTTGGTATTGAGATTATCTGCTGATGGATCTTTTCAACTAGAATGGACCCTCACACATGAGGTCAGTAAATCCCCACCTCTGAATAGTGTGACGCCAGAACAAACTCTACACCATAAACATTCCAATTGTTCGAAGACAGATGGGGGGAAATCACTTAAAGACAACTTCAACTCAAAGGAACACCAACCCCTAGCTTTTGTCACATCTAAAAATTAAGTAATATTAAACCATGATGTGCAAATTGTTGACTTACAGGTTTGAACACTGCTAGCCTTGATACAGTGAACCCCTCTCCCCATTGGCCAATAGCACCACCACCATTTCAGACTTGTTCAATAAATGGTTGAATGGTTAAATAATGGTGTCATCTGCCACTCTGCTCTGTCATTCAGTTTTAAATACACACACACACACACACACACACACACACACACACACACACACACACACACACACACACATTCACACACATTAATTGTTATATTGTGATTTTCATCTACTATTATGTTGTACTATTATGCAATTTCCCTCAGGGATCATTAAAGTATGTCTGTCTGTCTGTCTGTCTGTCTATTCCATAATTTGACTAACTTAAAACTATGATGTACACTAAATGCACAATACTAAATCACATTATATACAGCTATATAGCAACAAGTGTAAATGAAAATGACAGTAAGAAATATACATTGTGTGATAATCATTTCACATTATGATAAGTCTATGGATATCTCTCTCTCTCTCTCTCTCTGTATATATATATATATATATATATATATATATATATATATATATATATATATATATATATATATACAACACAGTCTCACGGCAGTTCGTGAAATAGTCATGAAATGTAATCTAGTGATTCCTGTTCATGGACACAAATTTCCTTTTTTTCTTGACACTCGACTTTCAAACTAATGTATTTCTCCACCATGTTTTTACAGTAAATACTACAGTACCCATGAGCCTCTTGGTGAAGACGCCAGCTAAAGCTGCCCGAGGACCCGCCGCCAGTTCTCTTAGGGGTTAGGGTTAGGGTTTAGGGGTTAAGTTATGGTTCGGGTTATAATGACACGCTGAGTGTCACGAAAAAAAGGGAAATTTGTGTCCATGTACACGAATCAATAGATGAGGACTATTTCGTGACCAATTTCACAAACTGCCGTGAGACTGGGTTGATATATATATATTACATACTATTCTATATATATTCTATATACATTACATTCATTATTAGGGGCGAGTGCAGTGCGAAAAGCGATCACAGCACATGCGCAATATGAATGGGGGAGATACGAGCAGGTTGCCATAGCGACCAAGACCACATCTGTTTAAAGCTGAGTCATGCAGCCGTTAAATTCAATTATTAGCACAGGTGTAACCGGCATTTTGGGAGTACTTAACGAAATGCAACTGAGGCAGTGTGTACCCACGTTGACATTCGGTAATGTTAACGTAATACAAAAAACGTCAGTTAGTTAACGGTTTAATTTGTTAGGTCTACTTTTCTCAATCACATCAAGAAAACTGTAGTTTTGTTCTGTTTAGTTATGAAGTGATGTAGGCCTATCTTACTGATGTTTATCCATTTGTTTCAAATAGGTCCACACTGTACAAAGCCGTCAGTGGAGAGTTGCTGGACCTGTTCTCAGAGTGTCAGAGATCTACAAAGATTTCACCCCTGTTTCTTCACCAACCATTTGTACAATGGGTATCACCTGTGAGGTGCCACTGGTGAACTGTGCTCTGGGTTTGGTACAAGTAGGTAGTCCTCTTTCATATCAACAACCCATGGCAAGAAGTCACTCTGTTGCTCACCCTGATGCTCCACTACGTCCAGATTTGCCATTGGCTGGCTGCAGACTGGAAACATCGTGCTGTATGCTTGTTTTCACTGAGCATCAACAGCTGCACTTCAAGTCACTTGAGGTTACCTGGGAAATGTCTAAGAACATAGAGGGTGCAACTAGGGGCCAAAGTTGATCTACAGACTGGCATAGACTGAGAGAACCTACACTCACCGCATCACATTTTGGGGAAATATGCCATGCAAAACCATGCACCTTAGAAAAGATGGCTGACCGGTTGCTCAAAGGGGTCCGTCAGACAGCAGCAATGAAGACGGGGTCTTGAAATGGAAGGTGATGCCATCTTTGACCCAACAGAATGTTCTGAATTCAGCCTTGTGGAAATAAAATGTCCAAACATTAAAAGCTATGTGGATTATCCACCTCTAAAAATGAAAGACGGCAACCTGGAATTGAAGCCGGGGCATGGCTACTCCTGGCAGGTGCAGGGTCTGCTGCTCCTAACCGGGATGGAGTGGTGCGATTTTGTGGTGTTTGCAGAGGAAGACACCCTGATTCAAAGAATATACCGGGTCAGTGGTGTGATACAAAAAATAAGAGAGACTTTTTTTTTCTACACGTACCTACATAAATATCTGTGTTAATAAATGGAATTATCAGTAAACAATGACTTCTGAGAACTGTCTAAAGTTTATTTATGGAGTTGTGAATTTTTTAGGATTCACCACTTGACTTAAAGTGTACACACCAATGTATATTAGATTTTAAACCAATATTGAATATGTGTGGGGACCACTTGAGGAAGATGAAGGGAGACAACATTTATATAGATTTCAAATAAATAATTTAATTAAAAAACACGTCAGTATATGTACGGCAAAACAAAATTGTGGTGGGAATCAGTATATTGTTTGTAATATAAATAAAAGAGGAGCAGACAGCCATGAAGCAAACGGTCAGAATTCTACCTGGCAATTATGTTTTCTCCAGTCTTTAACCAGAGGTCCATTTTGGTAATTACACAAGATGCAAGCTACGCTGAAAAGCTGGTTAATACTCTCAGAAATGGACAAAAGGATTACAGTGTCAAAAAGTTTGTTTTCCTTAACCCGCCTTATTAGCCTCTCAAAGTGGACTCGCAGCCGTGCAATTGACTGGGTCTCCAGGACGTCCTGTGCTGCCATTTGCTCCTTGTTGGAGCGGAAGGCAGGCCTGTGAAGCTTTCCTGCCACAAGGTTGTCCACCCTGAAGCCCTTGTCCACCATCACAGCCCTGCCAGGGGAGGGGAGAGGTATGATGCCTGACAGTCTAAAGAGCTCACGGTCACTGATAGAGCCGCCATAGAGCGCAGAAACAAATGTCAGAGGACCATGCATCCCAATCATGGCCTTGAAGGTACAGTGCGACTTATAGTGTGAGTACACCTCGCTCTGTAGCACAAGGGAGGATGGAGTCTGGCACCGCAGCTCTGTGCAGTCAACAATGACCTGAGTGTCTGCATATTCCTTGAACTCAGGAGGTAGGTTGGCTTTTATCTCCTCAGGGGTCATCCAGATGCACACAGCTCCCAGTGTGCAGTAAAGAAAGTTGGCCCAGGTGGTAATAATTCTGCTGGCTGTTGTCTGATGGACGTGAAATTGGTGGCCAAGCTCTCTCTGTGTGCATCCAGTTGATAAATAATTTAGAAAAAGAAAGAGCTCATCTATTGGCAGTAACTTAGTTGTTTTGTTGGATTTCTTCTCTGCCAAACAGACCGATGCTTCTCTGGCACTTGTTACATGGATCATCCTCGATGTTGCTGGCTCGATGAGTCTCCAGAATGCCATCAGGTGGTCATAAGAATGGAATCTTTCAAACAAAATACACAAAAAACATTGTTAGTCATGGTAGACTAATTTAGTTACACAAGGTCAATTATCTTACTAATTAATTATTAATTATGATTTACCTGGTATAAAATCGGATGTCCTCGTCCGACCCTGCATATCGCCTTAATCCAAAATAACTCCGCAGCTGGAGAGCCTCGATTTGCAGTTCCATCTCCTTCATTTTCTGGCGTGTTGGTACTTGGAAATTGTTCCAAGCAAAAAGAGTAGGGACGGTCCCTTTCTTCAACCTCCTCAATTTCCCCGGATTGACAACAAAATCGTCCTTTTTGAAATGCCTGCTGCAAACACGAGTAGCCTTGCTTGGTGTGAAGTCGTCCCGCCGTACCTTCACCATCCATTCGGCTCACACAGACACCTCTACCGGAAAACTATGAAAACTAATAGTACTATTGTACCGAGATGAATTACTACAAAGGGGTACACAGCAATGTAGGGCTGACTTTTTGACCCGTTGATACGATAGCCGCCTCTCTTTTATCCGGAATCCGCTCATTTTACTAAATTTTTATAGTACTACAGTTACAGTCGTAGCAACTTGTAACTAGCGTCTCCAGTCACCATAACAACGGAAGTTGTCCAGCGTACCCGCGACACATGGACGTTAGCCGGAAGTTCCATTGTGCTCGTAGCCTATTAACATGCCGACGTCTAGCATATTATTTGATCTACAGTTCCAGACAAGCTTTTTTTTTTTTGCTGGTTTCCTATCTAATGTTCTTTAATTTAACATGTTTATGACAATTACGGAATCCACTGTGAGTGGGTGTTTTAATTGAGTGAGCTTTATCTGCAAAACAGAAAGGATGACCCCCCCAAAAAAGCAATTTTTTTCTGATTCCATGCGCCAACCTGCAGTACCTCCCCACACTTTGAGAAACGGTCGGCAATTTCCGACCGGGTTAAGGTGAAACAATGCAACTGTTTACTTTACTGTTTAGATTAAATTGAGTGCGCTCAAACTTCCCATCATTCTGATTACGGTAGTCATTTTGTCACCCTCATCATGGCAAAGATACAGAGAAATGCATATGATGCAGCTTTCAAGTTGAAGGCGATCTGGCTGCTGGAAAAGGAAATAGAGCTGCTGCACGGGAGCTTGGCTTTAATGAGTCAATGATAAGATGTTGGAAACAGCAGCGTGAGGAACTGACTCAGACAACAAAAGCTTTCAGAGGGAAGAAAAGAAGATGAAAACAAGAAGTAAGTAAGTAAGTAAGTAAAGTTTATTTGTACAGCGCCTTTCACAGGCCCTCTGCCCTGACCAAGACGGCTCCCAGCGCCTCTTCTTGAGGAGACTGAAAAAGGCCCAACTGTCAAGAGCATACTAACCAACTGCTCCACCTCTGACTGAAAGCACTGCAGAATGTGGTGAAAATCAGCCAACGCGTCACCGGTTCCCCACTGCCCTCCATCGAGGCTGTCCAGAGAAAGCGGGGCCTGCGTAAGGCGCACAGCATCGCCAAGAACAACTCTCACCCCAACCATAGACTGTATACACTCCTCCCTGCTGTGTGCAAGTGCTACAGGTCTCTAGGCACCTGGACCAGCAGGTTCAGGGGAAGCTTTTTCCCTAGGCTGTTATCCTACTGAACTCCCCCCACTGGACACTGCATTACTCCTAACTACTTGCCCCTACTGTATATCTGACTGTACATTTGACACTGTACACTACCTGTACTACTTGACTGTATATACAGTATACCCTGCATCTATTTCACTCTATTATTTATTTATCATACTGTACCTACCCTTATATCCATCTATGTTGCTCTATAGCTTACTCACTGCATATATATCGTACATATCTTATTGTATACTTCACTCCCATACCAACTGCATTTATCTGTTGTATCCATCTTATGCTGCTCATATCCCAACCTTATTTATTACCAAACTGTACATACTGTAACTACCCAGACACCCATATATGCTGCTCTATACTGTACTGTATATATATTGTACATATCTTACTACCTACTTGCACTATGTTACCTTACCGTGCCAGTTTACTTTACTATTTATATTGCATAATTTGACAATTTATGAACACACTGCACCTTAATCGCTCAGGCACTTCTGGTTAGAACATCAACTACCTTTCCTGCTAAGCCTTAGAAAAAATATATGAAGTGGCACAATGCGGAAACATACTATTGAATTTAATTTATTTAAAAAGTATTTTAAAGTAAGCTAGACAGATCTACTGGCACAGGGTACATCTTGAAGCCGAGCATTTTTTCTTGGCTTTTTGAAAAACAGCTCCAAGGGTCGCTCTTAATTTTGTTGCGATATGGGGGGCCCATACTGACGCACAGACAAGTTGCCAAATGGTCCCCTTGCATCTTATTCTGCAGATCTGTCTTCACCTACAAATAAAACAGATACCAATAGTAAATTTCAGAAAGTGTGAGAATGATCATTACTGTCAACAGTGTTTTTCTGGAAAATTACTTGGCATTAAGCTCTATTACACAGACTTCCAATGGGTGCTTTCTTGTGCTGCTGGCACAAAATATTCATTATATTTTTTTCTCCAAAGTAGATAGGCGAGTCATTCAAATTATACATCAGGTTTAATAATAATCATGGCCTTGTACATGGTACAACTAAGGCTTTTCTCTGAAGACATCAACCCAGTTAGGGTCCGACCCAGACTGCCTGTGTCGTCCTCTAGAACCTGTTTCTCATCCCTCTCCTTGGTCCTGTCTTCCCAGCTCTCCTTGGTCATCTTGCATCTCCTCTAGCTCATGACCTACAACTGAGGCCTCTCCTTTGCTGCTCTCTTGCAATCTCTCCCTTGTCCCTTTCATCTCTCATCTGCACTACTGCTCTTTGTTTCGGCAACATACTTCAGCACTTAGGTGGACATCATAAAAGTAATTGCGCAATTCCTTCTCTGTGCACATTTAAAAATACAAAATAAACTTTTCATTAACTGAAAAGGACCAACTTCATGGTCAGCATCAGCCCTTCTCTAAACCAACCAGTTTACCAGACTCATCTGAAATTGGATCGAATTGTGCTATCAGTATATGTGACTTAATTTCTTAATTGTTAATGTCTATCCTCATAGACAACGCTCAGTATGTATGTATACTGGTAGCCATTTGGTTCCAGAAATGGCAACCACTTCAACATTCTCTACCTGACCCATGTCATCATTACCAGCATATTACTAAAATCCATAGCCTAGTATTCCAGAGGAGTTTTGACTTTTAAAACACCGTTTAGACAACCAATAGGCTACATAAGCATAATTCTGATGTAAAATTATTTTCATTCATTTATGTTCACAACTGTGGTGTTGGGAGAGTGCACCCCAGCGAGCGAGTGACCACTCGTTGCACTAGACTAGAGACTAGAGAATGGAAGTGATCAGTGAACAACTTTCTGCCTATCCTACCGAATAGCCTATAACTGTCACAGTTAGCTGTGGAGGTGGACTCAGATGCAGAGAGTAGTCGCAGCCACAAGTAGCTTAATGTGATTTTAATGGTACTTACAAAGACAGGTATGGACAGGAACAGACGACCGATGACTAACATGAACAACTAGAAAACGCAATTCCAAGGAATTACCATGGCATGACAATGTAAAAAGGCTGCAGTGTAAACTAGAAAATGTGTGCATAGAAATGACTGTGATCTTTCTGATCAATACTTCGCTAGCTAGCGCTAGTAAGTTTGCACTCTCATATCAAGACAACATTAACGAAAGGTTGATGACAAAATCAATGACCCCCAACAAACACCCAAAACTGGAAAACTTACCTTGGTTGTAATTTCAGATATTTGTATCAAATGGCAGTTTGACGAGCGAATCAATTGCACGGCAGTTAATTGAGCAGAGGATAGTGAAAAGGTTCACAGCTGTAGCGTGTGTCAATCATGCCAATGCTGCTTAATCGTTCTCAGCTGGAAAGTTGATTAGCGGAGTCATAGTAACAATGGGATTACGGGCTCAGTTAGTTGTAGGCTATCTATACAGGGAATTTCATGCTTTTTTAATCACAAATAGCTCAAAACTTATAAAGGTTTCATATCTGAAAAGTAGATAGCACACCTACAATTAACGAGACCTTTGTAATGATGTTAGATCTGTATCATGTGATCCAATGGTACGGCGGGAATTAATTGCAGAAAAAAGAATAATTATAAAGTGGGATAACAGTTCATGGCATGACATCATGCCATGAAATGAGACTCTGACAAGGACTCAACAGAAGACAGGACTTAAATCCACAAAGAACTGATTGCAAATGAAAGACAGGTAAGGGAACGAGGCACAGGTGAACACAATGGGGCAATCAACAAAGGAGGGAAACCTAAGAGGGTGAACAGGACACAGGGGAAACACAGAGCAAATCAACCAAAAGAAGACAACCAGACGACACAGACAAGGCCGCTTTAATGCAGGGGCTTACCTGGGCTGAAGCCCAGGGGCCTCCCAAGTTCAGGATCACGATGAGCTGAAAAGGTCATATTGTTTTGTAACTTGTCAGGTTTTCTGTCAATCACGTTAATCGCACGTTACGTGGCTACTGATTGATCCAAATGAGGAGTGACCCATGTGGCCCCATAGCCTATGGCCCGTGGGCTCACCTATCAAAATGTCTGCAGTTAGTTTGGGGGGGTGTCGGGTGTCCGGTGTCCCTTTTTGATTGAGTGACAGGCTAAGCGAAAAATGTCGGGGAGGACGTTTGAGAGTGGTGCCCAAAAAAGAAAAAATATATAAAGAAGGAGTTGTGCGAAAAGGAGCTACTAAAGAGTATCCCTAAGCTCACTGGACTTTTTAAACCAGCTGTGGCTGCTGACGATGGACCCAGCAGCGGAGGAAGCCCGCTATGTCCCACAAGGGGAGGAGCGGAGGAGGCTCACTAAACTCAGTAACGGAGAGTGTGTGCCCAGAGAATGGCTCTGTTATTCACCATCGGCCGGTAGTGTGTTTTGTTTTGCATGCAAAATATTTGGCGAGAGCAAGGAAAAGTCAGTGTAACCCAGTACATAATTGGGGATAATATTATTAGTTCTTTGAATTATATATATTTTTATTTATCAACCCTTATTTGGTTATTATTTTCCCATTTATATTTATTTTGCACACACCCAGTATTTATTTGTATATTATTTTCGAGAAAAAAAGTAGTTACATCCTCTTCTTGCGAGTTAGAGCAGAGCGAGAGTGCGGAGGGAGAATAGAGTCAGAGCGGGAAAGAATGAGAAATACAGAAGCAAGTCACTCTCTAGTAAACAAAAACGGCGGTTGTTAACTCACTTTAGAGCACAGAAAAAGTCTGGAAACTGCACCTACTGGGAGTAGAGGGATTGTCGAGGACCTGTGGGTTGTTGTTTTCGGCAGAGACCTGGTGAGTTACTTGAGCTTACTTAGAGCTAACTAGTGCTAGCTAATGCTAACCGCAGTAGCCACAGTGTGTATTGGGCCGCGACACGGCCGAAAACTTGTGAACACATGAATGTGACTTGCCGCTACTGTTTACTGTGTGTGTCGAGAGGTAAAGCTGCACATTTTGCTCGGTTAATCTGATGAAGAATGGGGTGTGCTGTTTATTTTGCTGCTGTGGGTATTTTTCTGGGTGTTTATTTCAAGATGCACTGTGTGTTCTGTTGAAAACTGCTAAAGAGGTTAATTCATAACAGAGGCAGACACTCTGGAATCTTGAATTTAATATTTTAATGTGCGTTAAAGGTGCATTCTGTCATTTTTCAGTTCATAACTTAATGAACATGTGTGCAATGGTTAAAAAAGGTTAAAATTGATAATATTTCATATGGAAACTGATCTAAAATTACCATATCTCATGGTAAACAGTTAAAAAATATCATATTTCATGTGGGATAAAGATATCATAATTCATGGTAAATGGATAAAAACAATTAATGTTGATTTAAAATGTGTGAAAATACTCACCTTGAAGTTAAAAGAGAACTATACAGTTAAAAAGATAATTAATTCCATCATTACTGAGTTCCAGTATTGCATCCTGTGTGTTGAGATATTTGAATATGGCCATAACAGAGAAGTTTGATAAGTGATTTAGAAATAGTCCTGTCTTTATACAGGCTAGGTTTTTTGAGCACCCTCAGAACTTACCGTAGATGTGGATCGGGATTCTCCTCGTGGAAGGAGATGGCGAGCCAGTGATACCAAAGGAGCTGAGAACCAGCACCTGAGCCTGAGGAGGACATCCAGCCCTTCTTCACCATAACTGAGTGTGTGTGTGGTAGGACACACACACACCTGACTTTTGAGCCCCTGACTATTTTATTTTCCCCTGATTTGACTTGACTTTTGAATAACGCGCGATGCAGCACCAAGGACATTAAAGGACATTAAAGGGACATTACCTTTCCTATAAGGGCACTTTTTGTTGTTTTATATTGAAAAGAAATATTGAAAGATCAGTTGTAAAAATACTGAATTTATTTTCTTATTTTATTTTTTATTTTTCCATTCAAACAGTTTGGTTCAATACATTGAACTTGCATTTAAACTACTACGTGGCTCCGTTTATTCATTGTGGTTATCCAATTCTTCAAACCCTCCTCTACGAACCTAGTCCTGGTCCATTCATTAGTAACCCTATTACACCTAGCGGGTTACATCAGCATTTGTTAGTGGGGGTTATTGTGACTGGAAACATGCTAATGATTGTATAGCAGAACATAAAAGCTGTGACATTCACAGAAAAGCCATGATCACTTACATCAATCGCTTACATTGTCATATCGTTTGAAATCATACTTTCACACATTTTGGTTTTATTATCACCATAAGTTGCTGTGTGTGCTTGTTAAATAAAGTGTCTTGTGTTTATGTTCAAGTGGGCTCAGTGATATGTTAACAACATTATGGTGTTTTCTGGCTCAAAAAGGGAAAACTCACTGATGTATGTCTCGAAAGAAAGTAATTCATTTTGTGATGTAGATTACCTCGATATTACACTTTTTTTTAAATTAAAATTTTAAAATGAGACTCTATAAATGGAGGGGATGCCGGCCCTTCAATGAGGGCAGGTTTGTGACCTTGTGTGCACAGAGAAAAGGCAAGCATTTTCAAATGTGAGCCTGAGCAGAAACACAGTAGCTGATCACACTTGTGATCTTGCCACCAATCTATATGACCAGCTGATGGAAAAGGGAAAATACTTTGTTGCATTCTCCCTTGCTGTGGATGAGAGCAGCGACACATCTGATACTGCCCAGCTGGCAGTCTTCATCCTTGGAGTGGACTCAAATCTGTGTGTTACGGTGGAACTTTTGGGATTAAAATCAATGCATGGCACAACCACGGGAAAGGAAATCTTGGAAGATATTTCCAAATGTGTAACTGAAATGAAGCTGACTTGGGATAAACTTGTGGGACTAACAGATGGTGTGCCAGGGATGTGCGGTCAAAAGAGTGGACTGGTGGGCTGGGTACACTGTGCGGGTGACTGTTTATCACTGCATTATACATCAAGAAGCACTGTGTGGCAAAGCCCTAAAGATGGAACATGTTATGACCACAGTAACACGAGTTATCTTTATAAGAGCCAAAGGTCTAAATCAGTGCCAGTTCAAGTCTCTTTTGGAGGAGTGTGATTCGGAATACGCAGACGTGCCTTATCACACAGAGATGAGATGGTTAAGCCGAGGAAAAGTACTGAACAGATGTTTCGAGCTCCATGAGAAAATATGTCAGTTTCTGGAAAGCAAAGGGAAAGACAAAGCAGAGCTCCAGGAGCAAAAGTTTTTGTGTGAGCTGGCCTTTATGTGTGACATCACAAACCATCTTGATGCGCTGAACCTGCAGCTTCAGGGGCGGGAGCGGACCATCACAGACATGTACGCTGCAGTGAGGGCTTTTAGAACTAAATTGGGCCTGTGGGTGAATCAGATGCTGCAAGGAAACCTGGGCCATTTTCCCTGCTGCCAAACAATTAAACCGCAGATCTCTAGCGCCGTGTTCCCATGTGCACAGTTTGCTGAAAAAATCTGCGTACTCGGGCCGAGTATGCTGATGTCCAGAAATGTAGGTTTGAATTGCTCAGTAATCCGTTTGCAGTTGACGTGGAAAACACACCTACCAACCTCCAAATTGAGCTTATTGAACTCCAGTGTAGTGACACGCTAAAGTCAAAGTATGATGCTGTGGGTGCCACAGTGTTGGCAGAGCAGCCAGGTACAGCGGCTACTGGTGTGAACCCACTTTTTGTTAGCACCGAACCAGAGGAAAAGGAAGACAAACGAAGGAGACGCTCAGTTTCACTCACATGGCACTCAGCACTGCAATAAAAGAGCACAAAGCTCTTTTATTAGACACGCCCACCAGACAGGTGGCTTCACCTTCAGTTAATTAAATCATATTTGCCATTGTCATCATTCTGACAAAACAAATAAACAATCAATAAACAAAACAATCCATAACTGAGAGCCCTACTCAACACGCAGTTTCCACATTTCATCCCTGACACAATGCCTCAGCTCCGCACCCAAGCTGCTCAGATGCTCTACATGTTCGGCAGCACTTATCTATGCAAGCAACTGTTCTATATACATTTGATGTCATTAGTATAAACCATCCATCCATCCATCCATCCATGTCCTCCGCTTATCCGGGGTCGGGTCGCGGGGGCAGCAGCCTGAGGAGAGAAGCCCAGACTTCCCTCTTCCCAGCCACTTCGTCCAGCTCTTCCGGGGGGATCCCGAGGTGTTCTCAGGCCAGCCGAGAGACATAGTCCCTCCAGCGTGTCCTGGGTCTTCCCCGGGGCCTCCTCCCGGAGGGACGTGCCCGGAACACCTCCCCAGGGAGGCGTCCGGGAGGCATCCTCACTAGATGCCCGAGCCACCGCAACTGGCTCCTCTCGACGCGGAGGAGCAGCGGTTCTACTCTGAGCCCCTCCCGGATGGCCGAGCTTCTCACCCTATCTCTAAGGGAGAGCCCGGACACCCTGCGGAGGAAACTCATTTCGGCCGCTTGTATTCGCGATCTTGTTCTTTCGGTCACTACCCACAGCTCGTGGCCATAGGTGAGGGTAGGAACGTAGATTGACCGGTAAATCGAGAGCTTCGCCTTTCGGCTCAGCTCCTTCTTCACCACGACGGACCGGTGCAGGGCCCGCATCACTGCCGACACCGCACCGATCCGTCGGTCAATCTCCCGCTCCATCCTCCCCTCACTCGTGAACAAGACCCCGAGATACTTGAACTCCTCCACTTGAGTCAGAATCTCCTCCCCGACCCGGAGAGTGCACTCCACCCTTTTCCAGCTGAGAACCATGGCCTCGGATTTGGAGGTGCTGATCCTCATCCCAGCCGCTTCACATTCGGCTGCGAACCGCTCCAGTGAGAACTGAAGGTCACGGCCCGATGAAGCCAACAGGACCAGATCATCCGCAAAAAGCAGTGAAGCAATCCTGAGGCCACCGAACCGTAACCCCTCAACGCCCTGGCTGCGCCTAGAAATTCTGTCCATGAAAGTTGTGAACAGAATCGGTGACAAAGGGCAGCCCTGGCGGAGGCCAACTCTCACCGGAAACAGGCTTGACTTACTGCCGGCAATGCGGACCAAGCTCTGGCACCGGGAGTACAGGGACCCGACGGCCCGTATCAGCGGGCCCGGTATCCCATACTCCCGGAGCACCCCCCACAGGGCTCCCCGAGGGACACGGTCGAACGCCTTCTCCAAGTCCACAAAGCACATGTAGACTGGTTGGGTGAACTCCCATGCACCCTCGAGGACCGCGCTAAGGGTATAGAGCTGGTCCACAGTTCCACGGCCGGGACGAAAACCACATTGCTCCTCCTGGATCCGAGGTTCGACTTTCCTACGGACCCTCCTCTCCAGGACCCCCGAATAGACCTTACCAGGGAGGCTGAGGAGTGTGATCCCCCTGTAGTTGGAGCACACCCTCCGGGCCCCCTTTTTGAAGAGGGGAACCACCACCCCGGTCTGCCAATCCAGAGGCACTACCCCCGATGTCCACGCGATGCTGCAAAGTCGTGTCAACCAAGACAGCCCCACAGCATCCAGGGCCTTTAGGAACTCGGGCGGATCTCGTCCACCCCCGGGGCCTCACCACCTCGGCAATCTCAGCCCCGGAGATAGAAGAGTCCCCCCCCCCCGAGTCCCCAGACCATGCTTCCTCAGTGGAAGGCGTGTTGGTGGGATTGAGGAGGTCTTCGAAGTATTCCCCCCACCGATTCACGACGTCCCGAGTCGAGGTCAGCAGCGCCCCGTCCCCCCCGTACACGGTGTTGACAGAGCACTGCTTCCCCCTCCTGAGACGCCGGATGGTGGTCCAGAACCTCCTCGAAGCCATTCGGAAGTCGTTCTCCATGGCCTCACAAAACTCCTCCCACGCCCGAGTTTTTGCCTCCGCAACCGCCGATGCCGCGCTCCGCTTGGCCCGCCGGTACCCATCAGCTGCCTCAGGAGTCCCACAGGCCAAAAATGTCCGGTAGGACTCCTTCTTCAGCTTGACGGCATCCCTTACCGCTGGGGTCCACCAGCGGGTTTGTGGGTTGCCACCGCGACAGGCACCGACGACCTTACGGCCACAGCTCCGGTCGGCTGCTTCAACAATGGAGGTACGGAACAAGGTCCACTCGGACTCTATGTCCCCCGCCTCCCCCGGGACATGGTTGAAGCTCTCCCGGAGGTGGGAGTTGAAGCTCGTTCTGACAGGAGATTCAGCCAGACGTTCCCAGCAGACCCTCACAGTACGTTTGGGTCTGCCAGGTCTGACCGGCATCTTCCCCCGCCATCGGAGCCAACTCGCCACCAGGTGGTGATCAGTTGACAGCTCCGCCCCTCTCTTCACCTGAGTGTCCAAGACATGTGGCCGCAAGTCCGACGATACAACCACAAAGTCGATCATCGAACTGCGGCCTAGGGTGTCCTGGTGCCAAGTGCACATGTGGACACCCTTATGCTTGAACATGGTGTTCGTTATGGACAATCCATGACGAGCACAGAAGTCCAACAACAAAACACCATTCGGGTTCAGATCAGGGGGGCCGTTCCTCACAATCACGCCCCTCCAGGTCTCACTGTCATTGCCCACATGGACGTTGAAGTCCCCCAGCAGAACAAGGGAGTCCCCAGAAGGAGCGCTTTCCAACACCCCCCCTAAGGACTCAAGAAAGGGTGGGTACTCTGAACTGCCGTTCGGTGCATAAGCACAAACGACAGTCAGGACCCGTCCCCCCACCCGAAGGCGGAGGGAGGCTACCCTCTCGTCTACCGGGGTGAACCCCAACGTACAGGCACCAAGCCGGGGGGAGATAAGCATTCCCACCCCCGCTCTGCGCCTCTCCCCAGGGGCAACTCCAGAGTGGAAAAGAGTCCAACCCCTCTAAAGGACGCTGGTTCCAGAGCCCAAACTGTGTGTCGAGGTGAGCCCGACTATATCTAGCCTGTACCTCTCAGCCTCGCACACCAGCTCCGGCTCCTTCCCCGCCAGAGAGGTGACGTTCCACGTCCCCAGAGCTAGCTTCTGCAGCTGAGGGTCGGACCGCCCAGGTCCCCGCCTCCTGCTGCCGCCCAGCTCACATCGCACCCGACCCCTTTGGCCCCTCCCACGGGTGGTGAACCCATGGGAAGAGGGTCCCGCGTCGTTCCTTCGGGCTGTGCCCGACCGGGCCCCGCGGGCGTAGACCCAGCCACCAGGCGCTCACCAACGGGCCCTTCCCCCAGGCCTAGCTCCAGGGGGGGGCCCCGGTGACCCACGTCCGGGCAAGGGAAACTCCGTACCAAAGTTATCTTTCTTCATTGGGTTTTTTTTTTAGCCACTCTTCGTCTGGACCCTCGCCTAGGACCTGTTTGACTTGGGTGACCCTACCAGGGGCATGAAGCCCCCGACAATATAGCCCCCAGGGTCATTGGGACACGCAAACCCCTCCACCACGTTAAGGTGGCAGCTCATGGAGGGGTAGTAGTAGTAGTATAAACCAATCAGATTCAAATTCAATTATTAATTAATTACTCAGTGAAACTACAAACAAAAAATAGACTTTGGGATAATGTTTTATTGCAGCTTACAATTTGCAATTAGTCATATTTTATGACAATGTCTTTCAAAATGTACAATGACGCAATACAACTTATTCAGCTGCCTCCTTTCCCTGGGGAAGACAAAAACAAATAGATCAATAAAACCAACCGTTTAATATTTTTGTTGCATTGATTTTCTAAGTTAATGAGCTAATAATACAGTGATGAACTTACCTTGCCACCATCACGGCTCTTAGACCTCAGCTTGTTGACCTGAGTCTCAGCAATGTCAGCGCGTTCCTCAGCCTCCTCCAGCTCATGTTGAACCTTCCTGCACTTGGACAGGTAAGAGTTGGCCTGCTCCTCCTGTAGGAACATTCAAGTGTCATTAAAATGTGGCGTACAGAAAATAAGTGAGAAATACTGAAAAAAGTCATGTTTAGTCATGTTTAACTTACCGCTTCCTCAGCCTGCCTCTTGTAAGCCTTCACCTTCAGCTGCAGCTTGTCGACGAGATCCTGGAGTCTGGCACCATTCTTCTTATCCTCCTCAGTCTAAAGTGATGGAAATAGTTATGCCTCAAAACGTGAGTATAATCTTTTCTGATATTCACTGATTTAAATCTTTTTTTCAATGAATGTATGTCATACCTGGTATGTGAGTTCCTTCACTCTCCTCTCATATTTGCGGACACCCTTAACAGCATCTGCTCCACGCCTCTGTTCACCCTCAACCTCTGTTTCCAGTTCACGCACCTTAAGAAATACAATATATTCAATAAATATACTTGTATTATAGTGGAACTATATAGACATCCATGTGTGATATTATCTTACTCTGGACTCTAGTTTCTGGAGCTGCTTCTTGCCACCCTTCATGGCCAGGTTCTCAGCCTCATCCAGGCGATGCTGAAGGTCTTTCACTGTGACCTCCAGGTTCTTCTTCATCCGCTCAAGGTGAGAACTAGTATCTTGCTCTTTCTTCAGCTCCTCAGCCATCATGGCAGCCTAATAACAAATTGAATATATTAATGAAGAGTTCCATCAATATCCCATTACGTGAATTAACAATTAAAAATAAACCTACATCAGTGATGGCCTTCTTGGCCTTGTCTTCAGCATTCCTGGCTTCCTGAACAGTGTCGTCGACCTCACTCTGGACTTGGACCAGGTCAGTCTCCAGCTTCTTCTTTGTGTTTAGGAGGCTTGTATTCTAAAATAAATGTCAATGTTTGCAAGAAATTATGACATGTACATTACGTTGCTAAATATTTTCTTAGCATTTCTTGGAAAATTATTTTTGTTTGTTTACCTGAGAGTGCAGCAGTCCAACACGCTCACTGGCGTCCACCAGCTCTTGCTCAGCCACTTTGCGGCCTCTCTCTGTTTGTTCCAGAGCTGCCCTCAGCTCCTCGATTTCAGCCACCATGAGACCGTTCCTACGGTCCACCATGGCAGCCTGCTCCTTCGTGTCTTCCCCTGCCCTGATAGCATCATCAAGATGCAGTTGGGCATCCTAAAATGAACATGAAAACACAACAGAAGATGTCATAACAGGCTATGAATGCAACGATATAATATATATATATGTGTTGTACACAGTGTTGTGCATGAACGAGTTCAAAAGAACGCATTCATTGAACACGTTCATTTTTCTGTGAACTTTGAACTGAACGCAACACGTTTATAAATAAAGAACTTGAACGTGAACTCGTTCAGATTATGTGTAGTGAGCGCCGCTGTTGTGGTCAAATTAACTGTTACAGATTTATTTTTTCTCCTAATGAGTGACACGGTCTGCTCGAACTTTTGAAACAGCATCGTTGTCTCTCAATGCCAACATTTTTTACGGGCGCTATTCTTAAACTACACAGCTTCACACTACATTACCCACGATGCATTGCACACACAAGCATAACAAGCAACGCCGATGCAGCGCAGCCAACAGCCTACTCTGAAAAAGACAAGTGGAAGTGAAAGGAGAGACGGCTCTACGTATGATTATTGGCAGGATTTTTTCTCATTCTCTCACAAAGACGGTATAACGGTAAAAACCTCACTTTTCTATGCAAATTATGTCCACCTGCGCTGAAAAAACAAGTTCGAACGTCAACCTCGTCAATTTCGAATTTGAAAAGACACGTCAAGTTGAAGCATCCGTCCAGTGTGAAAACATATATGCAAGTCCTTGAGAGTCAAAAACTTCCATTTTGTGTGATAGAATTTGAGATCTAGTAGTAATTGATTTCACTGCATGCAAAACACTGTAATTGTGGCTATTGATTGCAGGGTAATAATCATAGGCTAAATAGCATAAATTAAGGAAACCACTTACTAAATCACTTACTAATAGTCTTCTACTATTTCACGAGGACAATACATAATTAGTATACAGTGAACAGTTTTAGGCTAGAAGGTAGTATGAAAAACAAGTTAATTCAATGTCACGTATTTCATTTTAATTTCTCACTGAACTGAACTTTGAACTAGTTCAAAATTGAAATGGTGAACTATGAACGTGAACAGTTCACTTTGAATATGTGTGAACTGAACTTTGAACTAGTTTATGAAAAGTGTGAAATTGCACAACACTGGTTGTACATTAGTATTGTGTCATACCTTCAGTTGTCCCTGGACATTCCTCAGCTGCTTCTGGGCCTCAGCAGACTGGCGGTTGGCATGACTCAGCTGGATCTCCATCTCATTCAGATCACCCTCCATCTTCTTCTTGATTCTCAGGGCATCATTCCTACTCCTGACCTCAGAGTCCAGGGTGCTCTGCATGGAGTCAATGATTCTCTGGCTGTTCCTCTTGATCTGCTCCATCTCCTCATCCTTCTCAGCCAGCTTCCTGTCAACCTCACCCTTAATCTGGTTGAGCTCCAGCTGCACACGGAGAATCTTGGACTCCTCATGCTCCAGAGTACCCTAAATTATAAACCAGTGTTGGAATTTTTAATACATGATCTATTTAAGAATAAAAAATGAATAGCTACTAGCTATACAGCTGAAATGTTTACTTAATTATCCCCACCTCAGCTTCCTCAAGAGCTGTCTGGATCTCAGACTTCTCAGTCTCCACCTGTTTCTTGGACTTCTCCAGCTCATGGATGCTCTTTCCAGTCTCACCAATTTGTTCAGTAAGGTCAGAGATCTCCTCTGTAGAAAGGGTTACATATTGTTATCAATTCTTTTCTCTATCAAATCTTGGAAACAATATGAAAAAACCCCCAATTGAACTCACGTTGGAGGTTCTTGTTTTCACGCTTCAGGGTCTCCAGCTGATCCAGAGCTTCTTCATATGAATTCTTCATCTTGAAAAGCTCAGTGCTGAGAGAACGAGCCTCTTTCTGAGCTCCTTCAAGCTCTGCCTGGCCCTCCTCAAATTTCTGCTTCCAGTCAGCCAAAACCTGTACAATATTGTTAATAAGGTGGTAAATGTTTAGCACTTGAAGAAGAATCATGAGATAATATTTAAACTGTCACCTCAATTAATAACAACACACCTTGTCAAAGTTCCTCTGCTTCTTGTCAAGGTTGGCAGCCAGTCCGTTGGCCCTCTCCACATCAATCATGAGGTCCTCCACCTCACCCTGCAGTCTCTGTTTGGTCTTCTCCAAAGAGGCACACTTGGAGTTCACAGCCTCAATCTGCTCCTCAGCCTCCTGAAGACGCTGGGCAAGCTTTTTCCTGTTGAAGGATAACATAGCTTAATTTGTGTACCTCCATCAAAAATAAAGTTGTCGCTAAAGTTTAACATATTTGACTCACTTGGCCTCCTCAAGCTCCTCAGTGCGCTGGATAGCATCAGTTTCATACTTGCTCCTCCACTGAGCCACCTCACTGTTGGCCTTGGACATTCCACGCTGCAGCTCAGCCTTGGCCTCCTGCTCCTCCTCAAACTGTTCCCTCAGAAGGTCACAGTCATGGCGGGCTGATTGCACGCCATGAGCAAGAGCATTCTTGGCCTTCACAACAGGAGAGAAATCACGTGAATTCAAAATTGTTTTTGATCTTCAAACGTTAACATCTTTACACACACACACACACACACACAAAAAAAAAACTTACCTTAACTTCCTCCTCATTTTGCCTCTTCAGCTCCTCAATCTGCTGAGTAAAGGCCTGCTTGCCTCTGGTCAGCTGGGAGACAAGACCTTCTTTCTCCTCAAGCTGACGACTAAACTCACCTAATTGATGACATAAATTGTGAGGAAAGTACATCAATAGCATTTATGAGACAAAGATAAACACGGTTTGTTTTATTTGTTGGAATTAGTGTGATGGATCATTTTTATTGTGACTCACTCTATACTGTAATTTCCTTTCTCTGTATGCAGGATGATGTACATACCATTTTCTGTCAGTAGTCTTGCTCTCTGAGCACTGATGTCATTTATCTGGCGAATGTTCTCTTCACTCTTTGCCTTGACTTCACTTAGCTGGTCCTCTAGGGTGCGGCACATTTTCTCCAGATTTCCCTGGTGATTAGATTTGTACTCAGCACATGTGGTGGTTTCTCATAATTATGTTCACAGAAGATTATAGTGTATTGTACTTGTTGTATTTGATTGTATTTCACCTTGGTCTTAGCAACAGCTTCCATGTTGCTGGAGAGGTCGTCAATCTCCATCTTGAACTCGCTCTTCTCCTTCTCAAGCTTCTGCTTGACACGCTGGAGGTTGTCAATCTGCTCTCCCAGCTCTGCAACACTGTCAGCCTGCTTCTTACGCAGAGCAGCAGCAGTGGCTTCATGCTGCAGGGTGGACTCCTCAAGGTCACGACGAAGCTTCTGGAACTCAGCCTCTCGCTTCTTGTTCATCTCAATCTGAGCAGCAGTGGCTCCACCAGCCTCCTCAAGCCTCTCACTGATCTCTTCCAGTTCTCTGGAGAGGTCAGCTCTCTGCTTCTCAACCTTGGCACGTGCAGCACGCTCAGCCTCAATCTCTTCCTCCAGCTCCTCAATACGGGCCTAATAAGCAAGGAATAAATAGTATTTTGTAAAAAAATTACTATTATTCATGAAATGCAGTGGAACTGTTTTTTCAATTTTCTTACTTGAAGCTCCTTGATCTTCTTCTGAAGCTGAGCACCCATGGATTGCTCATCCTCAATCTTGCTCAGAAGTTGGCTGGTCTCAAAGTCCTTCCTGAGATTAAACAATACCACACAACTTAATAACATTGTCCTTGGATGAACCCTTCAAGTCAAAATGTTTTGTTTAATCACGTTACTTTTTGAGTTTCTCATCAGACTGCTGTTTGTCATTCTCAAGATCCATGATTGATTCCTGAGCCAGTTTCAGATCACCCTCAAGCTTTCTCTTGGTTCTCTCAAGGTCCATTCGGAGCTTCTTCTCTTGCTCCAGAGAACCTTCGAGCTGCAAATATATATATATTTTTTAGTAACTTAAAAAGAAAACTGAGATTACATGTTTTTTTTATCAACTGAAAAACAATGTAGCCTCACATCATCCACTTGCTGTTCAAGCTTGGTCTTGGCTTTGGTCAGAGTGTTGACTTTGTCTTCCTCTGCCTGAAGGTCATCAAGAGTCTGTTGGTGTGCCTCTTGGAGGGCTTTCTTCTCCTTTGTCAGCTTAGCAATGCTCTCATCCTGAGATGCCATCTCCTCAGTTAGGTTCTTTACCTAAACAAAACAAAGCAATGTGTTATACATGCTAATTAGTAATGTGGTACTTTCTGTGTTATTCTTTTGTTTATGTTCCGGTAAACAATCCTTTGTTGATGTTTTATTGATGGTATTGATGTTTGTACATCTTTACAAACCTTGTTCTCAGTGGCATGTTTCTCCTTCTCAACTTTGGCCAAAGTGAGCTCCAGGTCATCGATGTCCTTCTTGAGCTCAGAGCATTCATCCTCTAGTTTCCTTTTCTTGGCAGTCAGCTCAGCATTCATTTCCTCCTCATCCTCCAGTCTCTCAGTTGTCTCCTTGAGTTTGGCCTCCAACTGGATCTTACTCTTGATAAGTCCCTCACACCTCTCTTCAGCATCATTCAGATTATCTGCTTCCTGTTTCAAATGTATCATCATATCAGTCATATCACATGTATTTCAAAGTGTGTACATGTTGACAAAAACAAATATAGTTACTTACAGAAGCCACTTGCAATGCAAGATCATTTTTCTCCTGCAAGAGAGAAACCATCTTCTCCTCAAGTTCCTTCTTCTTGGCCAGGGCAGCAGCCAGGTCTGTTTTCATCTTATCATAATTCTCCTTCATCTGGGCAAGCTCCTTCTCAGTTTCAGCACTCTTCAGAAGAGGCTTGATCTTGTAGTACACCTTCATCCATGGCCAGTGTTTGACATTCATGAATGAGCGGATGTTGTACTGAATAGTGTAAACAGCTTCCCTATTGTGAAAATGCAGTATATTTAATACAAGATTATAGATGAATGAAACATGAATATCTTCTCAGGAGTTGTGGTTTGAAGCATACCTTGTCTCCATCATCTTAACAAACTGCTTCCTCATTAGGTAAGCACGACAGAGAGCCTGAATCATTCCGACTAAAGATGCCAGCTTCTCATCTCGCATCTCTTCAAGAGTACCCAGAAGACCAGCTTTGAAGAAAACCTTAAGGTAAGAAAAATATCTTGTCAGAGAGTAACTTTCATTTAAGTATATACATAAAATAAAAATAAAATAAAATATTTTTTAAACAGACCTTGGTGTGTCCAAATTTGTACTCATCATGGTTGACATCAATGGACCCAAGCAGTTTCTCGGAAGCCTTCTTGTTGTCAATGAACTGGCCCTCGGGAATTACACTAGCATTCAGTACTTTGTATCTGTAGGTGTTCAAATTATAGTGTTTTATAGAGAGGCATATACAACATATTTTACATATATGTATCTATATATATGAAGTCATCATGTTATAATTGAGGCAATACAATTTTTGGTCAATGAGGTAATACCTCTGCTTAAAGTCAGCATAGAGGATTCTGCTGGGGAAGCCCTTTCTGCAGATTCTGATGCCCTCCAGTACACCGTTACACCTCAGCTGGTGGATAACCAGGAAGTTCTCCATCACTCCTGTGAATTGTTATACATTTCAGACTTTTAAAATATGACATACATTTTATGATATAATGCTAAAACACAACCCCTTAATTTAGAGAGTATTTGCAATAATATTACCTGGGGTTTTTGACTCATTGGGAATGAGACAGCGCACAAAGTGAGGATGAGTGCTCCTCAGATTGGTCATCAGCTTGCCCAAATTTTCCTGTTCAGATGAGATATACATTTGAATTAAAAGCAATTACAGATATTTCGATTTCAGTTGTGAACGTCAGACTTTCCATAATCCTTACCCTGAACTGTGAAGACACAGTCTGCATGGAGCCACCCTTCTTCTTACCACCCTTTTTGGCACCACCAGTCTCTAAAATATAATTTTAAATAATTTGAACGCTTAAAATGTTGAGTTACAATTCTACAGTAATGTTGAAATATAGAAAGTGTTAATATGCTGTAGATATTGTACCTTCAGCAACAGCAGCTGGATACAGGACAGGCAGCAGTTTGTTTGATGACTTCTGGTACAGCTGCAAGACAGACTCATTCAGGGGATCCTTGTTCTTGTCCAGCCAGCCTGCGACGTTGTAGTCCACGGTGCCAGCGTAGTGCACCAGGGCAAAGTGGGCCTCAGCCTTGCCCTTTCCGGGCTTTGGCTTCTCAAATGCTCTGTTTTTACCAAGATGCTGTTCATACAGCTTGTTCTTGAAGGAGGTGTCTGAGGCCTTGGGGAACATGCACTCTTCTTCAAGGATGGAGAAGATGCCCATTGGCTTCAGAGAAAAAAGGATTGATGAAAGATTATGTGGAAAGGAACTTTTTAGTCTCACAAATAATCATGATATTTAGTTAAAGTCATGTGTACCTTCTCGATAAGCTCAATGCAGGCAGCTAAGTCCATGCCGAAGTCAATGAACTCCCAGATGATACCCTCCTTCTTGTACTCCTCTTGCTCCAGGACGAACATATGGTGGTTGAAGAACTGTTGCAGTTTCTCATTGGTGAAGTTGATGCACAGCTGCTCCATGCTGTTGTACTAATAAAGAACATTAATTTAGCCAATGTTCGTCCACTTTTACAATGCTTTGTCTTTAAGCCAGGGAAACTATTATTGTAAGAAATGCATTCTTACATCAAAGATCTCAAAACCAGCAATATCCAGCACACCAATATAGGAGGCTCTTGGCTGTTTGGTGTCCAGCATCTGGTTGATACGGATGACCATCCACAAGAACATCCTCTCATAGATGGACTTGCCCAGGGCACTCACTGAGTTATACACCTACAACAGGGTGGAAGATTAGATTTACATAAAAATGTAGGTATTTGTACAATCGCAATTATTTTTTGATAATTATTCGGTGGTATTTACATACCTGAGGTACTGTCTGTCCCTTCGTGACAAACTCATTTCCGACCTTCACTCTGGGATAGCACAATCCCTTGAGCATGTCAGCAGAATTGAGACCAAGCAGGTAGGCTACTTTGTCAGAATCTAAATAGTTCATTTGAAGGACAAAATGATGACAATTTGAAAAAGATTGTAGAACGACTATTTACAGCAAACCTGGACTTTGGAACTGTGGTTGTATTGAAACATTTTCAACTCACCCTCTGTGCCATCTGGTTCAGCCTGCTCCTCACGCTGCTTCTGCTTGAACTTCATGTTGCCATGGTGAAGCACAGCACCGGTAAACTTATAGATGGCCATCTTTTCCTCATTGTTGAAGCCCAGAATGTCAATAGCAGTCTGCAGGGAATCAAAGTATATTGTAAATGACTTAATTCAAAGATGTTAGTATCTGCCTGTTGACACGGACAGAGATGCCATCAGAAGATTTGGGAGAATTCCGACTGGGCCGTACAACCTGTCTGGTGGACAATATCATTAGTATTTTATTTCAATAACATGACAGCTCTGAACCGGTTTGAAATGGCAAAGCTTACTGGAATGTGACCGCGGCCGTACACAGACACAGCCGAGCCAACAGAGCTCGGCCTGAACCACACTGAGCAGCGAGTCTCAAGCCACTTTTTGGTCTTAATCCGTCCTTGCCTGTTGATAAGACTATCTAAGGTAGTTGTAAACATTTACTCACATCAGTAGCATCCAGCTCCTCTTTGTCATCAATGCTGGCCACAGTGATTTGACCCTGACTGCACATGGGGAAGTCATAGGGGTTGGAGGTGATGAGCGTCATTTCTGGAGAAAATCAAATTTTACAAACATGACAACCATGACTTTGATTGTATTTTTTTGTTCAAAGGCCAGGTTGAAACAAGTTGACGGCAATTTTTATACCAAAATATCATACTGTAACTTTTATTTATCACCATTACTCCATCTTACCAATGATCTCAGGTTTGTGGTTGGTCATCATCTGGTAAAAGATGTGGTAGCCTCTCTCATCGGGAAGCTGGAATGTCACTCGGGACTTCTCCAGCAGATCTATAAGGTTTTGAAATAATAATATTATAAAGTTTTGACTCACATTATTGAATCAAAACATATTCCACCAATAATGAGTGTTTATTCATTGTTATTTGGATACTAGATACTTACAAGTCTCAATGTCAGCACTGGCCAGTTTACCAGTTGTGCCAAAATGGATTCTGATGAATTTACCCTGTTTAGAAATGCCTAATTTCAGTTTTTTGTCAGAAATAAACTATGTCTTTGCAGTCGTTTGACATACTAAGTTTGTACTTACGAAACGAGAGGAGTTGTCATTTCTCACAGTCTTGGCATTACCGTAGGCCTCCAGCAGGGGATTGGCTGCAATAATCTGGTCCTCTAGTGAGCCCTACAATAAAATGAAAAATATAAATACTTCTTTAGTTGTATTTATATTCTGTATGTTTCTAATGTATTTCATGTGTCTTATTTATTCATGATTTTTTTTCTGAAACATACCTGAATCTTCCCAGCGCCTTGCTCCTTCTTCTTGTCTCCACCCACTGAGATGGTAGCAAAGTACTGGATGACACGCTTGGTGTTCACAGTCTTTCCAGCACCAGATTCTCCACTGGGTATGAGAAGAAGGTAATTGAGTCTTTTACATTGTCTGTTTTTGGGGATATTTTTGTCAGAGGATTTTAACTTCTAAGTCTTTCAACTAAACATCAAGTACGGATATAAACTTACGTGATCAAGACAGACTGATTCTGTCTATCTGCAAAATGAGTACATCAAAGTATTACCTTTATGCAAACATATCAGCCAAACATAATTGAATATATTTATACCAGATTTACTGATACATACCAGTGAGCATGAACTGGAAGGCGTTGTCAGAGACAGAGAAGATGTGGGGTGGAGCCTCCATACGCTTCTTGCCTCTGTAGGCGTTGACAACCTCCTGGTCGTACACTGGGAGCCACTTGTAGGGGTTTACAGTGGCACAGAACAGCCCAGAGTAGGTCTGAAGAAAATCATACAGAGTTTATCAGTAACATTTTTTTATATTGTAATATTTTATGTTGACATCATATTTTTCAGTAGGCCAAATATCTTACGTAGATCATCCATGCTGCATAACGCTCTTTGAGGTTATACAACACAGAGGCTTCATTGAGATGGGTCATCATGGCCATGTCCTCAATTTTGTCATACTTGGGAGGGTTCATGGGTGTGACATCGTCATCCTTGACTGTCCTCTCCTAAAATATGGAAATACATTTTTAGCTTTCTTAACAGTGCAGCTATTTCAAACTTCAATTTCTGTTGATACCAATTATAATATGGCAGAAGCTAATGATACCATTAGCTTCCACCATGACCTTAAGTGTCCTCTCTTTGAAAAAAAAAGAAGTGAAAACATTGTTTTTACATTTTGAAAGTGTGTCACACGTTGGCAATAAATGAAATTCAGCATACCTCCTCTGTATCCAACACTTTAACAGTGACTTTGCCACCTTCTCTCTTCAGGATGGTACACTTCACGTACAGCTCCTTAGTATCAGCCACATATCCAGCACTCTTGGCATCAAAGGGCTTGTTCTGGGCCTCAATCCTCTCCTTCTCTGGCTTACGAAGGTAAATCGCAGCCTTGCCGTAAACGGCCATCTCTGCGTCCGTACTCATGGTGGCAGCTTACTATCAGGCAAAGATGGAAAATGTTTTGCTGTATCTCATATGCTATTGTCCTCAACATATTCTCATAGAGATGGGTATAACTCTTACCTTGTCCTTCTTCCCAATAAGAAGTCTTCACGTTTCACACTGAAATTGAAAGACATGATCATTTAAACAGTTTAAGTGATACTAGTGTAGCACTAACAAATAACTTCAATTCAAGTTCAGAGAAGTTCAACACAAATCACATTTTCGGAGGGTGACGATATGAAAGTTGCACAATTTCATGATAATTAATAGTGTATTATTGTAATTGCAGGTTTATACTACTAAAAATACAAACACACTGGATGCCATATACTTGGATATCAATCAAAAGTGTTTTTGTTAAAATGATCTCAAGTGTCAAGTGAAAATCAAGTATCAAAGTTTTTTTTTTAATGTATAAGAGCTTTAACGTCACTCTGACTTACCCCCAGTTGTTACTGCCTCCACTGCCCTACAAGATGTTCATCCCTCTCAGGGTCCTCTTATATACTGGACTGCAGGGTAAGCACACACTAAATATGGGCATGAGGTTGAAATCCTCTTTTAGATTTGGTTTACATTTGCTATGTGTTCTGTACAAACTATTGAGCTGCAAATAGCAAATAAACATATGCAATGAACAAAAATAATAAAATTGTTGCAGTGGAATGTAGAATCAGCTTAGTGTTACACAATTAGCTCTCTAAACAGTTAACTGTCTGCAATTTATTGGAGAAGTTAAAACATGTTGATTTACTCATTTGATTTGTATTGTATGTTTTATTTTCACATGACTGATATTGATATTAATTAGTAATATATAATTAGTCATATGCACATTACTCTTTGAAATTGCCTTTCTCTATACATCACCTTTCTTAGAGATACTTGAACATTTAGAATGTCGCCTAAAGTAGAAATCTATAAATAAGACACAGAAACAGGTTTACGTTATTAAGACCATAACGGGATGCTTACTGCTTACAACACACAAGACTTTGTGCTTCAAAGGGGAAATTTGATCTCTGGGTGTAGTGTTGCAGTATGTACATTGCATTTTTGAGATTTGACACCCATCACTATGTGTATCAAGACAATTTTGTCAACTGTCTTGAATTGCTCCAAAATGTGGGATTTAAGTGGAGATTATTATAGCTTGTACCATTTAAAGTAATCCTTTGTTTTTCTTAATGAGTGGTAATGCAAATATGAAAAAATACCATGTACAAATAAAAAGAAGAACTCAGAAACAGGTGAGCATGAACAATCATGCACAAATATGAATATATTTTTTTTTTAATGATTTTCAAGAAGTTACATGTTTATTTAACTATTCTGTTATTAACGTTTTTTTGCCAGTATGACCATTGGTGTGTACCTTAATGTTACGTATACGTATTTAAAATGGATTTTCAAAGCGCAACAGAAATAATGGCATTTTTTTAAATGAAGATGGTACGAAACAAGAAACAAAGAAAACTAAAAACATACCTGCTTTAAATATTGTGTTAAGATCTTATTGCAGCTCAAAATGTGTGGTATTCTTTTAGTACATGTTTCAGTTAATCATTTAAACAATTACAATTCAAGATTCAAGATTCAAAGTGTTTATTGTCATGTACAGCAGGGAAAACAAGTTTTTCTGTGCAATGAAATTAATTCATTCCGGGTTAAATATAAAAGAGACGAATACGTGCAATATATATGTATACAGTATATACAATACAAACAAACAATATAACAGTATAAACAATACATTAAAACTTTCTAAATAGTTTTTTATTTATTTAATTATTTATTTGTTCATTTATTTATTTTTCTTTCTTTCTTTCTTTCTTTCTTTCAAGCTCAACATTGAGGTGCTATTGGTTCTTAGTCGCTGTACTTTTTCAAACAAATAGCAACATGTTTTTTTTTTTGCACTTTATTTCTACTAATGGGCTATTACACTTCCATTCATATTCCCAACGCCAGGAGCTTATAAGGTACAGGGGAACGCATGTTGTGTTTTAAGTCTCACTCTGAACATCAGATGGTTTTATTTACTGAACTGAAGGAATTGACTGATAGTGATTTCCCCTCAAAGAACGCATTGAATTATATTTAAATAAATTGTGGAAATACCACAAACTAACAAAAAGACAAACCAAATCGAGTCGAGGCAGTATATTTACAAATACCATCGAAAAGCCAAATCTTGCGGCTGTGGTGTATAAAGGGATTTCAGTAAATAATGCCTATTCACCACCATGACTAGCCATCTGTACATTTTGTAAGGGATAATGTTCAGCCACCAGTTCATGACTGCAAGACAGACCCTGACAGGCTGAATGTGCTAAATTGAGGGGTGCTGCAGGGTGCTGCTCTGAAGGGGTATATTTAGTACCTGCTTCTTACACTGCTACTTCAAAAACAAATCAATTAATCCTATTTATAATAAAAAATAAATAAATTAATGATAACAAAAGGTTTTCATCGTTTCTGCTAACAATTGTAGTCCGTTAGATTCAATGGTTGAAAATGGTGCCCATAGCAATGGTCTTTTGTTCATAGCAGGTCTGCTATACAAAAATATCAGGGCGCCTAATTTAATCTTAATTGAGTGTTCAACAAAGCCATGTAACCATATTAATTAATGAAACGGTAACACTTTACAAGAAGGGCACAACAAAATTAGCCATTAGTTAACATAATTTAATGCAGACATAAGCATTAACTAACAAATCATTAATTGCGTTCATGTTTACTCAGTGTTAATGTTTACTAAGGTAATGTTGTTACCTTAGTAAGCTTGTTGTTGATAGAGAAACACCAAAAGCAGGCTGCATCCTACACATTTTACAAGGGAACTGTAAATCAGGACTGTATTGAAGCAATGATTAATGAATGACCAGTCCATTGCACATACTTTCCATTAGTTTAAACTGTTGTTAAAACTAATGGACAAGTACCTTTATTCAGTTATAGAATTTGTTTGTTGGTTGTTTGCCGGTATGAATTATTATCTAATATGTAAATGCTGTCCAGGCTACGGACTATCATGGACAATGCCTCTCACCCTCTCTTTTCCACCCTGGCTAGGCGAAGGAGTACCTTCAGCAGAAGAGTCCTCTCACCGAGATGCACCACAGAGCGACATAGGAAATCATTCCTGCCTGTGGTTATCAAACTTTACAATTTGTCACTTTCATCTGCATAAAAGGTTATCCATTCTTATTGCATAATGGTAATTCCATTTCACTGTAATTTCATTTTACTACATAACTGGTCATCTCTCTGCACAACTGGTCTTACATAAAATCCGACATGCTTGTGTATGCTATTACCTCTTAGTGTATGCCTGGGATGTATGTACATTTATGTATATTTTTATATTTCTTTATATATATTTTTTGTACATTGTTTACATCAGTTTACATTATATATTTATATATTCTAACACTCTACTATACGTAGAGTGTCTGTCTCTTCTTTCTTTTTTTCCCTGGAGTATTGTGATGAATGCAATTTCCCTCAGGGATCAATAAAGTATGTCTGTCTGTCTGTCTGTCTGTCTGTCTACAGTAAACCTTCTACACGGCACTCCTTTTGAATCATGTAACGAATCATGTAGATATTGTATTTCAGTGATTCATAGTACACATTTCAGAATCTTGCTTATCTGTACAGTTCCATATACATTTGATGTCATGCGTATCAACCAATCAGATTCAAATTCAATGATTGGTCAAATGGTCTTGAATGGTTCCTCTGTTATTCAAATATGACTCAGTGAAACTACCAACAAAAGAAGTAGACTTCGGAATAACATTTTATTGCAGTTTACAATTAACAATAAACAAGAAGTCACATTTTACGACATATCTTTCAAAATGTACAATGAGGGAATATAACTTATTCAGCTGCCTCCTTTCCCTGGGGAAGACAAAAATGAATAGATCAATAAAGCCAACCATTTAATATTTTTGTTGCATTGATTTTCTAAGTTAATGAGCTAATAATACAGTGATGAACTTACCTTGCCACCATCACGGCTCTTAGACCTCAGCTTGTTGACCTGAGTCTCAGCAATGTCAGCGCGTTCCTCAGCCTCCTCCAGCTCATGTTGAACCTTCCTGCACTTGGACAGGTAAGAGTTGGCCTGCTCCTCCTGTAGGAACATTCAAGTGTCGTTAAAATGTGGCGTACAGAAAATAAGTGAGAAATCCTGAAAAAAGTCATGTTTAGTCATGTTTAACTTACCGCTTCCTCAGCCTGCCTCTTGTAAGCCTTCACCTTCAGCTGCAGCTTGTCGACGAGATCCTGGAGTCTGGCACCATTCTTCTTATCCTCCTCAGTCTAAAGTGATGGAAATAGTTATGCCTCAAAACGTGAGTAGAATCTTTTCTGATATTCATTGATTTAAATCTTTTTTTCAATGAATGAATGTCATACCTGGTATGTGAGTTCCTTCACTCTCCTCTCATATTTGCGGACACCCTTAACAGCATCTGCTCCACGCCTCTGTTCACCCTCAACCTCTGTTTCCAGTTCACGCACCTTAAGAAATACAATATATTCAATAAATATACTTGTATTATAGTGGAACTATATAGACATCCATGTGTGATATTATCTTACTCTGGACTCTAGTTTCTGGAGCTGCTTCTTGCCGCCCTTCATGGCCAGGTTCTCAGCCTCATCCAGGCGATGCTGAAGGTCTTTCACTGTGACCTCCAGGTTCTTCTTCATCCTCTCAAGGTGAGAACTAGTATCTTGCTCTTTCTTCAGCTCCTCAGCCATCATGGCAGCCTAATAACAAATTGAAAATATTAATGAAGAGTTCCATCAATATCCCATTACGTGAATTAACAATTAAAAACAAACCTACATCAGTGATGGCCTTCTTGGCCTTGTCTTCAGCATTCCTGGCTTCCTGAACAGTGTCGTCGACCTCACTCTGGACTTGGACCAGGTCAGTCTCCAGCTTCTTCTTTGTGTTTAGGAGGCTTGTATTCTAAAATAAATGTCAATGTTTGCAAGCAATTATGACATGTACATTATGTTGCTAAATATTTTCTTAGCATTTCTTGGAAAATTATTTTTGTTTGTTTACCTGAGAGTGCAGCAGTCCAACACGCTCACTGGCGTCCACCAGCTCTTGCTCAGCCACTTTGCGGCCTCTCTCTGTTTGTTCCAGAGCTGCCCTCAGCTCCTCGATTTCAGCCACCATGAGACCGTTCCTACGGTCTACCATGGCAGCCTGCTCCTTCATGTCTTCCCCTGCTCTGATAGCATCATCAAGATGCAGTTGGGCATCCTAAAATGAACATGAAAACACAACAGAAGATGTCACAACAGGCTATGGAACTACTACAACTATAATATATATGTTGTACATTACTATTGTGTCATGCCTTCAGTTGTCCCTGGACATTCCTCAGCTGCTTCTGGGCCTCAGCAGACTGGCGGTTGGCATGACTCAGCTGGATCTCCATCTCATTCAGATCACCCTCCATCTTCTTCTTGATTCTCAGGGCATCATTCCTACTCCTGACCTCAGAGTCCAGGGTGCTCTGCATGGAGTCAATGATCCTCTGGCTGTTCCTCTTGATCTGCTCCATCTCCTCATCCTTCTCAGCCAGCTTCCTGTCAACCTCACCCTTAATCTGGTTGAGCTCCAGCTGCACACGGAGAATCTTGGACTCCTCATGCTCCAGAGTACCCTAAATTATAAACCAATATTTGAATTTTTAATACATGATCTATTTAAGAATAAAAATGTATAGCTACTAGCTATACAGCTGAAATGTTTACTTAATTATCCCCACCTCAGCTTCCTCAAGAGCTGTCTGGATCTCAGACTTCTCAGTCTCCACCTGTTTCTTGGACTTCTCCAGCTCATGGATGCTCTTTCCAGTCTCACCAATTTGTTCAGTAAGGTCAGAAATCTCCTCTGTAGAAAGGGTTACATATTGTTATCAATTCTATTAAATGTAGATATGTAGTCCATCCATATCCTCCGCTTATCCGGGGTCGGGTCGCGGGGGCAGCAGCCTGAGGAGAGAAGCCCAAACTTCCCTCTCCCCAGCCACTTCGTCCAGCTCTTCCGGGAGGATCCCGAGGCGTTCCCAGGCCAGCCGAGAGACATAGTCCCTCCAGCGTGTCCTGGGTCTTCCCCGG
Source organism: Urophycis tenuis (assembly GCA_036785325.1). NCBI lineage: Eukaryota > Metazoa > Chordata > Actinopteri > Gadiformes > Phycidae > Urophycis > Urophycis tenuis. The sequence continues at coordinate 6,317,249 of JAXIVH010000017.1, read as the reverse complement.
GGCCTCCTCCCGGAGGGACGTGCCCGGAACACCTCCCCAGGGAGGCGTCCAGGAGGCATCCTCACTAGATGCCCGAGCCACCGCAACTGGCTCCTCTCGATGCGGAGGAGCAGCGGTTCTACTCTGAGCCCCTCCCGGATGACCGAGCTTCTCACCCTATCTCTAAGGGAGAGCCCGGACACCCTGCGGAGGAAACTCATTTCGGCCACTTGTATTCGCGATCTCGTTCTTTCGGTCACTACCCACAGCTCGTGACCATAGGTGAGGGTAGGAACGTAGATTGACCGGTAAATCGAGAGCTTCGCCTTTAGGCTCAGCTCCTTCTTCACCATGACGGACCGGTGCAGAGCCCGCATCACTGCCGACGCCGCACCGATCCGTCGGTCAATCTCCCGCTCCATCCTCCCCCCACTCGTGAACAAGACCCCGAGATACTTGAACTCCTCCACTTGAGGCAGAATCTCCTCCCCGACCCGAAGAGTGCAATCCACCCTTTTCCGGCCGAGAACCATGGCCTCGGATTTGGAGGTGCTGATCCTCATCCCAGCCGCTTCACATTCGGCTGCGAACCGCTCCAGTGAGAGCTGAAGGTCACGGCCCGATGAAGCCATCAGGACAAGATCATCTGCGAAAAGCAGTGACGCAATCCTGAGGCCACCGAACCGTAACCCCTCAACGCCCTGGCTGCGCCTAGAAATTCTGTCCATAAAAGTTGTGAACAGAATCGGTGACAAAGGGCAGCCCTGGCGGAGGCCAACCCCCACCGGAAACAGGCTCGACTTACTGCCGGCAATGCGGACCAAGCTCTGGCACCGGGAGTACAGGGACCCGATGGCCCGTAACAGCGGGCCCGGTACCCCATACTCCCGGAGCACCCCCCACAGGGCTCCCCGAGGGACACGGTCGAACGCCTTCTCCAAGTCCACAAAGCACATGTAGACTGGTTGGGCGAACTCCCATGCACCCTCGAGCACCGCGCCAAGGGTATAGAGCTGGTCCACAGTTCCACAGCCGGGACGAAAACCACATTGCTCCTCCTGAATCCGAGGTTCGACTATCCCACGGACCCTCCTCTCCAGGACCCCCGAATAGACCTTACCGGGGAGGCTGAGGAGTGTGATCCCCCTGTAGTTGGAGCACACCTTACGGTCCCCCTTTTTGAAGAGGGGAACCACCACCCCGGTCTGCCAATCCAGAGGCACTGCCCCCGATGTCCACGCGATGCTGCAGAGACGTGTCAACCAAGACAGCCCCACAGCATCCAGGGCCTTTAGGAACTTGGGGTGGACCTCGTCCACCCCCGGGGCCTTGCCACCGAGGAGCTTTTTAACCACCTCGGCGATCTCGGCCCCGGAGATAGGAGAGTCCCCCCCCCGAGTCCCCAGACCCTGCTTCCTCAGTGGAAGGCGTGTTGGTGGGGTTGAGGAGGTCTTCGAAGTATTCCCCCCAGCGATTCACAACGTCCCGAGTCGAGGTCAGCAGCGCCCCGTCTCTCCCATACACGGTGTTGACAGAGCACTGCTTCCCCCTCCTGAGACGCCGGATGGTGGTCCAGAACCTCCTCGAAGCCGTTCGGAACTCCTTCTCCATGGCCTCACCAAACTCCTCCCACAGAGGATAGATATGTAGTAATCTTGGAAACAATATGAAAAAAAAAACAATTGAACTCACGTTGGAGGTTCTTGTTTTCACGCTTCAGGGTCTCCAGCTGATCCAGAGCTTCTTCATATGAATTCTTCATCTTGAAAAGCTCAGTGCTGAGAGAACGAGCCTCTTTCTGAGCTCCTTCAAGCTCTGCCTGGCCCTCCTCAAATTTCTGCTTCCAGTCAGCCAAAACCTGTACAATATTGTTAATAAGGTGGTAAATGTTTAGCACTTGAAGAAGAATCATGAGATAATATTTAAACTGTCACCTCAATTAATAACAACACACCTTGTCAAAGTTCCTCTGCTTCTTGTCAAGGTTGGCAGCCAGTCCGTTGGCCCTCTCCACATCAATCATGAGGTCCTCCACCTCACCCTGCAGTCTCTGTTTGGTCTTCTCCAAAGAGGCACACTTGGAGTTCACAGCCTCAATCTGCTCCTCAGCCTCCTGAAGACGCTGGGCAAGCTTTTTCCTGTTGAAGGATAACATAGCTTAATTTGTGTACATCCATCAAAAATAAAGTTGTCGCTAAAGTTTAACATATTTGACTCACTTGGCCTCCTCAAGCTCCTCAGTGCGCTGGATAGCATCAGTTTCATACTTGCTCCTCCACTGAGCCACCTCACTGTTGGCCTTGGACATTCCACGCTGCAGCTCAGCCTTGGCCTCCTGCTCCTCCTCAAACTGTTCCCTCAGAAGGTCACAGTCATGGCGGGCTGATTGCACGCCATGAGCAAGAGCATTCTTGGCCTTCACAACAGGACAGAAATCACGTGAATTCAAAATTGTTTTTGATCTTCAAACGTTAACATCTTTACACACAAAAAAAAAAAACTTACCTTAACTTCCTCCTCATTTTGCCTCTTCAGCTCCTCAATCTGCTGAGTAAAGGCCTGCTTGCCTCTGGTCAGCTGGGAGACAAGACCTTCCTTCTCCTCAAGCTGACGACTAAACTCACCTAATTGATGACATAAATTGTGAGGAAAGTACATCAATAGCATTTATATGAGACAAAGATAAACACGGTTTGTTTTATTTGTTGGAATTAGTGTGATGGATCATTTTTATTGTGACTCACTCTATACTGTAATTTTCTTTCTCTGTATGCAGGATGATATACATACCATTTTCTGTCAGTAGTCTTGCTCTCTGAGCACTGATGTCATTTATCTGGCGAATGTTCTCTTCACTCTTTGCCTTGACTTCACTTAGCTGGTCCTCGAGGGTGCGGCACATTTTCTCCAGATTTCCCTGGTGATTAGATTTGTACTCAGCACATGTGGTGGTTTCTCATAATTATGTTCACAGAAGATTATAGTGTATTGTATTTGTTGTATTTGATTGTATTTCACCTTGGTCTTAGCAACAGCTTCCATGTTGCTGGAGAGGTCGTCAATCTCCATCTTGAACTCGCTCTTCTCCTTCTCAAGCTTCTGCTTGACACGCTGGAGGTTGTCAATCTGCTCTCCCAGCTCTGCAACACTGTCAGCCTGCTTCTTACGCAGAGCAGCAGCAGTGGCTTCATGCTGCAGGGTGGACTCCTCAAGGTCACGACGAAGCTTCTGGAACTCAGCCTCTCGCTTCTTGTTCATCTCAATCTGAGCAGCAGTGGCTCCACCAGCCTCCTCAAGCCTCTCACTGATCTCTTCCAGTTCTCTGGAGAGGTCAGCTCTCTGCTTCTCAACCTTGGCACGTGCAGCACGCTCAGCCTCAATCTCTTCCTCCAGCTCCTCAATACGAGCCTAATAAGCAAGGAATAAATAGTATTTTGTAAAAAATGTACTATTATTCATGAAATGCAGTGGAACTGTTTTTTCAATTTTCTTACTTGAAGCTCCTTGATCTTCTTCTGAAGCTGAGCACCCATGGATTGCTCATCCTCAATCTTGCTCAGAAGTTGGCTGGTCTCAAAGTCCTTCCTGAGATGAAACAATACCACACAACTTAATAACATAGTCCTTGGATGAACCCTTCAAGTCAAAATGTTTTGTTTAATCACGTTACTTTTTGAGTTTCTCATCAGACTGCTGTTTGTCATTCTCAAGATCCATGATTGATTCCTGAGCCAGTTTCAGATCACCCTCAAGCTTTCTCTTGGTTCTCTCAAGGTCCATTCGGAGCTTCTTCTCTTGCTCCAGAGAACCTTCGAGCTGCAAATATATATATATATTTTTAGTAACTTAAAAAGAAAACTGAGATTACATGTTTTTTTATCAACTGAAAAACAATGTAGCCTCACATCATCCACTTGCTGTTCAAGCTTGGTCTTGGCTTTGGTCAGAGTGTTGACTTTGTCTTCCTCTGCCTGAAGGTCATCGAGAGTCTGTTGGTGTGCCTCTTGGAGGGCTTTCTTCTCCTTTGTCAGCTTAGCAATGCTCTCATCCTGAGATGCCATCTCCTCAGTTAGGTTCTTTACCTAAACAAAACAAAGCAATGTGTTTATACATGCTAATTAGTAATGTGGTACTTTCTGTGTTATTATTTTGTTTATGTTCTGGTAAACAATCCTTTGTTGATGTTTTATTGATGGTATTGATGTTTGTACATCTTTACAAACCTTGTTCTCAGTGGCATGTTTCTCCTTCTCCACTTTGGCCAAAGTGAGCTCCAGGTCATCGATGTCCTTCTTGAGCTCAGAGCATTCATCCTCTAGTTTCCTTTTCTTGGCAGTCAGCTCAGCATTCATTTCCTCCTCATCCTCCAGTCTCTCAGTTGTCTCCTTGAGTTTGGCCTCCAACTGGATCTTACTCTTGATAAGTCCCTCACACCTCTCCTCAGCATCATTCAGATTATCTGCTTCCTGTTTAAAATGTATCATCATATCAGTCGTATCACATGTATTTCAAAGTGTGTACATGTTGACAAAAACAAATATAGTTACTTACAGAAGCCACTTGCAATGCAAGATCATTTTTCTCCTGCAAGAGAGAAACCATCTTCTCCTCAAGTTCCTTCTTCTTGGCCAGGGCAGCAGCCAGGTCTGTTTTCATCTTATCATAATTCTCCTTCATCTGGGCAAGCTCCTTCTCAGTTTCAGCACTCTTCAGAAGAGGCTTGATCTTGTAGTACACCTTCATCCATGGCCAGTGTTTGACATTCATGAATGAGCGGATGTTGTACTGAATAGTGTAAACAGCTTCCCTATTGTGAAAATGCAGTATATTTAATACAAGATTATAGATGAATGAAACATGAATATCTTCTCAGGAGTTGTGGTTTGAAGCATACCTTGTCTCCATCATCTTAACAAACTGCTTCCTCATTAGGTAAGCACGACAGAGAGCCTGAATCATTCCGACTAAAGATGCCAGCTTCTCATCTCGCATCTCTTCAAGAGTACCCAGAAGACCAGCTTTGAAGAAAACCTTAAGGTAAGAAAAATATCTTGTCAGAGAGTAACTTTCATTTAAGTATATACATAAAATAAAAATAAAATAAAATATTTTTTAAACAGACCTTGGTGTGTCCAAATTTGTACTCATCATGGTTGACGTCAATAGATCCAAGCAGTTTCTCGGAAGCCTTCTTGTTGTCAATGAACTGGCCCTCGGGAATTACACTAGCATTCAGTACTTTGTATCTGTAGGTGTTCAAATTATAGTGTTTTATAGAGAGGCATATACAACATATTTTACATATATGTATCTATATATATGAAGTCATCATGTTATAATTGAGGCAATACAATTTTTGGTCAATGAGATAATACCTCTGCTTAAAGTCAGCATAGAGGATTCTGCTGGGGAAGCCCTTTCTGCAGATTCTGATGCCCTCCAGTACACCGTTACACCTCAGCTGGTGGATAACCAGGAAGTTCTCCATCACTCCTGTGAATTGTTATACATTTCAGACTTTTAAAATATGACATACATTTTATGATATAATGCTAAAACACAACCCCTTAATTTAGAGAGTATTTGCAATAATATTACCTGGGGTTTTTGACTCATTGGGAATGAGACAGCGCACAAAGTGAGGATGAGTGCTCCTCAGATTGGTCATCAGCTTGCCCAAATTTTCCTGTTCAGATAAGATATACATTTGAATTAAAAGCAATTACAGATATTTCGATTTCAGTTGTGAATGTCAGACTTTCCATAATCCTTACCCTGAACTGTGAAGACACAGTCTGCATGGAGCCACCCTTCTTCTTACCACCCTTTTTGGCACCACCAGTCTCTAAAATATAATTTTAAATAATTTGAACGCTTAAAATGTTGAGTTACAATTCTACAGTAATGTTGAAATATAGAAAGTGTTAATATGCTGTAGATATTGTACCTTCAGCAACAGCAGGGGGATACAGGACAGGCAGCAGTTTGTTTGATGACTTCTGGTACAGCTGCAAGACAGACTCATTCAGGGGATCCTTGTTCTTGTCCAGCCAGCCTGCGACGTTGTAGTCCACGGTGCCAGCGTAGTGCACCAGGGCAAAGTGGGCCTCAGCCTTGCCCTTTCCGGGCTTTGGCTTCTCAAATGCTCTGTTTTTACCAAGATGCTGTTCATACAGCTTGTTCTTGAAGGAGGTGTCTGAGGCCTTGGGGAACATGCACTCTTCTTCAAGGATGGAGAAGATGCCCATTGGCTTCAGAGAAAAAAGGATTGATGAAAGATTATGGAAAGGAACTTTTTAGTCTCACAAATAATCATGATATTTAGTTAAAGTCATGTGTACCTTCTCGATAAGCTCAATGCAGGCAGCTAAGTCCATGCCGAAGTCAATGAACTCCCAGATGATACCCTCCTTCTTGTACTCCTCTTGCTCCAGGACGAACATATGGTGGTTGAAGAACTGTTGCAGTTTCTCATTGGTGAAGTTGATGCACAGCTGCTCCATGCTGTTGTACTAATAAAGAACATTAATTTAGCCAATGTTCGTCCACTTTTACAATGCTTTGTCTTTAAGCCAGGGAAACTATTATTGTAAGAAATGCATTCTTACATCAAAGATCTCAAAACCAGCAATATCCAGCACACCAATATAGGAGGCTCTTGGCTGTTTGGTGTCCAGCATCTGGTTGATACGGATGACCATCCACAAGAACATCCTCTCATAGATGGACTTGCCCAGGGCACTCACTGAGTTATACACCTACAACAGGGTGGAAGATTAGATTTACATAAAAATGTAGGTATTTGTACAATCGCAATTATTTTTTGATAATTATTCGGTGGTATTTACATACCTGAGGTACTGTCTGTCCCTTCGTGACAAACTCATTTCCGACCTTCACTCTGGGATAGCACAATCCCTTGAGCATGTCAGCAGAATTGAGACCAAGCAGGTAGGCTACTTTGTCAGAATCTAAATAGTTCATTTGAAGGACAAAATGATGACAATTTGAAAAAGATTGTAGAACGACTATTTACAGCAAACCTGGACTTTGGAACTGTGGTTGTATTGAAACATTTTCAACTCACCCTCTGTGCCATCTGGTTCAGCCTGCTCCTCACGCTGCTTCTGCTTAAACTTCATGTTGCCATGGTGAAGCACAGCACCAGTAAACTTATAGATGCCCATCTTTTCCTCATTGTTGAAGCCCAGAATGTCAATAGCAGTCTGCAGGGAATCAAAGTATATTGTAAATGACTTAATTCAAAGATGTTAGTATCTGCCTGTTGACACGGACAGAGATGCCATCAGAAGATTTGGGAGAATTCCGACTGGGCCGTACAACCTGTCTGGTGGACAATATCATTAGTATTTTATTTCAATAACATGACAGCTCTGGCCCAGTTTGAAATGGCAAAGCTTACTGGAATGTGACCGCGGCCGTACACAGACACAGCCGAGCCAACAGAGCTCGGCCTGAACCACACTGAGCAGCGAGTCTCAAGCCACTTTTTGGTCTTAATCCGTCCTTGCCTGTTGATAAGACTATCTAAGGTAGTTGTAAACATTTACTCACATCAGTAGCATCCAGCTCCTCTTTGTCATCAATGCTGGCCACAGTGATCTGACCCTGACTGCACATGGGGAAGTCATAGGGGTTGGAGGTGATGAGCGTCATTTCTGGAGAAAAACAAATTTTACAAACATGACAACCATGACTTTGATTGTATTTTTTTGTTCAAAGGCCAGGTTGAAACAAGTTGACGGCAATTTTTATACCAAAATATCATACTGTAACTTTTATTTATCACCATTACTCCATCTTACCAATGATCTCAGGTTTGTGGTTGGTCATCATCTGGTAAAAGATGTGGTAGCCTCTCTCATCGGGAAGCTGGAATGTCACTCGGGACTTCTCCAGCAGATCTATAAGGTTTTGAAATAATAATATTATAAAGTTTTGACTCACATTATTGAATCAAAACATATTCCACCAATAATGAGTGTTTATTCATTGTTATTTGGATACTAGATACTTACAAGTCTCAATGTCAGCACTGGCCAGTTTACCAGTTGTGCCAAAATGGATTCTGATGAATTTACCCTGTTTAGAAATGCCTAATTTCAGTTTTTTGTCAGAAATAAACTATGTCTTTGCAGTCGTTTGACATACTAAGTTTGTACTTACGAAACGAGAGGAGTTGTCATTTCTCACAGTCTTGGCATTACCGTAGGCCTCCAGCAGGGGATTGGCTGCAATAATCTGGTCCTCTAGTGAGCCCTACAATAAAATGAAAAATATAAATACTTCTTTAGTTGTATTTATATTCTGTATGTTTCTAATGTATTTCATGTGTCTTATTTATTCATGATTTTTTTTCTGAAACATACCTGAATCTTCCCAGCGCCTTGCTCCTTCTTCTTGTCTCCACCCACTGAGATGGTAGCAAAGTACTGGATGACACGCTTGGTGTTCACAGTCTTTCCAGCACCAGATTCTCCACTGGGTATGAGAAGAAGGTAATTGAGTCTTTTACATTGTCTGTTTTTGGGGATATTTTTGTCAGAGGATTTTAACTTCTAAGTCTTTCAACTAAACATCAAGTACGGATATAAACTTACGTGATCAAGACAGACTGATTCTGTCTATCTGCAAAATGAGTACATCAAAGTATTACCTTTATGCAAACATATCAGCCAAACATAATTGAATATATTTATACCAGATTTACTGATACATACCAGTGAGCATGAACTGGAAGGCGTTGTCAGAGACAGAGAAGATGTGGGGTGGAGCCTCCATACGCTTCTTGCCTCTGTAGGCGTTGACAACCTCCTGGTCGTACACTGGGAGCCACTTGTAGGGGTTTACAGTGGCACAGAACAGCCCAGAGTAGGTCTGAAGAAAATCATACAGAGTTTATCAGTAACATTTTTTTATATTGTAATATTTTATGTTGACATCATATTTTTCAGTAGGCCAAATATCTTACGTAGATCATCCATGCTGCATAACGCTCTTTGAGGTTATACAACACAGAGGCTTCATTGAGATGGGTCATCATGGCCATGTCCTCAATTTTGTCATACTTGGGAGGGTTCATGGGTGTGACATCGTCATCCTTGACTGTCCTCTCCTAAAATATGGAAATACATTTTTAGCTTTCTTAACAGTGCAGCTATTTCAAACTTCAATTTCTGTTGATACCAATTATAATATGGCAGAAGCTAATGATACCATTAGCTTCCACCATGACCTTAAGTGTCCTCTCTTTGAAAAAAAAAGAAGTGAAAACATTGTTTTTACATTTTGAAAGTGTGTCACACGTTGGCAATAAATGAAATTCAGCATACCTCCTCTGTATCCAACACTTTAACAGTGACTTTGCCACCTTCTCTCTTCAGGATGGTACACTTCACGTACAGCTCCTTAGTATCAGCCACATATCCAGCACTCTTGGCATCAAAGGGCTTGTTCTGGGCCTCAATCCTCTCCTTCTCTGGCTTACGAAGGTAAATCGCAGCCTTGCCGTAAACGGCCATCTCTGCGTCCGTACTCATGGTGGCAGCTTACTATCAGGCAAAGATGGAAAATGTTTTGCTGTATCTCATATGCTATTGTCCTCAACATATTCTCATAGAGATGGGTATAACTCTTACCTTGTCCTTCTTCCCAATAAGAAGTCTTCACGTTTCACACTGAAATTGAAAGACATGATCATTTAAACAGTTTAAGTGATACTAGTGTAGCACTAACAAATAACTTCAATTCAAGTTCAGAGAAGTCCAACACAAATTAAATTTTCGGAGGGTGACGATATGAAAGTTGCACAATTTCATGATAATTAATAGTGTATTATTGTAATTGCAGGTTTATACTACTAAAAATACAAACACACTGGATGCCATACATTAATCAATCAAAAGTGTTTTTGTTAAAATGATCTCAAGTGTCAAGTGAAAATCAAGTATCAAAGTTTTTTTTTAATGTATAAGAGCTTTAGCGTCACTCTGACTTACCCCCAGTTGTTACTGCCTCCACTGCCCTACAAGATGTTCATCCCTCTCAGGGTCCTCTTATATACTGGACTGCAGGGTAAGCACACACTAAATATGGGCATGAGGTTGAAATCCTCTTTTAGATTTGGTTTACATTTGCTATGTGTTCTGTACAAACTATTGGGCTGCAAATAGCAAATAAACATATGCAATGAACAAAAATAATAAAATTGTTGCAGTGGAATGTAGAATCAGCTTAGTGTTACACAATTAGCTCTCTAAACAGTTAACTGTCTGCAATTTATTGGAGAAGTTAAAACATGTTGATTTACTCATTTGATTTGTATTGTATGTTTTATTTTCACATGACTGATATTGATATTAATTAGTAATATATAATTAGTCATATGCACATTACTCTTTGAAATTGCCTTTCTCTATACCTCATCTTTCTTAGAGATACTTGAACATTTAGAATGTCGCCTAAAGTAGAAATCTATAAATAAGACACAGAAACAGGTTTACGTTATTAAGACCATAACGGGATGCTTACTGCTTACAACACACAAGACTTTGTGCTTCAAAGGGGAAATTTGATCTCTGGGTGTAGTGTTGCAGTATGTACATTGCATTTTTGAGATTTGACACCCATCACTATGTGTATCAAGACAATTTTGTCAACTGTCTTGAATTGCTACAAAATGTGGGATTTAAGTGGAGATTATTATAGTTTGTACCATTTAAAGTAATCCTTTGTTTTTCTTAATGATTGGTAATGCAAATATGAAAAAATAACATGTATAAATAAAAAGAACTCTGGTGGAAACTGGTGAGCATAAACAATCATGGACAAATATTAATATATTTTTTTTTAAATTATTTTCAAGAAGTTACATGTTTATTTAACTATTCTGTTATTAACGTTTTTTTGTCAGTATGACCATTGGTGTGTACCTTAATGTTACGTATACGTATTTAAAATGGGTTTTCAACGCGCAACGGAAATAATGGCATTTTTTTAAATGAAGATGGTACGAAACAAGAAACAAAGAAAATAAAAACACACCTGCTTTAAATATTGTGTTAAGATCTTATTGCAGCTCAAAATGTGTGGTATTCTTTTAGTACATGTTTCAGTTAATCATTTAAACAATTACAATTCAAGATTCAAGATTCAAAGTGTTTATTGTCATGTACAGCAGGAAAAACAAGTTTCTCTGTGCAATGAAATTAATTCATTCCGGGTTAAATATAAAAGAGACGAATACTTGCAATATATATGTATACAGTATATACAATACAAACAAACAATATAACAGTATAAACAATACATTAAAACTTTCTAATTAGTTTTTTAATTATTTAATTATTTATTTGTTCATTTATTTATTTTTCTTTCTTTCTTTTTCTTTCAAGCTCAACATTGAGGAGCTATTGGTTCTTAGTCGGTGTACTTTTTCAAACAAATAGCAACATGTTTTTTGTTTTTGCACTTTATTTCTACTAATGGGCTATTACACTTCCATTCATATTCCCAACGCCAGGAGCTCATAAGGTACAGGGGAACGCATGTTGTGTTTTAAGTCTCACTCTGAACATCAGATGGTTTTATTTACTGAACTGAAGGAATTGACTGATAGTGATTTCCCCTCAAAGAACGCATTGAATTATATTTAAATAAATTGTGGAAATACCACAAACTAACAAAAAGACAAACCAAATCGAGTCGAGGCAGTATATTTACAAATACCATTGAAAAGCCAAATCTTGCGGCTGTGGTTTATGAAGGGATTTCAGTAAATAATGCCTATTCACCACCATGACTAGCCATCTGTACATTTTGTAAGGGATAATGTTCAGCAGCCGGTCATGACTGCAAGACAGACCCTGACAGGCTGAATGTGCTAAATTGAGGGGTGCTGCAGGGTGCTGCTCTGAAGGGGTATATTTAGTACCTGCTTCTTACACAGCTACTTCAAAAACAAATCAATTAATCCTATTTATAATAAAAAATAAATAGATTATTGATAATAAAAGGTTTTCATCGTTTCTGCTAACAATTGTAGTCCGTTAGATTCAATGGTTGAAAATGGTGTCCATAGCAATGGTCTTTTGTTCATAGCAGGTCTGCTATACAAAAATATCAGGGCGCCTAATTTAATGTTTATTGAGTGTTCAACAAAGCCATGTAACCATATTAATTAATGAAACGGTAACACTTTACAAGAAGGGCACAACAAAATTAGCCATTAGTTAACATAAGTTACTGCAGACATAAGCATTAACTAACAATTCATTAATTGCGTTCATGTTTACTCAGTGTTAATGCTTACTAAGGTAATGTTGTTACCTTAGTAAGCTTGTTGTTGATAGAGAAACACCAAAAGCAGGCTGCATCCTACACATTTTACAAGGGAACTGTAAATCAGGACTGTATTGAAGCAATGATTAATGAATGACCACTCCATTGCACATACTTTCCATTAGTTTAAACTGTTGTTAAAACTAATGGACAAGTACCTTTATTAAGTTATAGAATTTGTTTGTTGGTTGTTCGCCGGTATGAATTATCATCTAATATGTAAATGTACAGTAAACCTTCTACACGGCACACCTTTTGAATCATGTAACGAATCATGTAGATATTGTATTTCAGTGATTCATAGTACACATTTCAGAATCTTGCTTATCTGTACAGTTCCATATACATTTGATGTCATGCATATCAACCAATCAGATTCAAATTCATTGATTGGTCAAATGGCCTTGAGCAGTTCCTCCGTAATTCAAATTAGTAAATGACTCAGTGAAACTACCAACAAAAAAGTAGACTTCAGAATAACATTTTATTGCAGTTTACATTTAACAATAAACAAGAAGTCATATTTTACGACATCTTTCAAAATGTACAATGAGGGAATGCAACTTATTCAGCTGCCTCCTTTCCCTGGGGAAGACACAAAATAAAAAATTAATAAACCAACCATTTCATACTTTGGTTGTATTGATTTTCTAAGTTAATTAGCTTATACAGTGATGAATTTACCTTGCCACCATCACGGCTCTTAGACCTCAGCTTGTTGACCTGAGTCTCAGCAATGTCAGCGCGTTCCTCAGCCTCCTCCAGCTCATGTTGAACCTTCCTGCACTTGGACAGGTAAGAGTTGGCCTGCTCCTCCTGTAGGAACATTCAAGTGTCGTTAAAATGTGGCGTACAGAAAATAAGTGAGAAATCCTGAAAAAAGTCATGTTTAGTCATGTTTAACTTACCGCTTCCTCAGCCTGCCTCTTGTAAGCCTTCACCTTCAGCTGCAGCTTGTCGACGAGATCCTGGAGTCTGGCACCATTCTTCTTATCCTCCTCAGTCTAAAGTGATGGAAATGGTTATGCCTCAAAACTTGAGTATAATCTTTTCTGATATTCATTGAGTTAAATCTTTTTTTCAATGAATGTATGTCATACCTGGTATGTGAGTTCCTTCACTCTCCTCTCATATTTGCGGACACCCTTAACAGCATCTGCTCCACGCCTCTGTTCAGCCTCAACCTCTGTTTCCAGTTCACGCACCTTAAGAAATACAATATATTCAATAAATATACTTGTATTATAGTGGAACTATATAGACATCCATGTGTGATATTATCTTACTCTGGACTCTAGTTTCTGGAGCTGCTTCTTGCCGCCCTTCATGGCCAGGTTCTCAGCCTCATCCAGGCGATGCTGAAGGTCTTTCACTGTGACCTCCAGGTTCTTCTTCATCCTCTCAAGGTGAGAACTAGTATCTTGCTCTTTCTTCAGCTCCTCAGCCATCATGGCAGCCTAATAACAAATTGAAGATATTAATGAAGAGTTCCATCAATATCCCATTACGTGAATTAACAATTAAAAACAAACCTACATCAGTGATGGCCTTCTTGGCCTTGTCTTCAGCATTCCTGGCTTCCTGAACAGTGTCGTCGACCTCACTCTGGACTTGGACCAGGTCAGTCTCCAGCTTCTTCTTTGTGTTTAGGAGGCTTGTATTCTAAAATAAATGTCAATGTTTGCAAGCAATTATGACATGTACATTATGTTGCTAAATATTTTCTTAGCATTTCTTGGAGAATTATTTTTGTTTGTTTACCTGAGAGTGCAGCAGTCCAACACGCTCACTGGCGTCCACCAGCTCTTGCTCAGCCACTTTGCGGCCTCTCTCTGTCTGTTCCAGAGCTGCCCTCAGCTCCTCAATTTCAGCCACCATGAGACCATTCCTACGGTCCACCATGGCAGCCTGCTCCTTCATGTCTTCCCCTGCCCTGATAGCATCATCAAGATGCAGTTGGGCATCCTAAAATGAACATGAAAACACAACAGAAGATGTCACAACAGGCTATGAATGCAACTTATATTATATACTGTATGTGCTGTACATTAGTATTGTGTCATACCTTCAGTTGTCCCTGAACATTCCTTAGCTGCTTCTGGGCCTCAGCAGACTGGCGGTTGGCATGACTCAGCTGGATCTCCATCTCATTCAGATCACCCTCCATCTTCTTCTTGATTCTCAGGGCATCATTCCTACTCCTGACCTCAGAGTCCAGGGTGCTCTGCATGGAGTCAGTGATCCTTTGGCTGTTCCTCTTGATCTGCTCCATCTCCTCATCCTTCTCAGCCAGCTTCCTGTCAACCTCACCCTTAATCTGGTTGAGCTCCAGCTGGACACGGAGAATCTTGGACTCCTCATGCTCCAGAGTACCCTAAATTATAAACCAATATTTGAATTTTTAATACATGATCTATTTAAGAATAAAAAATGTATAGCTACTAGCTATACAGCTGAAATGTTTACTTAATTATCCCCACCTCAGCTTCCTCAAGAGCTGTCTGGATCTCAGACTTCTCAGTCTCCACCTGTTTCTTGGACTTCTCCAGCTCATGGATGCTCTTTCCAGTCTCACCAATTTGTTCAGTAAGGTCAGAGATCTCCTCTGTAGAAAGGGTTACATATTGTTATCAATTCTTTTAAACCTACATATGTAGTAATCTTGGAAACAATATGAAAAAAAACAACAATTGAACTCACGTTGGAGGTTCTTGTTTTCACGCTTCAGTGTCTCCAGCTGATCCAGTGCTTCTTCATATGAATTCTTCATCTTGAAAAGCTCAGTGCTGAGAGAACGAGCCTCTTTCTGAGCTCCTTCAAGCTCTGCCTGGCCCTCCTCAAATTTCTGCTTCCAGTCAGCCAAAACCTGTACAATATTGTTAATAAGGTGGTAAATGTTTAGCACTTGAAGAAGAATCATGAGATAATATTTAAACTGTCACCTCAATTAATAACAACACACCTTGTCAAAGTTCCTCTGCTTCTTGTCAAGGTTAGCAGCCAGTCCGTTGGCCCTCTCCACATCAATCATGAGGTCCTCCACCTCACCCTGCAGTCTCTGTTTGGTCTTCTCCAAAGAGGCACACTTGGAGTTCACAGCCTCAATCTGCTCCTCAGCCTCCTGAAGGCGCTGGGCAAGCTTTTTCCTGTTGAAGGATAATATATCTTAATTTGTGTACATCCATCAAAAATAATGTTGTCGCTAAAGTTGAACATATTTGACTTACTTGGCCTCCTCAAGCTCCTCAGTGCGCTGGATAGCATCAGTTTCATACTTGCTCCTCCACTGAGCCACCTCACTGTTGGCCTTGGACATTCCACGCTGCAGCTCAGCCTTGGCCTCCTGCTCCTCCTCAAACTGCTCCCTCAGAAGGTCACAGTCATGGCGGGCTGATTGCACGCCATGAGCAAGAGCATTCTTGGCCTTCACAACAGGAGAGAAATCACGTGAAT
Organism: Urophycis tenuis; assembly: GCA_036785325.1. Lineage (NCBI taxonomy): Eukaryota > Metazoa > Chordata > Actinopteri > Gadiformes > Phycidae > Urophycis > Urophycis tenuis. The sequence continues at coordinate 6,301,457 of JAXIVH010000017.1, read as the reverse complement.
TCAAAATTGTTTTTGATCTTCAAACGTTAACATCTTTACACACACACACACACACACAAAAAAAAAAACTTACCTTAACTTCCTCCTCATTTTGCCTCTTCAGCTCCTCAATCTGCTGAGTAAAGGCCTGCTTGCCTCTGGTCAGCTGGGAGACAAGACCTTCTTTCTCCTCAAGCTGACGACTAAACTCACCTAATTGATGACGTAAATTGTGAGGAAAGTACATCAATAGCATTTATATGAGACATAGATAAACACGGTTTGTTTTTATTTGTTGGGGTTAGTGTGATGGGTATTGGGTTATGGGTAATATAGGATCATTTTTATTGTGACTCACTCTGTACTGTAATTTCCTTTCTCTGTATACAGGATGATGTACATACCATTTTCTGTCAGTAGTCTTGCTCTCTGAGCACTGATGTCATTTATCTGGCGAACGTTCTCTTCACTCTTTGCCTTGATTTCACTTAGCTGGTCCTCAAGGGTACGGCACATCTTCTCCAGATTTCCCTGGTGATTAGATTTGTACTTAGCACATGTGGTGGTTTCTCCTAATTATGTTCACAGAAGATTATATTGTATTGTATTTGTTGTATTTGATTGTATTTCACCTTGGTCTTAGCAACTGCTTCCATGTTGCTGGAGAGGTCGTCAATCTCCATCTTGAACTCGCTCTTCTCCTTCTCAAGCTTCTGCTTGACACGCTGGAGGTTGTCAATCTGCTCTCCCAGCTCTGCAACACTGTCAGCCTGCTTCTTACGCAGAGCAGCAGCAGTGGCTTCATGCTGCAGGGTGGACTCCTCAAGGTCACGACGAAGCTTCTGGAACTCAGCCTCTCGCTTCTTGTTCATCTCAATCTGAGCAGCAGTGGCTCCACCAGCCTCCTCAAGCCTCTCACTGATCTCTTCCAGTTCTCTGGAGAGGTCAGCTCTCTGCTTCTCAACCTTGGCACGTGCAGCACGCTCAGCCTCAATCTCTTCCTCCAGCTCCTCAATACGGGCCTAATAAGCAAGGAATAAATAGTATTTTGTGAAAAATGTACTATTATTCATGAAATGCAGTGGAACTGTCTTTTCAATTTTCTTACTTGAAGCTCCTTGATCTTCTTCTGAAGCTGAGCACCCATGGATTGCTCATCCTCAATCTTGCTCAGAAGTTGGCTGGTCTCAAAGTCCTTCCTGAGATGAAACAATACCACACAACTTAATAACATTGTCCTTGGATGAACCCTTCCAAGTCAAAATGTTTTGATTAACCACTTTACTTTTTGATTTTCTCATCAGACTGCTGTTTGTCATTCTCAAGATCCATGATTGATTCCTGAGCCAGTTTCAGATCACCCTCAAGCTTTCTCTTGGCTCTCTCTAGGTCCATTCGGAGCTTCTTCTCTTGTTCCAGAGAACCTTCAAGCTGGATGTCAATAATTTGGAGAAATTAGGAACAAGCAAATGTATTGCTAGAAATTCACTCAACTCCATTTGTGATATTAATTGTACGTTTCCATGACTTTCAATACACTCACATCGTCCACTTGCTGTTCAAGCTTGGTCTTGGCCTTGGTCAAAGTGTTGACTTTGTCTTCCTCTGCCTGGAGGTCATCAAGAGTCTGTTGGTGTGCCTCTTGGAGGGCTTTCTTCTCCTTTGTCAGCTTAGCAATGCTCTCATCCTGAGATGCCATCTCCTCAGTTAGGTTCTTTACCTAAACATAACAAAACAATGTGTTATACATGCTAATTAGTAATGTGGTAGTTTCTGTGTTATTCCTTTGTTTATGTTCCGGTAAACATTACACATTTGTTGATGTTTTATTGATGGTATTGATGTTGGTACATCTTTACAAACCTTGTTCTCAGTGGCATGTTTCTCCTTCTCCACTTTGGCCAAAGTGAGCTCCAGGTCATCGATGTCCTTCTTGAGCTCAGAGCATTCATCCTCTAGTTTCCTTTTCTTGGCAGTCAGCTCAGCATTCATTTCCTCCTCATCCTCCAGTCTCTCAGTTGTCTCCTTGAGTTTGGCCTCCAACTGGATCTTACTCTTGATAAGTCCCTCACATCTCTCCTCAGCGTCATTCAGATTATCTGATTCCTGTTTCAAATGTATCATCATATCAGTCATATCACATGTATCTCAATGTTTGTACATGTTGACACAAACAAATATATTTACTTACAGAAGCCACTTGCAATGCAAGATCATTCTTCTCCTGCAAGAGAGAAACCATCTTCTCCTCAAGTTCCTTCTTCTTGGCCAGGGCAGTAGCCAGGTCTGTTTTCATCTTATCATAATTCTCCTTCATCTGGGCAAGCTCCTTCTCAGTTTCAGCACTCTTCAGAAGAGGCTTGATCTTGTAGTACACCTTCATCCATGGCCAGTGTTTGACATTCATGAATGAGCGGATGTTGTACTGAATAGTGTAAACAGCTTCCCTATGGTGAAAATGCAATACATTTAATACAATATTATAGATATTAGATTAATCAAACATGAATATCTTCTCAGGAATTGTGGTTTGAAGCATACCTTGTCTCCATCATCTTAACAAACTGCTTCCTCATGAGGTAAGCACGACAGAGAGCCTGAATCATTGCGACCAAAGATGCCAGCTTCTCATCTCGCATCTCTTCAAGAGTACCCAGAAGACCAGCTTTGAAGAAAACCTTAAGGTAAGAAAAATATCCTGTCAGAGAGTAACTTTCATTTAAGTATATAGGCCTACATAAAATAAAAATAAAATAAAATAAAATATTTTTTTACAACGTTAAACAGACCTTGGTGTGTCCAAATTTGTACTCTTCATGATTGACATCAATGGACCCAAGCAGTTTCTCGGAAGCCTTCTTGTTGTCAATGAACTGGCCCTCAGGAATTACACTAGCATTCAGTACTTTGTATCTGTAGGTGTTCAAATTATGGTGTTTTATAGAGAGGCATATACAACATATTTTACATATATGTATCTATATATATGAAGTCATCATGTTATAATTGAGGCAATACAATTTTTGGTCAATGAGGTAATACCTCTGCTTGAAGTCAGCATAGAGGATTCTGCTGGGGAAGCCCTTTCTGCAGATTCTGATGCCCTCCAGTACACCGTTACACCTCAGCTGGTGGATAACCAGGAAGTTCTCCATCACTCCTGTGAATTGTTATACATTTCAGACTTTTAAAATATGACATACATTTTATGATATAATGCTAAAACACAACCCCTTAATTTAGAGAGTATTTGAAATAATATTACCTGGGGTTTTTGACTCATTGGGAATGAGACAGCGCACAAAGTGAGGATGAGTGCTCCTCAGATTGGTCATCAGCTTGCCCAAATTTTCCTGTTCAGATGAGATATACATTTGAATTAAAACCAGATTGCAGATATTTCGATTTCAGTTGTGAACGTCAGCCTTCCCATAATCCTTACCCTGAACTGTGAAGACACAGTCTGCATGGAGCCACCCTTCTTCTTACCACCCTTTTTGGCACCACCAGTCTCTAAAATATAATTAGAAATAATTTAAACGCTTAAAATGTTGAGTTACAATTCTACAGTAATGTTGAAATATAGAAAGTGTTAATATGCTGTAGATATTGTACCTTCAGCAACAGCAGCTGGATACAGGACAGGCAGCAGTTTGTTCGATGACTTCTGGTACAGCTGCAAGACAGACTCATTCAGGGGATCCTTGTTCTTGTCCAGCCAGCCTGTGACGTTGTAGTCCACGGTGCCAGCGTAGTGCACCAGGGAGAAGTGGGCCTCAGCCTTGCCCTTTCCAGGTTTTGGCTTCTCAAATGCTCTGTTTTTGCCAAGATGCTGTTCATACAGCTTGTTCTTGAAGGAAGTGTCTGAGGCTTTGGGGAACATGCACTCCTCTTCAAGGATTGAGAAGATGCCCATTGGCTAAATAGAAAGAAATATTTCAGAACTTGGAAAGATGGTTTGAATCACACTAAGAATTGTGATATTTAGCTATAATTTCACGTATACCTTCTCAATAAGCTCAATGCAGGCAGCCAAGTCCATGCCGAAGTCAATGAACTCCCAAATGATACCCTCCTTCTTGTACTCCTCTTGCTCCAGGACGAACATGTGGTGGTTGAAGAACTGCTGCAGTTTCTCATTGGTGAAGTTGATGCACAGCTGCTCCATGCTGTTGTACTAATAAAGAACATTAATTTAGCCAATGTTCGTCCACTGCTACAATGCTTTGTCTTTAAGGCAGGGAAACTATTAATGTAAGAAATGCGTTCTTACATCAAAGATCTCAAAACCAGCAATATCCAGCACACCAATGTAGGAGGCTCTTGGCTGTTTGGTGTCCAGCATCTGGTTGATACGGATGACCATCCACAAGAACATCCTCTCATAGATGGACTTGCCCAGGGCACTCACTGAGTTATACACCTACAACAGGGTGGAAGATTAGATTTACATACAAATTCAATTATTATTACAGTTTATTGTTTTATTTTAATTTTATTTATTATTATTAGAACAGTTATTTTTTGATAATTATTTGATGGTGTTTACATACCTGAGGTACTGTCTGTCCCTTAGTGACAAACTCATTCCCGACCTTCACTCTGGGATAGCACAAACCCTTGAGCATGTCAGCGGAATTGAGACCAAGCAGGTAGGCTACTTTGTCAGCATCTATGTAGTTTGTGTAGAGATAAAAATTATGACAATTTGAAAAACTTAAAATAAAAAAAATATTTACAGCAAACCTGGACTTTGGAACTCTGGTTGTATTGAAACATGTTCAACTCACCCTCTGTGCCATCTGGTTCAGCCTGCTCCTCACGCTGCTTCTGCTTGAACTTCATGTTGCCATGGTGAAGCACAGCACCGGTAAACTTATAGATGCCCATCTTTTCCTCATTGTTGAAGCCCAGAATGTCAATAGCAGTCTGCAGGAAATCAAAGTATATTGTAAGATTTAATTCAAAGATGTTAGTACCTGCCTGTTGACACGGACAGAGTTGCCATCAGAAGATTTGGGAGATTTCCGACTGGGCCGTACAAACCTGTCTGGTGGACAATATCATTAGTATTTTATTTCAATAACATGACAGCTCTGGCCCAGTTTGAAATGGCAAAGCTTACTGGAATGTGACCGCGGCCGTACACAGACACAGCCGAGCCAACAGAGCTCGGCCTGAACCACACTGAGCAGCGAGTCTCAAGCCACTTTTTGGTCTTAATCCGTCCTTGCCTGTTGATAAGACTATCTAAGGTAGTTGTAAACATTTACTCACATCAGTAGCATCCAGCTCCTCTTTGTCATCGATGCTGGCCACAGTGATCTGACCCTGACTGCACATGGGGAAGTCGTAGGGGTTGGAGGTGATGAGCGTCATTTCTGGAGAAAAACAAATTTTACAAACATGACAACCATGACTTTGATTGTATTTTTTTGTTCAAAGGCCAGGTTGAAACAAGTTGATGGCAATTTTTATACCAAAATATCATACTGTAACATTTATTTATCACCATTACACCATCTTACCAATGATCTCAGGTTTGTGGTTGGTCATCATCTGGTAAAAGATGTGGTAGCCTCTCTCATCGGGAAGCTGGAATGTCACTCGGGACTTCTCCAGCAGATCTATAAGGTTTTGAAATAATAATATTATAAAGTTTTGACTCACATTATTGAATCAAAACATATTCCACCAATAATGAGTGTTTATTCATTGTTATTTGGATACTAGATACTTACAAGTCTCAATGTCAGCACTGGCCAGTTTACCAGTTGTGCCAAAATGGATTCTGATGAATTTACCCTGTTTAGAAATGCCTAATATCAGTTTTTTGTCAGAAATAAACTATGTCTTTGCAGTCGTTTGACATACTAAGTTTGTACTTACGAAACGAGAGGAGTTGTCATTTCTCACAGTCTTGGCATTACCGTAGGCCTCCAGCAGGGGATTGGCTGCAATAATCTGGTCCTCTAGGGACCCCTATGATGAAAGTTGTAATATTTATATTCAGTTCTCAGGACATTGCTACAGCTCTTGTTGTGTTTCTTGTCTTTTCTAATTATATTGTTTACATATTTGATGGTTTTTTAAACAAACCTGAATCTTCCCAGCGCCTTGATCCTTCTTCTTGTCTCCACTCACTGAGATGGTAGCAAAGTACTGGATGACACGCTTGGTGTTCACAGTCTTTCCAGCACCGGATTCTCCACTGGGTATGAGAAGAAGGTAATTGAGTCTTTTACATTGTCTGTTTTTGGAATATTTTTGTCTGAGTGTTTTTACTTCTGTCTTTCAACTAAACATCAAGTACAGATATAAACTTACGTGATCAAGACAGACTGATTCTGTCTATCTGCAAAATAAATACATCAAAGTATTACATTTATGCAAACATATCAGCCAAACATAATTGAATATATTTATACAAGATTTACTTATACATACCAGTGAGCATGAACTGGAAGGCATTGTCAGAGACAGAGAAGATGTGGGGTGGAGCCTCCATACGCTTCTTGCCTCTGTAGGCATTGACAACCTCCTGGTCGTACACTGGGAGCCACTTGTAGGGGTTTACAGTGGCACAGAACAGCCCAGAGTAGGTCTGAACGAGATCACAGTGAGAGATTCACATCAATTTGTATATTATATTATAATATATACTGTATATATAAAATATTTTCATTTATCAGCAAAAAAGGCAAAATATCTTACATAGATCATCCATGCTGCATAACGCTCTTTAAGGTTATACAACACAGAGGCTTCATTGAGATGGGTCATCATGGCCATGTCCTCAATTTTGTCGTACTTGGGAGGGTTCATGGGTGTGACATCGTCATCCTTAACTGTCTTCTCCTAAAGTATGGAAACACATTTTTAGCTTTACTTAGTGCAATTTTGAACTCTCACTTGCTGTTGATGCCAACAGATTTGCTTCTGTAGTGGACATTACTTGTCCTCTCGTAAAAAAGGCAAATATTGTTTGTGTCACAAACAATAAATGAAACTCAGCATACCTCCTCTGTATCCAACACTTTGACAGTGACTTTGCCACCGTCCCTCTTCAGGATGGTACACTTGACGTACAGGTCCTTAGTGTCAGTCACATATGCAGCACTCTTGGCATCAAAGGGCTTGCTCTGGGCCTCAATTCTCTCCTTCTCTGGCTTACGAAGGTAAATTGCAGCCTTGCCGTAAACGGCCATCTCTGCGTCCGTACTCATGGTGGCAGCTCACTATCAGGAAGAGATGGGAAAATCTTTGATGTATCTCATATGCTATTTTCATCTTTACATTTATCCTCAAGTCATTGTCATGGAGCTTTGAATTGCCAGGATTAAATACCATACCTTGTTCTTCTTCCCAATGAGAAATCTTCACGTTTTAACCTTAAATTTGAGAGAAATATTTTAATAACTTTAACTGATACTGTTGTAACACTAACAAATAACTTCTTTCAATACCAATCACATGGTATCAGAATGTTCTACCACCATGATGAGGAAAAGTGTGTTAAAATGCAGGATCACATTTCTAAAAATATGATCATACTTGATGACATGCATTAGTCATTCAATAGATTATTTTTGTTTGACACAATCTCTGAAACAATTTGAACATCAATATCAAGTTAAGTTCTCAAGCTAAACTTCACATATTTTAACGAATGAAATCTGTTACATCTCTCTACATTAACCTCTAGCTTTAAGTCGTTCAACATTCCTTGTGAATCATCAGGCTGTAGCCCACAGGAAAGATGTGAATACATCAATACAGCTATGATAGCACTAACAAACAAGTTATTTAAATACCAATTCATAAAACAATAGAATGCAGTACATCCATAACGAGGAACAGTGTGTTTCATTATATACACAGGTTTATATTCTCGTTTTGTATTCAATAGATTGTGTCTGTTAAAACAATCTTGCAAACAATTACCCAAAAATATCAAGTGAAAGTCAAACTAAGCCTTAACATTTCCAATGAATGACTGCTCCAGCATCACTCTGACTTACCACCAGTTGTTACTTCCTCAACTGCCCTGCAAGCTGTTCATCCCTCTCTGGGTCCTCTTATATACTAGACTGCAGGGTAAGCACACACTAAATATGGGCATGAGGAGGAAACCCTCTTATAGATTTGGTTTGTATATGTATATGTATCTGTTTTGAAATGTAATACATACAGTATTCATACTCATTTTAATGTATGGCATGTTCCATCTTAAAATATAGCACACAGCATAGTTTAATTTAACTTTTTTTATTTTTATTTTTTACTATTTTTACTGTTCAGGATACCGCAAATCCAGCAACAGATTTAAATTATTAGCACCATCACTGGCAGCCTTAATTAATGTTTAGTGTATATTGCACACCATGCTTCAATGGAGAAACCAGATCTCTCTCTATGGGTGTACAGTTGCATGTATTTATAATTTCTCAGCGTTAACACCCATCACTATGTCTTGTGTCTAAGAACATGTAGTCAATTGTTCATTTGCATATCAATATTCTGATTTTCAGAAGGAGATTTCAGAAGGACAATTTTTTTTAAAACATTTTTACCCCTTGTGTGTCTTCAATTTCCCAGCTTGGGATTAATAAAGTATTTCTATTTCTATTTCTCTGTCAGTGTGTTGGTGAGACTGAGGTAAAAAGTTTGTGCAGCTTTGGATGACTCTGTAAAAAAAGTGAATGGACTGGGGACAGTGGTAACAGTTGCTCCACATTGTCATCGTCTTTTGAACTATTGAGGGCAACTGCTTAAACATTCCAACTGTTCCACAGCACCTCACCGCCACCTATTATCGACTGAACGACCTTCCTTTCCTTGTATAGAGATTCCACAGTTCTAGTCATGTAAATAGTTTACACAAAGGTAAAATGTTGGTGTTAAATTATTAGTTGCCCTAAATGTAAATGTTTCCAGATTTCAATTAGTGTTGTCTGATCTGTTTCAATTTGAGGCCATGGCATTTAGTAATTTGTCATTGTTTTAAATGTACACAGTTGCTATTTACCTAATAGTATTTTGAAATAGTTGAGTAATAGTAGAGTAAAGCAGAATTCATTATACTAGATAATGATAATCTAAAATCTTTATTGTCCCTAAGGGGAGATTTGTGCCACATATACTGCTGTCAACACAGCTGTGTTACAGCGCACCTCATTTGCGTTGTGAGGTGTAAAAAAGACTTGCTATATCAGTGTAAATTTGTTCCATATGAGTTCCATGTGGATGCTATGTAGTGTTATAGCATTGCGGTAGGCCTATTTATTGCATTTTAATTGCTCATATTTGACCATATTTGTTTGCTAGCTGTATGTCAGAAAGTAGGTTGCTCTTCAAACAATTCCCTTTTTGAAATGTATTTTATTCTGAGTAGCTGCCCATACATTCACATTTTCATGTAGTTAGTAAGCAGATGCTGAGCAGACACTTTTGTGTCTTAATGTGTTTGCACCAGCCATTCATTTGATTCATGAATTCATGAATCAAAACCTATTGCATCCACAATTAGACAATTAATTGACATTTGAAGAGACAAAACAAGTCTCAATATCAGCACTTACCACAAGAACTGAAATGAATTCTGATTAATTTACTCTATTTAGTAATGCATAGTATAACGAATCAGACTTTAGAATAATATCTAAAGACTGATGGCAGATGATCTTAGATCTGTGTGTACTGGGCATTTCACTTTATTCTGTAAGTGTGTGTTCGGCAAACTCAAACCTGGCCAGCACTTGTAAACTGTAAAACCTTTTTGTAATGAGTTTTTTTTCAGTAGAACATTTCTACTGAACATGTCCTTAATGAAACAAGTGCTGATGATCTGCAGAATTTCAGTAGTTCTGTAGTTCTGTAATGCTGATGTAATGCTTCATGTTTGACACACACATATTCGATACTTGAAATGAAATGAGAGGAGTTGACATTCTCAGTCTTGGAATTACCTTAGGCCTCCAGCAGGGTATTGACTGCAATAACCTGGTCTTCCAGGGACCCCTATAACCAAATGTATTTGATTTGGTCTAATGATATCTCGATTTAATTTAAAACCTGAATCTTTTCAGTGCCTTGGTCTTTTTCTCCTCCACCCACTGAGATGGTAGCAAAGTACTAGATGATACGTTTGGTGTTCACAATCTTTCCAGTACCATATCTTCCACTAGATGAAGAAAGTTATCAACAAAGTTTTTACATTGTGAGTTAGAAACAAGCCTAATGTTCCGTTTTTACTTAATCTATATATATTTTTTTACTTAGAAGTTGTTGTGTCTTACTCATATTATTGTGTGTGTGTGTGTGTGTGTGCGTGTATGTGTCTGTGTGTGTGTGTGTGTGTGTGTGTGTGTGTGTGTGTGTGTGTGTGTGTGTGTGTGTGTGTGTCTGTGTGTGTGCGTGTGTGTGTGGGGTGGGGTGGGGAGCGGAGGGAAACAGATTTACACCACTCCATCCATAACAGGCAGTCCTTCAGGAATGCTTCGTGCTTATAACACACCAGACTATATGTTTCAATTGGAAACAAGATCTCTATCTATGGGTGTACTGTTGCATATATATGTATAATTTTCCAACACTCATGACTTTATTTTACGGTCCTGTCAATACACTTGATCCCCTTCCAAGAGTTTGATTCATTTGTAAATGACTGAAAGGGAGATCGGTATGATGTTAAATGTCACACCGAAGTTATGAAGTTAATAATTGTTTTTTCTGCATGTAAAATTTAAATAATCAATGGTATCAATTTAGTATATATTATTTTGTATGTGATTGGTATACACTTGCTTTATCTCAGTCACAAGAATGTAGCTAGTGGAGAACAATATTTACTGAATGTTTATGTGGATTCTTTCAAAAATATATATCAGCATATATAATCATTAACAGTCCATGTCCATTCAAATGACACACTTACATTTGAGCACCTAGCACCTGTTGAAACCATTAACGACATCAGTAACATCACTAACCTGGTCAATCATCTAGAACTGGGGAATTCAAATGGATTTAGATAGCAATCATCCAGCACATTGTTGGCCATATTTATCCTGGTATTTAGGGATGTATGATGAAACTTTCATGAATTGAAATAACTGGCATAACAAGTATACTAACAAGTGTGGCTTGTGACCTGGTGGCTTGGTGGATGTAAAAAAAGAATGTTCTGCATGTCACAAAGTGTTTTGTGTGACTTTTCCACCTTTGGGTTAGGCAAGTCTTTTTATTGACCCAACAACTGTCGACACCAAGGCCCTCCCCTACTATCAGCCACCAATGAAGGCCTTGCCTTTCCTGTGGCACCTAAATAGCTTCATTGTGTATAGACTTTAAAACATGCTATTGTATTTAGGTGTGCATGGAAATGCTATGAATATTGCATGTATTAATAAACTGACAGATATGTGTGAACTGAGAATACAGAGATACATGTGAACTGACACTATTCCTTCAGGGTTATACACAGAAACATCACAGGTTAGGGTGCAATGTCTGTAATCCACCATATGTATTTTTGACATTATGTCAACAATAAGCAAATGCTTAAGGTCTATTACCTACATAGATTGAGTGGTCTGATAGTTCTGAAATGTAATTCATGATTAATTTTTTGACATTTACATATGAAGGAGCACAGCTTGTCGAACTGAACCTCCTTCAGCTCATGACCATCAGGAAGTTAAAGGATTTATTCCTTCCTGACAGTTTATTTTTTTTAAATGGAATCATACAATGGGGCGGCAGTAGCTCAGTGGGTAGAGCAGGTGGACAGAGCGGGTCGTCCACTAACCGTAGGGTCGGCAGTTTGATCCCCTTGACCCCCACTTCCAAAAACTGTCTGCATGTCGAAGTGTCCTTGAGCAAGACACTGAACCCTGAACCCCAACTTGCTCCCCAGGCACTGATCATAGCAGCCCACTGCTACTATGTACAATAGGATGGGTCAAAAAACATAGAAATGACAAATGAAGACCACAAGGTCCCAGTAAATAAATAAAAAAATAAAAAAAACATTTATACTGTGAACCTTAAAGTGAAAACCAAAATATCAAGGTTTTATGACATTTAGTAGAATTAAGTTAATCATTTCATAAATATGCAGATGGCTTTAAAGTGTTCTAAACTGACCTGTAGAGTTTCTAAAAAGATTGTTGAATAGCAGATTTGAATCTCATTAATGTCTCTACAACAAGTAATCACCGCAACAATAATGTATAAAAGCATCCACAATAGAACAATAGAACATACAATAGAAACAGTGACCAGTGTAGGCACCTTTCATGGTCTTATTTTTATATCTTATTTATAATATATTCAACAGTTTTGCAGTCTTTTCTTCTATTTGCTTGTGGAGGCTACTGTTATTTACTTTGAAGTTTGATCCATCTTCGCTGATTCACAAAAAAAGGTGTCTACCTATTCTGAAGAATGGTGTATAAAGTGGTAACATACTTAGTAACATACGAAAAAAGGTATTAAACCAAATTCCAACCAGAGAGAACTTACCTTGCCACCATCATTGATCTTAACCCTCAGCTTGTTGACCTGGGTAACAGCAATGTCATTTATTTCCATATTTATTTTGGTGATAAACACCAACATAATTACTAAGAAAGCAGAGGCAAAGGTTTTAGATTTAGTTCTAAGCAAGATTAAATAATCATATTTGCAACAGTGCAGAAACTATTTTGGCTCTCTACACTCTTTATCCTTCCAGCTTAAAAGTTGCATCTCTTAATACGTGGCATTAAATTCCACATGGGTGTAGTATGATCTGTACATAGGTTATAATTGGAAAAACTTGTGCCTTAAATTGTATGAGCTAAGGTCTATATATAAACAGATCTGTGACCACTCCTCATCATCAATAATTTCAATTTTTAATGTATCTTCACTATTACTGAAACGTAGATACATTCTCGTAGATACAGTAGACTCGTGCAATTTTTGCTCAACCCATTTTATTTTTAATTGTTTAATTGTTTTGATTCAGTCTCATGACTCAGAACCCTGAGACTCAATGAAAACACAATTTCATCCAAAACAAAGTGGGGCAAGGAAAACTTGTGGATAACAGCTGAAGTGAGAACAAAAATAGGTCTGAAAACTGGTCTAACCACTGGGAGGACTCGTCCCCAGCCAGCCATCACACATAACACCACATGACACCATGTGATACTCTGCCTGCAAAGTATTAATATAAAAAAATGGACACAAATGAAGACTACACATGGCTTACATTAAATAACCATATTCCAACCATAATCACTACCATAAGTAAGCATATTGTAAGGACTGTTACCTTGTAAGACCTCTATAGTATGTAAGACCTCATCTATACAAATTGAGAATGTCAATGCAAGCCAGTGAAAGTCTATAAATACAACAGGTGTACATCGTAATATCCATGGCAGGCAACCCTCTTGGAATGCTAAATGCTCAGGAGGTTTTATGACACCATGTCAGGCTATATGCTTCAATGTGGAAACCCGATATATTACTAATGGTGTACTATTGCATATATAAATATTTATTTTAAGGTTGCCTCTTATCACTGTGTAAAAATCTAATTGAAAGATTTATTATTTGATGATTATTGAATTACTGTTTTGTACCGGGTAATCGATATTCAGGTTAGTCAATTTGTAAATATAAGTTATTAGTGATACAAAGTGGGCTGAGAAAGACCAACTAGTACTACATTCTTAACAGAGTGACAGTGCAATAATATTTAATATTTGGCAACATCGTTAAATAATTCAAGTGCTACTCTAACTTATTAGAACTATTGTTGTTATTTGTTTGCTCTATAGGTAAAACACTTTGTACAGCTGAATGGAAATGTCCAACCACAATGTATTAGGTTCCCACAAGATACTGTATTTACATTTTTAGTTAAACTATATTCTGGACAACACCCAATTCCCAATGAAGAGAGATTAGGATCTAGACATACTCGAAATACAATACTGGGCAAAGGAATTAAGGCCAAACAAATAACCACAAAACACCAGATGGAAAGTTTATATATATTTATTGTATATCATTCATTCATAGTGTCATATTGTATGACTTTGTGGGATGTTTCGATTGGAAGGAATTATTCAGCAGTGTCCTTTCCCTAGGGAAAAAAAAAAACATTAGGGTTAAAATGTTTTACATTTATGTTTTACATTTTTTTTAGATAAATAATTGTAATATTATTTCAAATACTACTACTATTATTCTTCTTATTATTGTTATTATTATATAAATACATATACATATAATTAGATAAATAATAATGCCCTAATTCAAATTATTTTTACTACCCAATTACCTTGCCACCATCACGGCTCTTTGCCCTCAGCTTGTTGACCTGAGACTCAGCAATGTCAGCGCGTTCCTCAGCCTCCTCCAGCTCATGTTGAACCTTCCTGCACTTGGACAGGTAAGAGTTTGCCTGCTCCTCCTGTTGAGACAATGATATTTTGTCCGTTTAAATGGTTTACCCAAGTTTATATCAATACCAGACATGTTACCTTTAGTAATGTTGAACTTACCGCTTCCTCAGACTGCCTCTTGTAAGCCTTCACCTTCAGTTGCAGCTTGTCAACAAGATCCTGGAGCCTGGCACCATTCTTCTTATCTTCCTCAGTCTGATGGACATTTGAAAGTGCAACATCAACATAATGTGGCCTTTAAATACGATCTAAATGCTAATGCAATAGGAGAGGTAGCATATTTGGAAATGTAGGTTTGACATACCTGGTAGGTGAGTTCCTTGACTCTCCTCTCATATTTGCGGACACCTTTTACAGCATCTGCTCCTCGTCTCTGTTCATTATCAACTTCTGCCTCCAGTTCACGAACCTTGAGATGAAAATCGATTTAATAAGTCTTGTCCTTAGATTGCACATATATGTATTATTATATACTGGCTTATTATCTTACTCTGGATTCCAGTTTCTGGAGCTGCTTCTTGCCACCCTTCATTGCCAGGTTCTCAGCCTCATCCAGGCGATGCTGAAGGTCTTTTACTGTGACCTCCAGGTTCTTCTTCATCCTCTCCAGGTGAGAGCTAGTATCCTGCTCTTTTTTCAGCTCCTCAGCCATCATGGCAGCCTACAAAGGTCAAACAATATATTAATCAAGAGTTCCTTTAATTTCTTATCACATTAATCAAAAAATTGAAGTAGACCTACATCAGTGATGGCCTTCTTGGCCTTCTCTTCAGCATTCCTGGCTTCCTGAACACTGTCGTCCACCTCACTCTGGACTTGGACGAGGTCAGTCTCCAGCTTCTTCTTTGTGTTCAACAGGCTTGTGTTCTGAAACAAATTATGATACGATTTTACAAAGGTCAAATAATATATACAGCTATGGCCTTCTTGGCCTTCAATTCAACATTCTCAAAACATGTGCAGGCTATTGTATTCAAATGAAAGGATTACAATGTTTGCTTACCTGAGAGTGCAGCAGTCCAACACGCTCACTGGCGTCCACCAGCTCTTGCTCAGCCACTTTGCGGCCTCTCTCTGTCTGTTCGAGAGCTGCCCTCAGCTCCTCAATTTCAGCCACCATGAGACCGTTCCTACGGTCCACCATGGCAGCCTGCTCTTTCAGGTCTTCCCCTGCCCTGACGGCATCATCAAGATGCAGTTGAGCGTCCTAATATTAACAGAATTACATAAAGATTCATCACAACATGACAGCAATAACTATGTTTTATATGTGCCCTACATTAGTTTGTCTCATACCTTCAGTTGTCCCTGAACATTCCTCAGCTGCTTCTGGGCCTCAGCAGCCTGGCGGTTGGCATGACTCAGCTGGATCTCCATCTCATTCAGATCACCCTCCATCTTCTTCTTGATTCTCAGGGCATCATTCCTGCTCCTGACCTCAGAGTCAAGAGTGGACTGCATGGAGTCAATGACCCTCTGGCTGTTCCTCTTGATCTGCTCCATCTCCTCATCCTTCTCAGCCAGCTTCCTGTCAACCTCACCCTTGATCTGGTTCAGCTCCAGCTGGACACGCAGAATCTTGGACTCCTCATGCTCCAGAGTTCCCTAATGTATGACATAAAATTAGGCACATTTGTTGAAACTAGACATGTTTTTTTGTAATTATAGTTGCTTATTTAGTCGTCCTCACCTCAGCTTCCTCAAGGGCTGTCTGAATCTCACACTTCTCAGTCTCCACCTGCTTTTTGGATTTCTCCAGCTCATGGATGCTCTTTCCAGTCTCACCAATTTGTTCAGTCAGATCGGAAATCTCCTCTGCAGAGCAATTGTATGTGTTTTAAGTATGGTTTGCATATTTATTTACAGACTTTAAATATTATATTCATAGCACTGTAAATATTATTGAGCAAAAACTCACGTTGGAGGTTCTTATTTTCCCGCTTCAGGGTCTCTAACTGATCCAGAGCTTCTTCATATGAATTCTTCATCTTGAAAAGCTCAGTGCTGAGAGAACGAGCCTCTTTTTGAGTTCCCTCAAGCTCTGCCTGGCCCTCCTCATATTTCTGCTTCCAGTCAGCCAAAACCTGTAAAATGTTATTAATAAAGTGCATGTTATAAATGCAATATATGTTTTGCACCTGAATAATAATAATAGGAGAATGATATTTGAGCTGTAATTTAAATTAAATCAGCAAAAACCTGTGCAAAATTGTTAATTAATGTAGTGGTACATGTCTAGCACTTGAAGAAGAATCATAGGATCATATTATTTATATTTTCATTTAAATTAATTTCTACACACCTTGTCAAAGTTCCTCTGCTTCTTGTCAAGGTTGGCAGCCAGTCCATTGGCTCTCTCCACATCAATCATCAGGTCCTCGACCTCACCCTGCAGTCTCTGTTTGGTCTTCTCCAGAGAGGCACACTTTGAGTTTACAGCCTCAATCTGTTCCTCTGCCTCCTGAAGGCGCATGGCAAGCTTTTTCCTGTAACAGAATAACATGTTTTAATTAGTTTACATTACTCAAATTGAATGTCTATTTTAATTAAAGCCTTACATATTTGACTCACTTGGACTCCTCAAGCTCCTCAGTGCGCTGGATAGCATCAGTCTCATACTTGCTCCTCCACTGAGCCACCTCACCGTTGGCCTTGGACATTCCACGCTGCAGCTCAGCCTTGGCCTCCTGCTCCTCCTCAAACTGTTCCCTCAGAAGGTCACAGTCATGGCGGGCTGATTGCACACCATGAGCAAGCGCATTCTTGGCCTGCAATATGGACAGAGATATGTAATTTCAATATTTTTTTTGATCTTCAAACCCTAATATATGTATTTAAAAAAATTACTTACCTTAACTTCCTCCTCGTTTTGCCTCTTTAGCTCCTCAATCTGCTGAGTAAAGGCCTGCTTGCCTCTGGTCAGCTGGGAGACAAGAGCTTCCTTCTCCTCAAGCTGACGACCAAACTCGCCTAGTTGGAGGAGGAATAATGAATACATATTTGAGTTGTAAAATAGAATGTAGATTTATTTATAAGTGTGTCTCTCCAGGTCTCTATCAAAATGCTTTAATGATGAATACAAATGACCTTCTGCTGAAGTACATACCATTTTCTGTAAGCAGTCTGGCTCTTTGGGCACTGATGTCATTGATCTGGCGAACATTCTCATCACTCTTAGCCTTGATTTCACTGAGTTGGTCCTCAAGGGTACGACAGATTTTCTCCAGATTTCCCTGATGGTTAAAAGTTTCTCAATTTGAAATCAATGTTCATTCATTGTTACTTATATACTTATTATTTATTAACACGAATGAAGGCTTGAAGGAAGGCAATGAAGGCTTGTCGCATGACTTACCTTGGCCTTAGCAACTGCTTCCATGTTGCTAGAGAGGTCATCAATCTCCATCTTGTACTCGCTCTTCTCTTTCTCAAGCTTCTGCTTGACACGCTGGAGGTTGTCAATCTGCTCTCCCAGCTCTGCAACACTGTCAGCCTGTTTCTTACGCAGAGCAGCAGCAGTGGCTTCATGCTGCAGGGTGGACTCCTCGAGGTCACGACGAAGCTTCTGGAACTCAGCCTCGCGCTTCTTGTTCATCTCAATCTGAGCAGAAGTGGCTCCACCAGCCTCCTCAAGCCTCTCACTGATCTCTTCCAGTTCTCTGGAGAGGTCAGCTCTCTGCTTCTCAACCTTGGCACGTGCAGCACGCTCAGCCTCAATCTCTTCCTCCAGTTCCTCAATACGGGCCTAAGTAATAAGCAAATATTGAGCTCAATTTCCACAAGTGTAATTTCAGAAAATGAATATTAACAGAATGTACTTGATTAATTGTCCCACCTGAAGCTCCTTGATCTTCTTCTGAAGCTGAGCACCCATGGACTGCTCATCCTCAATTTTGCTCAGAAGCTGGCTGGTCTCAAAGTCCTTCCTGTGAATAATTAGTTCAAAGTATGGTCAACTATCTCAAAACAGGAGTCATATGTAGTAAATGCCATTCTTAAAGTACAAAATAATTTTACTTCTTGATTTTCTCATCGGACTGCTGTTTGTCATTCTCAAGGTCCATGATGGATTCCTGAGCCAATTTCAGATCCCCCTCAAGCTTTCTCTTGGCTCTCTCAAGGTCCATACGGAGCTTCTTCTCTTGCTCCAGAGAACCTTCAAGCTGGATATCAATAATTTGGAGGAATTAGGAACAATCCTTTATATATCCTTTATATAACAATCCTATATATATATTATACGTTTCCATCAGCTTTAATACACTCACATCGTCCACTTGCTGTTCAAGCTTGGTCTTGGCCTTGGTCAAAGTGTTGACTTTGTCTTCCTCTGCCTGCAGGTCATCAAGAGTCTGCTGATGTGACTCCTGGAGGGCTTTCTTCTCCTTTGTCAACTTAGCAACACTCTCATCCTGAGAGGCCATCTCCTCAGTCAGGTTCTTCACCTAAAGAAAACAAAATAACCTGTCATATAAGCTCATTAGGAAAGTGTTTCCTTCCTTTGCACTAGTTTGCTATTGGTTTGGAAAAAATTGATGATGACATCTTTGCAAACCTTGTTCTCAGTGGCATGTTTCTCCTTCTCCACTTTGGCCAAGGTAAGCTCCAGGTCATCAATGTCCTTCTTGAGCTCAGAGCATTCATCCTCTAGTTTCCTCTTCTTGGCAGTCAGCTCAGCATTTATTTCTTCCTCATCCTCCAGTCTCTCAGTTGTCTCCTTGAGTTTGGCCTCCAGCTGGATCTTACCTTTGATGAGTCCCTCACACCTCTCTTCAGCATCATTCAGATTCTCTCCTTCCTGTATGTTATTTAAAAATGTAGAAGATATCACATGTGTACTGTCACTGTGTACAAATTCAAACAGAAAACGGTATGTTTTTGCTTACAGAAGCCACTTGCAGCTGCAGATCATTCTTCTCCTGGACAAGAGAAACCATCTTCTCCTCCAGTTCCTTCTTCTTGGCCAAGGCAGCAGCCAGGTCTGTCTTCATCTTATCATAGTTCTCCTTCATCTGGGCAAGCTCCTTCTCAGTTTCAGCACTCTTCAGAAGAGGCTTGATCTTGTAGTAAACCTTCATCCATGGCCAGTGTTTGACATTCATGAATGAGCGAATGTTGTACTGAACAGTGTAGATGGCTTCCCTATAAAATAAAATAGAATAACATAAAATAAACCATCATCATATTGGAGTTGCACTCAGTGCCTAAAACCCTGTTTTTGATATTAAGTGCAGTTTGAGTTTTTAGTGCTGTGTTTCAAAACATACCTCCTCTCCATCATCTTCACAAACTCCTTTCTCATGACATAACCTCTGCAGAGAGACTGAATCATTCCGACTAAAGATGCCAGCTTCTCATCTCGCATCTCCTCAAGTACACCCAGAAGACCAGCTTTGAAGAACACCTTAATGTAAGAAAAGCAAGAAGTAAGTAAGTAAGTAAGTAAGTCAGTTTGCAAAATTTAATTAAGTATAAACATAGTAATTGACAACATTAAACATACCTTGGTGTGTCCAAATTTGTACTCCTCATGATTGACATCAATTGACCCAAGCAATTTCTCAGAAGCCTTCTTGTTGTCCATGAACTGGCCCTCAGGAATGACACTGGCATTCAGTACTTTGTACCTGTTGCAGATGGGTAATATTTTAAACATGAACTTAAATGTTCAAAGGCATTTGAAACATTTTCCTTGAAACATAATTGAGTTGCTACCTCTGCTTGAAGTCAGCATAGAGGATTCTGCTGGGGAAGCCCTTTCTGCAGATTCTGATGCCCTCAAGTACACCGTTACACCTCAGCTGGTGGATAACCAGGAAGTTCTCCATGAGACCTGTGATTTTGGTGATAAACTTGTTATTAATATTATTAGTTTGGTGTAACAATGACTGAAAAACCTGTGCTTAAATGTAGTATCCTAACCCAGACACTAGCAAGTAGTCGCTATACCTGGAGTCTTTGACTCATTGGGAATGAGACAACGCACAAAGTGAGGATGGGTGCTCCTCAAGTTGGTCATCAGTTTGCCCAAGTTCTCCTATGGACACATCATGGAATGAATTATGAAATATGTAAAATGTATTTTGTGATATTATGATAAAAAATATATAAAATATAAATAATATAACATCCCAAAAAAAAAAAAATCTATATGCATGTAATTAAGTGTAATACATTTTTCATTCATTTGTGTTTTTATCCTTACCCTGAACTGTGAAGACACAGTCTGCATGGAGCCACCCTTCTTCTTGCCTCCTTTCTTTGCACCACCGGTCTCTGGTTTAAATATTTGTCATTAGTCACAGTAATGAATTTACCTAGTGTCTGCAAATAAATGATTATTTTAATAATATTGATGGACAAACTACAGGTACAAACTAAGCAGTACCTTCAACTGCAGGTGGGTACAGCACAGGCAGCAGTTTGTTTGAGGACTTCTGGTACAGCTGGAGAACGGAGTCATTCAGGGGATCCTTGTTCTTGTCCAGCCAGCCACAGATGTTGTAGTCCACGGTACCAGCATAGTGCACCAGGGAGAAGTGGGCCTCAGCCTTGCCCTTTGCGGGCTTGGGCTTCTCAAATGCTCTGTTCTTGCCAAGATGCTGGTCATACAGCTTGTTCTTGAAAGAAGTGTCTGAGGCCTTGGGGAACATGCACTCCTCTTCAAGGATGGAGAAGATGCCCATTGGCTTTAGAGAAAATAGGTTTGATGAAACATTAGGAACAGAAGCTTTGTAGTCACAAAAAGAATAATGATATCGAGTCTACATGTCATGTTTACCTTCTCAATAAGCTCAATGCAGGCAGCCAAGTCCATGCCGAAATCAATGAACTCCCAGATGATACCCTCCTTCTTGTACTCCTCTTGCTCCAGGACGAACATGTGGTGGTTGAAGAACTGTTGCAGTTTCTCATTGGTGAAGTTGATGCACAGCTGCTCCATGCTGTTGAACTAGTAGGGGACATTGAATCAATTTAACATACCCATTGTTAATAGACTTTTATGTTCTGATTAATAAAAAGCTTTTCATCAGATATGCAGCAGTTGAACAACTTACATCAAAGATCTCAAAACCAGCAATGTCCAGCACACCAATGAAGAATTGTCTTGCTTGCTTGGTGTCCAGCATCTGGTTGATACGGATGACCATCCACAAGAACATCCTCTCATAGATGGACTTGGCCAGGGCACTCACTGAGTTGTTGACCTGAACATTTTTGGGAGGGACAGAAGTCAGGTGGCTTTGTCAAACAATGCAATTTAACAATGCATCATGTCGACACAAATTCTACCATATTGTGCTACCACATTCTTACCTGAGGTACAGTCTGTCCCTTGGTGACATACTCATTTCCGACCTTCACTCTTGGGTAGCAAAGAGCCTTGAGCATATCAGCAGAATTCAGACCCAGCAGATAGGAAATCTTGTCAGCCTCTACAAAGTTAACATAAAAATGTGCATATATTATTATTCATCATAATTACTCATGGTTTTTCAAAAAAATATGCACAACTACCATTGATGAGTACAATAGTTACCCTCATTGCCATCTGGCTCAGCCTGCTCCTCACGCTGCTTCTGCTTGAACTTCATGTTACCATGGTGAAGCACAGCACCAGTGAACTTATAGATGCCCATCTTCTCCTCATTGTTGAAGCCCAGAATATCAATAGCAGTCTGTGTCGAAAACAAGGCATGATTGAAAACATATTTCATAAAATATATGGAATGTCAAAAACTTGTGAAGTGGGTTCCCAAAAACCACTCACATCAGTAGCATCCAGCTCCTCTTTGTCATCAATGCTGGCCACAGTGATCTGACCCTGACTGCACATGGGGAAGTCGTAGGGGTTGGTGGTGATGAGGGTCATTTCTGAGGGATAAAACAAATGTTTTTGCTTGGATTATATGAATGTTATGTCTCACCTTTATTCTGCCAGCTAACAAAACTTGAATGAAAAACTGTTTCCTCTGCATTTTATTCCAGAAAGAAAACCACCCTTTCTCAATGCTGAGCACATTTTGAAAACATAATTTAAACAGATAACATGTATCTGTTTAAATGTGATTCTTAATGATACCGTGCCTTAATGAATGCATTTGTCTCACTATTACATAATCTCACCAATGACTTCAGGTTTGTGGTTGGTCATCATCTGGTAGAAGATGTGATAGCCTCTCTCATCAGGGAGCTGGAATGTCACTCTGGACTTTTCCAGCAGATCTATAAGGCACATTCATTAATCAAAACCTCTTCCACTAATAATGATAGTTAATTCATATTTAGAACTAGATACTTACAAGTCTCAATGTCAGCACTGGACAGTTTACCAGTTGCGTGGAAATGAATTCTGATGAATTTACCCTGTTTGGAAATAAATAGTTTTAGCTTCCTTAAGAAAGTAATGAAAAATAAGGAGTTTCTTCCTGAAGGAAATCATCTCATACTTACAAAACGAGAGGAGTTGTCATTTCTCACAGTCTTGGCATTACCGTAGGCCTCCAGCAGGGGATTGGCTGCAATAATCTGGTCCTCCAGTGAGCCCTACATAAAAAATGATGAATGATAAAATAAAAAATGTGAACACTTTTTTAGTTATTTTTATTTTATGTATGTTTCTTATGTATTTCATGTGTCTTATATATTCATAATTTATTTTCTGAAACATACCTGAATCTTTCCAGCACCTTGATCCTTCTTCTTGTCTCCTCCACCACATGAGATGGTAGCAAAGTACTGGATGACACGCTTGGTGTTCACAGTCTTTCCAGCACCGGATTCTCCACTGGGTATGAAAAGATGAATAAAGTGAGTCTTTACATGTTTTTCAAGGTGTGATTCATTGTGTTATATTTCTATATAAATAAACTTACGTGATCAAGACAGACTGGTTCTCTCTATCTGTAAAACAAATGTATGAAAAGTTTGGCTTTAATTCTTAGGAAAATTCAGAATATGAATTAGATGATTCTGTCTATCTGCAAAATAAATATATCAAAGTATTACATTTATGCAAACATATCAGCCAAACATAATTGGATATATTTAAACCAGATTTGCTTATACACACCAGTGAGCATGTTCTGGAAGGCGTTGTCAGAGACAGAGAAGATGTGGGGGGGAGCCTCCATACGCTTCTTGCCTCTGTAGGCATTGACAACCTCCTGGTCGTACACTGGGAGCCACTTGTAGGGGTTTACAGTGGCACAGAACAGCCCAGAGTAGGTCTGAAGGAGATCACAGAGTCACATTAATATTTCCTATTACCTGTGTTTCAAATATTTTCCTTTAGCAGGTTAAATATCTTACGTAGATCATCCATGCTGCATAACGCTCTGCAAGGTTATACAACACAGAGGCTTCATTGAGATGGGTCATCATGGCCATGTCCTCAATTTTGTCGTACTTGGGAGGATTCATGGGTGTGACATCGTCCTCCTTGACTGTCCTTTCCTAAAATATAGAAACATATTTTAGCTTTCTTAACAGTGCATCTATTGAAACTTTCACTTTTGTTACGTCAATACCAAAAGATTTGCTTCTGCCATGACCTTAACTGTCCTCTCCTAAAAAAAGGCAAACTTTTATATTACATGTTGGTAATATATTAAATTAAGCATACCTCCTCATTAGACAACACTTTGACAGTGACTTTGCCACCGTCCCTCTTCAGGATGGTACACTTCACGTACAGCTCCTTAGTATCAGTCACATATGCAGCACTCTTGGCATCAAAGGGCTTGCTCTGGGCCTCAATCCTCTCCTTCTCTGGCTTACGGAGGTAAATGGCAGCCTTGCCGTAAACGGCCATCTCTGCGTCCGTACTCATGATGGAGGCTTATTTCATGAAAATAAACAAACATCAATTTATTTCATCTGACATGCATACATGGTTCCATGAAGGTTTAGAGATGTTGTTTGTTGATGAGATATTAAATTATTCTTACCGTTTTCTTCCCTTCAACCACAGAAGAAATTGTTCCTTTAAAAATAAGTTATTGAAAGTTAATCACATGTACAAGCAACAGTGTGGAACTTTACTGATTTGAATCCCACTGAATTTTTTTTTAACAAATGCACTGATTGTGTGTCTTTAATTATTACATTGATTTCTACATACTTCTATCAACATTTCATTAAGTTTGTTATAATAATAAGTGTCATTATAATACAAATAACAAAAGAGTAAAAAAAAGCCATACAATTGTAAAGAATAGTAGGTAGTAAATAATAAGCAAAGATCCTACATTTTGTTATTTTCTAAAAATATTTTACAAATATTTTTACAGAGTAGGTAGGTAAATAAGAATATTTTCAATAGACGAAAAGAACCTCCATGAAATGCATGTACGATTCTTCACTCTAATGCAATGGTCTCCGCTAGACAGCAGCTGAAGCATCAGTCTGACTTACCACCCGTTGTAATAACCTGAAATCCCCTGCAGTCTATCCATCTCATCTTGTGGCCTCTTATATATAGGTTGTTCTGCAGTCCAGGCAGAAACTATATAAGGGCAGATCTTCAAAAGGCTCTTTCATTTAGCTTTGCATTTAGTTTGTTCACTGCCACATACCTTGAGTGCCAGCTGATGTGTCACGCATCAGTTGCTACTAAAACATACATGGTACTGATATATATATAGAATATGTGTGATCGTGATTTGTATTGCAATAGTCTAACTGCAACATCAGTACATTTCCAACAGTTTAAATTCTGAAATCCAATCAATAATTGAGTTTGATGTATAGATGTATAGAATACAATATAATGTTTGTTTATGGTATATTATAAATGTATAATTTGTTATCCTTATCTTTATTTACATACTATAATGTATACATGTATAAGCATGTATACATTGCCTATTGCATCCAATGCATGCATCCTTGGCGATTGTGATCATTTACTTAATAGTTTCAGTTTCACACAATCTATAGATGTATCACGTAAACGTTTAATACCATTCCATTCTAACATTGCAACTGTGAGCCAGGATTCCTTTTTTGGCTTGGTCAGGGTATTCAAAATTTTATGACATAATGCCAGGGTATACGATTCAATGGAGGCCCTTATACTGGAGGGTATAGTGTTGCATGTATTAATATCTTTTGGAGTGCACTTCCATTACCTTACCAAACCTTTGCTACTTAGTGTGTTATTATTTTATCAACTTTGTGTCTTTGTAACTAGTCTTTTCCTAAAACAAATAACAAAATTGTTTACTAATGTTTTATAAAGGCAGTTTGGCTGTTTGGTATATGTAGCAATCATATTAGATATGTTATGGAGCAAAAATAGAGGAGCCATGTGAAAAATCTCTACTTCAATAATTGTGATTCGAATGTATAAAGGTAATAAATAAATACATATAATCTTAAAGATGCATATAGCTTTTCAACGTGTGTGTGTTTGTGTGTGTGTGTGTGTGTGTGTGTGTGTGTGTGTGTGTGTGTTGGTGTGGATCTTGGCAATGAATAAAGTAGCCTGACCTCAGATGCAGCATGTATCAAGTCACTCTGGCGGCTGCCAAACACATTGCATATGGAACAGGGTTAATAGCTTTGGCAAGCAAAATCCCAAAGCGTAAAAATGGAACTGTTTTTATCATTTCTTTGCAAACAATTTTCGGGACTTGATGAGGAAAATCATTTTTTTTTTGTTAATTGCTTGCATACATAGTGCATGTTTATATATTGACATAATAGTTGCAGTTTTGCCAAATGAAAATGTTGTACTGGTGCAAGCAGGATTGATTTGGATCATTGATGATAGACAGAGAGCCGTCAAATACAAAATGAATACATAACGCAAATACATAATGAATTAGTCCCTAGGTCTGCGGCCTAGGGACTAATTCATTATGTATTTGCAAATATGTATTTGTGTAAAATATTGCAATAGTATATTCTGTACAAAGTCTGGGCTATAAGTGGAACCTGTCACTTAACCTCTTTTTTTATTATCCTTCTTGCTGTGCCTACACGCAGATACACAAGCTCATCATTCATGTCTTGTCAACATTCCTCATTTTACAATTATAATAGAAATATCATATTTATTTCTGTTCTGAAACTATTGGTATTATAATTTACTTTCCTTCACATATTAAAAGATGTTTGAGATAGTATCCTATAAATTCATGTCCACATTGCAACTGTCACCAGAGATATTTTTTTGGCCTGAATGGAGTACAAAAACATTACCTTTATAATGCCAAGGAATAATGTTGAA
This sequence comes from Urophycis tenuis, assembly GCA_036785325.1. Classification (NCBI taxonomy): domain Eukaryota; kingdom Metazoa; phylum Chordata; class Actinopteri; order Gadiformes; family Phycidae; genus Urophycis; species Urophycis tenuis. The sequence goes on along the minus strand of JAXIVH010000017.1, from coordinate 6,274,781 downwards.
TATATTCATACATTTTTTAGATTGTGTTTCCATTCAGCTTTACTTAAATAGTTTATTTTACTCACAATGATTGGGCTTTTAAAGCGAATATATACACTGTACATGTATTACATCAGGTGTGCAAAAGTTGCCATGGACAACCAAGGGAATAGGTTGTTTATGTTTTTTAAAGGCAAAAATAATCATAGTATTTGATCTCCTTGTTAGTAATATTTTTTTAAATGTTTTTTTTTGTTACACTGTGTAATTTAGCTTGATTTCTGAGTGCTTAACCTCACATAAATGTACCAGTGGCACATTGCTTCCTGTTTGGCTGACAGAGGTGACATTAAGATTCAAGAGACTTTATTGCCACATGTAACCAGTCACAAGCAATTATATTTATATTGGCACCCATCTACATACAGCATTTCAACACATCATATCTATAATTGTCTTAGATGTTTAACTTAATTGCAGATGTCTTTATTTATAATCCACAAAAGAATGTTGAGAACTCCATGGGATCTCTGGAGATAGGATTTCAATGCCCTGCTTGTTGTGTATGTTTCTGTCAAGGCTTATGACGATGAATATGATTAGAAATCTCAACTTTTGCTCTCACTAATTTTTGTTGATACATGTATGTCCATGAGAGTCCCTCATTAAGCCAACAGTTCTTTTGTCTACAACAGCTACCCATGGCCTACAGCTCTTGCCTAGAGTGTAGCCCCCTCATGCCTGAACATGTGCCTGCACTCCTCAGCCCACACGGGTATGAGGCGCATGTGGAAATGCCATTACCACTAAACCATGCCAGAATGCCTGGTGAGCAGCCAATGAATGGTAGGCACTGCCCTGCTACACACCAGTTTTAAATACATGTGGTTGGATTAATGAACATTTGGAGGAGAGTGCAAAGTGCTGGAGAGTGTTGGAGTGTGGAAAGAGGATTAATTTAGTATTCTGTTAAGTTTTTTTTTTCTTCTATGAAGTATGAGTATTCATTATAGTTTTGTAGTCTCCTTAGCTCAGCCTGCCCCTTTGGCATCACTGGATTGCCAAATGCCCAGAGGCGGTTTCAAGATTTATGTATGTTATCCTCACTCCTGACTCACTCACTCTCTGCGCTTCACGATTTCAAGATATTTTTTCACCTTTTATGATACTGTGTGTAGGTTTTTATTCTGTCCAGGTTTAAGGGTAGCATTCCAATTACTTCAGAAGAGGAAGCGTGTAAATTGAGAGTGGCTGGGGTGCAGAAAGGCTTGGCAGCCAAACAAGCTTGGGGCCATACCATAACTAAGCCTTGGGCCATACCATAACTAAGCCAGGGGCATTCTGATTGTTAGTACATATTAGGATTCCAGGCCCTCATTTGTTATAGCCCTAACTACATGACTTTCAAGCCATCAGATCACTGTACTGCACACAGTACACAACTGTCTGTCTTGTATTCTTAAAGATGTTAAGGGCTTGTAGACAGACCCTGATGGGTCTGAGAATTGATGTCTGCAAGAAGTTAGTGATCTAAGTTGATTAGGAACTGATTTGCAGTGAAAAAACAAGAAAAAAAAGTATAAATATACACAATACACAAATATACACAAACACTGCTGAGTCTTTCTCATAGTCTGGTTTGCTGATCATCTTTTGTAGGTGTTACGATTCTTAGCCTTTTAGTATTCACACCCAACTCATAAGTGTTGATTATGAGGGTTACCACCAGGAGTTACCACCAGCAATGGAAAGCACTTTAACTCTGAGTGCTAGCAAACTTGTGCATTAGTTTTAAGTTACTCCACTTCCACTTTTTACACTTGAAGACACTATGAACAGTCCAAAGCATTGCTTTACTTTTTATTTCACTCCATTGAAATCCTATGCCTGAAAGTATTTTTAGGCTAAACTTTAGATCCTATCAGATCCAGTTCTAATAAAGAGAAAGTCAGGATTTCAGGACTGGAAGGACTGCAAAGTAAGTAAATCCAAAATAATTACAAAATACAAGATTGAAAGTTGCTGTATAGTTTATTGTATGATATTCACAATTGTGTCATATTGTATGACTTGTATGATCAATATTGAAGGAATTATTCAGCACTGTCCTTTCCCTGAAGAAAACAAAACAAAAGTAGGATTTAGATCTTTACAAGTCATTTTTGAATTGTAAATAATTAAATAACTAGGTAATAAAATAAATAATTGTGCAATAATCTGAAAGGCACTTTTTCTGTCAAATTACCTTTCCAGCATCACGGCTCTTGGCCCTCAGCTTGTTGACCTGAGTCTCAGCAATGTCAGCACGTTCCTCAGCCTCTTCCAGCTCATGTTGAACCTTCCTACACTTGGACAGGTAGGAGTTGGCCTGCTCCTCCTGTAGGAACATTAATATTTGCTCAGTTTAAATATGCTTTTCCAAATTTTTCAACACCAGAGATAGAATCTTAAGGTATATTGAACTTACCGCTTCCTCAGACTGCCTCTTGTAAGCCTTCACCTTCAGTTGCAGCTTGTCAACAAGATCCTGGAGTCTGGCACCATTCTTCTTATCCTCCTCAGTCTGATGGTTTTTTGAAAGAGAAAAATAATCATCATGTGACTCATTAATATGATCTGGATATGATGAGGATTTGGAGATGTTAGTTTGCAGTACCTGGTAGGTGAGTTCCTTAACCCTCCTCTCATATTTGCGGACACCTTTAATAGCTTCTGCTCCACGTCTCTGTTCATTATCAACCTCTGACTCCAGATCACGGACCTTTAGAGTGAAAGTGATTCAATAAACCTTTTCCTTACATTGGATATATATGTATTATTATATGCTAGCTGATTGTCACTCTTACTCTGGACTCCAGTTTCTGGAGCTGCTTCTTGCCACCCTTCATGGCCAGGTTCTCAGCCTCATCCAGGCGGTGCTGAAGGTCTTTCACAGTGACCTCCAGGTTCTTCTTCATCCTCTCCAAGTGAGAGCTAGTATCCTGCTCTTTCTTCAGCTCCTCAGCCATCATGGCAGCCTACAAAGTCAAACAATGTTTTAATCAAAGTTGCATCAATTTATCATTCCATGAATTAAGAAGTATAACAATACATACATCAGTGATGGCCTTCTTGGCCTTCTCTTCAGCATTCCTGGCTTCCTGAACACTGTCGTCCACCTCACCCTGGACTTGGACCAGGTCAGTCTCCAGCTTCTTCTTTGAGTTCAACAGGCTTGTGTTCTGAGACAAATTATGTAACAATTACAATCAAACATTTATGTGTTCTTTTACTCAAAAGATATGATTAAAATATCTGTTTACCTGAGAGTGCAGCAGTCCAACACGCTCACTGGCATCCACCAGCTCTTGCTCAGCCACTTTGCGGCCTCTCTCTGTCTGTTCGAGAGCTACCCTCAGCTCCTCAATTTCAGCCACCATGAGACCGTTCCTACGGTCCACCATGGCAGCCTGCTCTTTCAGGTCTTCCCCTGCCCTGACAGCATCATCAAGATGCAGTTGAGCGTCCTAATATTAACAGAATCACATAAAGATTCATCACAACATGACAGCAATAACTATGTTTTATATGTGCCCTACATTAGTTTGTCTCATACCTTCAGTTGTCCCTGAACATTCCTCAGCTGCTTCTGGGCCTCAGCAGCCTGGCGGTTGGCATGACTCAGCTGGATCTCCATCTCATTCAGATCACCTTCCATCTTCTTCTTGATTCTCAGGGCGTCATTCCTGCTTCTGACCTCAGCGTCAAGAGTGGTCTGCATGGAGTCAATGACCCTCTGGCTGTTCCTCTTGATCTGCTCCATCTCCTCATCCTTCTCAGCTATTTTCCTGTCAACCTCACCCTTGATCTGGTTCAGCTCCAGCTGGACACGCAAAATCTTGGACTCCTCATGCTCCAGAGTTCCCTAATGTATGAAATTAAATCAGGCACAATTGTTTAAAGTAGATGTGCATGTTTGTAATTATTTTGTGCTTATTTAACCATCCTAACCTCAGCTTCCTCAAGGGCTGACTGGATCTCACACTTCTCAGTCTCCACCTGCTTCTTGGATTTCTCCAGCTCATGGATGCTCTTTCCAGTCTCACCAATTTGTTCAGTCAGATCAGAAATCTCCTCTGCAGAGAAATTATTTATTTGTTAGTAATCTGTCTTGCATATTCATCCAAAGACTAGCACTGTAAATGTTACTGAGCAAAAACTCACGCTGAAGGTTCTTATTTTCACGCTTCATGGTCTCCAGATGATCCAGAGTTTCTTCATATGAGTTCTTCATCTTGAAGAGCTCAGTGCTGAGAGAGCGAGCCTCTTTCTGAGCTCCCTCAAGCTCTGCCTGGCCCTCCTCATATTTCTGCTTCCAGTCTGCCAAAACCTGTACAGTATTGTTAATGAAGTGGTACATGTTTAGCGCTTCAAAAACAATCATTGGAGGATATAATTTAAACTGGTTTCACTGAATAACAAAACACCTTGTCAAAGTTCCTCTGCTTCTTGTCAAGGTTGGCAGCCAGTCCATTGGCTCTCTCCACATCAACCATGAGGTCCTCCACCTCACCCTGCAGTCTCTGTTTGGTCTTCTCCAGAGAGGCACACTTTGAGTTCACAGCCTCAATCTGCTCCTCAGCTTCCTGAAGGCGCTGGGCAAGCTTTTTCCTGTTGATGAATAACATGTTTTAAGTTTAGTAGATTGTTCAATTAGAATGACTGCTTTAGCTAAAGTATCAAGTATTTGACTCACTTGGACTCCTCAAGCTCCTCAGTGCGCTGAATGGCATCAGTTTCATACTTGCTCCTCCACTGAGCCACCTCACTGTTGGCCTTGGACATTCCACGCTGCAGCTCAGCCTTGGCCTCCTGCTCCTCCTCAAACTGCTCCCTCAGAAGATCACAGTCATGGCGGGCTGATTGCACACCATGAGCAAGAGCGTTCTTGGCCTACAAAAGGTGAAACAGCATGTAATTTCAAGGTTTTTTAAATCTTTGAACGCTGACATTTTTATGAATAATATTGCCTTACCTTAACTTCCTCCTCAATTTGCCTCTTTAGCTCCTCAATCTGCTGAGTAAAGGCCTGCTTGCCTCTGGTCAGCTGGGAGACAAGACCTTCCTTCTCCTCAAGCTGACGACCAAACTCGCCTAGGAATGTGTAATAATGAATACATTGAATTTGTTGGAAGTATTTTTAATGACTTCCATCAAAATGCTTTCATGTTGGAATCAAATAACTGAATGAATAGCAGGACCTACCGTTTTCTGTCAGCAGTCTTGCCCTCTGGGCACTAATGTCATTGATCTGGCGAGCATTCTCATCACTCTTAGCCTTGATTTCACTGAGTTGGTCCTCAAGAGTACGGCAAATTTTCTCCAGATTTCCCTGATGGATAATTAATTTACATATTACAATTAATGTTCATTTATTGTTATTTATTTACTTATTTATTCATTCATTATTTAGAATGAATTATTCACACAATGAAGGCACGGAAGCAAAGCTTACCTTGGCCTTAGCAACTGCTTCCATGTTGCTAGAGAGATCATCAATCTCCATCTTGTACTCGCTCTTCTCTTTCTCAAGCTTCTGCTTGACACGCTGGAGGTTGTCAATCTGCTCTCCCAGCTCTGCAACACTGTCAGCCTGCTTCTTACGCAGAGCAGCAGCAGTGGATTCATGCTGCAGAGTGGACTCCTCAAGGTCACGACGAAGCTTCTGGAACTCAGCCTCGCGCTTCTTGTTCATCTCAATCTGAGCAGAAGTGGCTCCACCAGCCTCCTCAAGCCTCTCACTGATCTCTTCAAGTTCTCTGGAGAGGTCAGCTCTCTGCTTCTCAACTTTGGCACGAGCAGCACGCTCAGCTTCAATCTCTTCCTCTAGCTCCTCAATACGGGCCTAAATGATGCAAATATTCGGATCAATATCAAGTATGTCATTTATGGAAATGTATATTGACAACCAAAATAACTTAATTAGGTAATGTATTTTTTTCACCTGAAGCTCCTTAATCTTCTTCTGAAGCTGAGCACCCAGGGACTGCTCATCCTCAATTTTGCTCAGAAGCTGGCTGGTCTCAAAGTCCTTCCTATGAATTATTAAGTAAAAAGAATGGTCAACTATTGTAAAAGAGGAGGCATATGGAGTTGATACTGTTGTGGTTCAGAAAAAACGAATTTGTTTTACTTCTTGATTTTCTCATCAGACTGCTGTTTGTCGTTCTCAAGATCCATGATGGATTCCTGAGCCAGTTTCAGATCTCCCTCAAGCTTTCTCTTGGCTCTCTCAAGGTCCATACGGAGCTTCTTCTCTTGCTCCAGAGAACCTTCAAGCTGGATATTAATAATTTGGAAGAATTAGGAACAAGCAAATGTATTGCTGGAAATTCACTCAACTCCATTTGTGATATTAATTGTACGTTTCCATGACTTTCAAGACACTCACATCATCCACTTGCTGTTCAAGCTTGGTCTTGGCCTTGGTCAAAGTGTTGACTTTGTCTTCCTCTGCCTGCAGATCATCAAGAGTCTGCTGGTGTGACTCTTGGAGGGCTTTCTTCTCCTTTGTCAGCTTAGCAACACTCTCATCCTGAGAGGCCATCTCCTCAGTCAGGTTCTTCACCTAAAAAAAACATCATATGTAATACATCCTCATTAGTAAAGTCATAACTTCCTTTGTACTCTTTTGTTAATGATTTGGAAAATGTTGATGATGTTGGTATTGGCATTGATTGTATTTATGTTGGTACATCTTTACAAACCTTGTTCTCAGTGGCATGTTTCTCCTTCTCCACTTTGGCCAAGGTAAGCTCCAGGTCATCAATGTCTTTCTTGAGCTCAGAGCATTCATCCTCCAGTTTCCTCTTCTTGGCAGTCAGCTCAGCATTGATTTCCTCTTCGTCTTCCAGTCTCTCGGTTGTCTCTTTGACTTTGGCCTCCAGCTGGATCTTACTCTTGATGAGTCCCTCACACCTCTCTTCAGCATCATTCAGATTCTCTCCTTCCTGAATGATATTTAAACATGAAGAATATGTCACATGTCAGGTGTACCTCACAGTGTACACATTCAGACAGAAAAAGTAATGTTTACTTACAGAAGCCACTTGCAGCTGCAGATCATTCTTCTCCTGGACAAGAGAAACCATCTTTTCTTCCAGTTCCTTCTTCTTGGCCAGGGCAGCAGCCAGGTCTGTCTTCATCTTATCATAGTTATCCTTCATCTGAGAAAGTTCCTTCTCAGTTTCAGCACTCTTCAGAAGAGGCTTGATCTTGTAGTACACCTTCATCCATGGCCAGTGTTTGACATTCATGAATGAGCGGATGTTGTACTGAATACTGTAGATGGCTTCCCTATAATAAAAAATAAACCATTATTGTCATATTGGGGTTGCACTCAGTATCTAGAGCACCTGTTTGAGTTTTGACCTGCCGTTTTTGAAAACATACCTCCTCTCCATCATCTTCACAAACTCCTTTCTCATGACATAACCTCTGCAGAGAGCCTGAATCATTCCGACTAAAGATGCCAGCTTCTCATCTCGCATCTCCTCAAGAACACCCAGAAGACCAGCTTTGAAGAACACCTTGATGTAAGACATTTGAAAAAAAAAAAGACATCAGTGAGTATCGTCAGTGAGTAACTTTCAAGCAAAAACATAGTTTTTGACATCATTCAACAAACCTTGGTGTGTCCAAATTTGTACTCATCATGATTGACATCAATGGACCCAAGCAGCTTCTCAGAAGCCTTCTTGTTGTCAATGAACTGGCCCTCAGGAATGACACTGGCATTCAGTACTTTGTACCTGAAGCAGAGCATTGTAATGTATGCTTAACCAATAACTTCAAATGCAGTTAAGTTTTAGTTGTAAAATCATTGAGGTAATACCTTTGCTTGAAGTCAGCATAGAGGATTCTGCTGGGGAAGCCCTTTCTGCAGATTCTGATACCCTCAAGTACACCGTTACACCTCAGCTGGTGGATAACCAGGAAGTTCTCCATGAGACCTGTGACATTATATATAAGTAGTTAATATTATTATTTTGGAGTATCAATGACAGATACCTTGCACTATGTCATATCCTTTTCCGGACACTAGAACTATTTGCTAGTAGTAACTATACCTGGAGTCTTTGACTCATTGGGAATCAGGCAACGCACAAAGTGAGGATGGGTGCTCCTCAAGTTGGTCATCAATTTGCCCAAGTTCTCCTATGGACACATCAAATATGCAAGAATTAATTCCTAAATAATAAAATCTGACAAATTATCTGAAAAGAAACATTTGCAGAGCTGAAATGTTGATCTACATTCCTACATTGTTATGTTCATCCTTACCCTGAACTGTGAGGACACAGTCTGCATGGAGCCACCCTTCTTCTTGCCTCCCTTCTTTGCACCACCGGTCTCTGTTTTAAGAATTAATTATCAGTCAGTATACACTTTTCAGTTCATTATTTTTTAAAACAGAGGCAATAGATTTCTCCAGAAAACAAGTATTATAATATAAAGTATTAAAGTATTAATAGTATTTTTAAGTAAGTATTATTAAAGTAGTAAACAGTTTAAAACTGTTTAAAACTTCAATAAACAGTTTTAAACTGCGTACGTACCTTCAACTACAGGTGGGTACAGGACAGGCAGCAGTTTGTTTGTAGACTTCTGGTACAGCTGCAAAACAGAGTCATTCAGGGGATCCTTGTTCTTGTCCAGCCAGCCACAGATGTTGTAGTCCACGGTACCAGCATAGTGCACCAGGGAGAAGTGGGCCTCAGCCTTGCCCTTTGCGGGCTTGGGCTTCTCAAATGCTTTGTTCTTGCCAAGATGCTGGTCATACAGCTTGTTCTTGAAGGTAGTGTCTGAGGCCTTGGGGAACATGCACTCCTCTTCAAGGATGGAGAAGATGCCCATTGGCTTTAGAGAAGAAAGGATTGATGAAACATTATGGAAAGGACATTTTTAGTCACAAAAAGAATAATGATGTATAATTATAGTCATGTGTACCTTCTCAATAAGCTCAATGCAGGCCGCCAAGTCCATGCCGAAGTCAATGAACTCCCAGATAATACCCTCCTTCTTGTACTCCTCTTGCTCCAGGACGAACATGTGGTGGTTGAAGAACTGTTGCAGTTTCTCATTGGTGAAGTTGATGCACAGCTGCTCCATGCTGTTGTACTAATAAAGAACATTAATTTAGCCAATGTTCATCCACTGTTGCAATGCTTTGTCTTTAAGCCAGGGAAACTATTATTGTAAGAAATGCGTTCTTACATCAAAGATCTCAAAACCAGCAATATCCAGCACACCAATGAAGAATTGTCTTGCTTGCTTGGTGTCCAGCATCTGGTTGATACGGATGACCATCCACAAGAACATCCTCTCATAGATGGACTTGGCCAGGGCACTCACTGAGTTATTGACCTGAAATTACATTTTTGGGAGGGACAGAAGTCAGGTGGCGTCATCACAAATATGTGTCTGATAATAGACAATGCATCATGTTAACGCACATTGTACCATATTCTGTTAAGACATTGTGTTTTTCATACCTGAGGCACAGTCTGTCCCTTGGTGACATACTCATTTCCGACCTTCACTCTTGGGTAGCAAAGAGCCTTCAGCATATCAGCAGAATTCAGACCCAGGAGGTAGGAAATCTTGTCCGCCTCTACAAAGGTAATATGAAATATGTATGTGTTATTATTATTTATAATAATTACTTTAAATGTATTTCCGAGCAAATCTGCACCAAATGAAAATACTTTCTATCGTATTGATGAGGACATGTAAATAGTTACCCTCATTGCCATCTGGCTCAGCCTGCTCCTCACGCTGCTTCTGCTTGAACTTCATGTTACCGTGGTGAAGCACAGCACCAGTGAACTTATAGATGCCCATCTTCTCCTCATTGTTGAAGCCCAGAATATCAATGGCAGTCTGTGTCAAAAACAAGGAACATTTAGAACACATTTCATAAAATAAATATATTGTGGGAAATATAGTATTTGTTTTCCAAACAACCACTGACATCAGTAGCAACCAGCTCCTCTTTGTCATCAATGCTGGCCACAGTGATCTGACCCTGACTGCACATGGGGAAGTCGTAGGGGTTGGTGGTGATGAGGGTCATTTCTGAAGGATAAAACAAATGCCATTTTTTACTTGGATTTTGTCATTGTCATTTCTCACCTTTAGTCTGCCAGATAATTTTTACTTTGCACATTCACGTTTTGTCTACAATCTTTCCCATGTTATATAAATCTTACCAACAACCTTTTTAATCTATAATAAAACCACCTTAAACTTGTTTTTTATAAAAACATATCGTGATATTTCTGGATTCAAACAAAGCATCTTCAGGAAGTAAATATATCTCACTGTTACACCATCTCACCAATGATCTCAGGTTTGTGGTTGGTCATCATCTGGTAGAAGATATGATAGCCTCTCTCATCAGGGAGCTGGAATGTCACTCTGGACTTTTCCAGCAGATCTATAAGGCACATTCATTAATCAAAACCTCTTCCACTAATAATGATAGTTAATTTATATTTAGAACTACAAACGTTTGTAGATACTTACAAGTCTCAATGTCAGCACTGGACAGTTTACCAGTTGCATGGAAATGAATTCTAATGAATTTACCCTGTTTGGAAAATAAATAGTTTTAGCTTCCTCAAAAAAATTAATGAAAACTAAGGAGTTTCTTCCTGGAGGAAATCATCTCATACTTACAAAACGAGAGGAGTTGTCATTTCTCACAGTCTTGGCATTACCGTAGGCCTCCAGCAGGGGATTGGCTGCAATAATCTGGTCCTCCAGTGAGCCCTACAGAAAAAATGATGAATGATAAAATAAAAAATGTGAACACTTTTTTAGTTATTTTTATTTTATGTATGTTTCTTATGTATTGCATGTGTCTTATATATTCATAATTTATTTTCTGAAACATACCTGAATCTTTCCAGCACCTTGATCCTTCTTCTTGTCTCCTCCACCACATGAGATGGTAGCAAAGTACTGGATGACACGCTTGGTGTTCACAGTCTTTCCAGCACCGGATTCTCCACTGGGTAGGAAAAGATGAATAAAGTGAGTGAGTTTGTACATGTTTTCCAATCTATGAGCCATTGTATTATATTAACATAACATTAACAGAAGCAAACTTACGTGATCAGGACAGACTGGTTCTCTCTATCTGTAAAACAAAGGTATCAAAAATGTAATGGGTATGAATGATAATAATAAAAACAATATCAGACTATAAATAAGAAACTTTGATTTTACATACCAGTGAGCATGTTCTGGAAGGCATTGTCAGAGACAGAGAAGATGTGGGGTGGAGCCTCCATACGCTTCTTGCCTCTGTAGGCATTGACAACCTCCTGGTCGTACACTGGGAGCCACTTGTAGGGGTTTACAGTGGCACAGAACAGCCCAGAGTAGGTCTGAAGGAGATCACAGAGTCACATTAATATTTCCTATTACCTGTGTTTCAAATATTTTCATTCAGCAGGTTAAATATCTTACGTAGATCATCCATGCTGCATAACGCTCTGCAAGGTTATACAACACAGAGGCTTCATTGAGATGGGTCATCATGGCCATGTCCTCAATTTTGTCGTACTTGGGAGGGTTCATGGGTGTGACATCGTCCTCTTTGACTGTCTTCTCCTAAAATATGGAAACACATTTTTAACTTTAACACTGCAGCTATTGCAATTTACTGACAGATGACCATGATCAACCATGATCATCCTCTGCTTACCTCCTGTGTACTCAAAACTTTGACAGTGACTTTGCCACCCTCTCTCTTCAGAATGGTACACTTGAGGTACAGCTCCTTAACATCAGCCACATATCCAGCAGCCTTGGCATCAAAGGGCTTGCTCTGGGCCTCAATCCTCTCCTTCTCTGGCTTACGGAGGTAAATGGCAGCCTTGCCGTAAACGGCCATCTCTGCGTCCGTACTCATGATGCAGGCTTATTTCATGAAAACAAAATCACAAGTTAATTTTAATCTGAAATCTACACATGGCTTCAAGAACGTTTAGAGATGTTCAGTGATAAGATGATATTAAACCATTCTTACCGTTTTCTTCCCTTCAACTGCTGAAGAAATTGTTCCTTTAAAAGAAAAGGTATTCATGATGTTAATGACATGTTTAAGTCAGTATGAGTGTGTATGATTATGAGTTAACTTAAATCTTAAAATATGACTTGAGTTGTCTATATTGTACTTGTGTTTGTGTACTTAATTATTTCATAGATTTCTCTGTTTTATTAAAATGTGATTATCTGAAAAATAACTAAATAAATAAATAAAAAATAAATAACTAAATAAATTTTCCAAATGTAAAACAAACTCAATAAAATGAAATAAAAGTAGACAAGAGGTAGGTAAATTAGACTCATGCATAAAAAACATAACCTTACAGAAGAGACTACATTCCGATTTCCACTATAATTGTTCCTCAAACTAAAATATATGTATATTTTTAAAAGTATAAAATAAATAAGGTAAAGAATAAGTAAGTAGGTAAGAGTAATTGAAAAACATGAAAAGAACCTTCATGAAAACAAGCACATAAGATCTCTATCACTCTCATGCAATGGTCTCCCCTAGACAGCAGCTGAAGCATCAGTCTGACTTACCACCCGTTGTAAACCTGAAATCCCCTGCAGTCTATCCATCTCATCTTGTGGCCTCTTATATAGAGGTTGTTCTGCAGTCCAGGCAGAAACTAAATAAGGGCAGATTCAAAAGGCTGTTTTATTTAGCTTTGCATTTGATTTGTTCATTGGCTCATACCTTGAGTGCCATACATAATAACACTGTATATATAGATTATGTATTTATAACTTCAATATCAAGACATTGTAACCAATTCAGAATGTTCTTCGAAGATGAGATGAAGTAGAATGCAATATATTGTTAATATATAATAATGTTTTTCTGTGATTCAAATATTATCACCTTATAATGTAATTTAACTTTACATACTATAGAATATGTAAAATATACTATAATATGGGGTGGGGATGTTTAATTACCTTTTTTTTGCTTTAACCTTTTTGTTTCCATGCTGATTGTGATAACATTTACTTTGTTTCACAAGCTTAAAATCAGTTGACTCTATAAATAAATCACATATACGTTTGAAAGCAGTTGCAACTGAGAGCCAGCATTCCTTTTTTGACATGGTTAGAATGTAAAGATGTTGATGACATAATGCGAGGGAATAAGATTTTATAGTGGCCTGATACTGGAGGGTATAAAGTTACATGTATTTATACCTCTTGGATGCACTCCCATCATTGCTTCCATTGCTACAATATTTTTATTATGATTTCATCAACATAGTGAGACATTTACTTTACCCATTACATGTAACAACTCTTTTACTTAAAATAAACTAATGCACATCACTTAATTAATGATGTATGAAGACATTGCGTAGTCACAGCATCAATCTACCTATCTGTCTTACTAGCCATCTAGGGATCGAATTACTTTTTTCAATTTGTACGTAAAAAAAATCTCATAAATGTATGAAAGGTGATAGTATTGCTATATCACCTTTAGAATGCATATAGCTTTTCAACCAAAATGTATGTATGTTTGTGTGTGTGTGTGTGTGTGTGTGTGTGTGTGTGTGTGTGTCACTTAGATTGAAATCTGGAGCCTGACCTTTGATGCAATTCCAAATCATTCTGGAGGCTGCCAAACACATTGCATATGGAACAGGGTGAATGGGTTTGACCAGCAAAATACCAAGGAGCAGAAGTATAAATTGGATCGAAAATGTTTTCATCACTCGTATGCAAGAATTAGCACTTGATAAGAATAGATAGAACAAATATCAACCATTTTCAAACTCGTCAAGGTTTCTTTCTTTCTTTATTCATTGTGTGTAGTATTTGTTTATCTAGAATTTAAATTTTAACCTGATAATAATTCTATGTTCAATATTGGGTATAAAATGTTGTGGTGGGAATATTTCCCACCATCTCTTTTTAACACACAAACTAGATGACTAGATATGTCATATTTTCTTATATCATAATGTACTTTGTAAGTCGCTTTAGATAAAGGTGTCTGCTAAATGCCCTAAATGTGAATGTAAATATTGGAATACATAACATGTATAGTAAAGTACAAAAAGGCCAGAGTAACATTTAAATGGGGAAGCCTTAATTGGCAAAACATGTTTGCTGTGCTCCCGCTAGTATGATACACATTGCGTTCCTTTAAGCTTACGTTTATCAATCACATTTTTGGCTCACACGTAATGAATCTCACCAGACATAAAACTTAATCTCCCCAACACAAATGAGATGATGTTCAACTGAAATTTGTCTGAAGGATAGTTGCTATTCTTTTGACATGTTGTTGATTATATAACAAAACTCTGTAACTATTCAGATAACACTTAATACATGTCGATATGTTCTTGATAACCTTATTGAGTGTCATGGAGTGTGAATGTCAACTGACACTGAGACGATGTTGATACTTAACTGATACTTAATTCAGGCCCTTTCGCCCCCCCCCCCCCCATACGGCACTGGCCTTGGCCAAGGCCGCTGCTGGAACAACTTCCCCTGGAGAACGCTGCAGTGAGACGCTCTTTTGTACCCTCACCCACTTCCCTCACGGACTCCTGTTGATTGTTGACTCTGTCTGGGACCCGATCAGGGTCGTCTCCATGGCAACTTGCTGTGTTATCGCTATGACATCATGCGGACTGAGGCTCCTAGATTGCGATGCCAGGCGAGACGAGTCTCCATGCCTACACACACACACAAACTCATACAGACATACAGATATGCAACTCACCCCCTATCCCCCATCACCACGCCTTTGCTGCTTTTACCCCCCCAGCGCGGGAGGCGAGTCTGTGACCTGCGCCCACTGCTGCAGGTCTGAATGGCCGCTTGTCGGTGCTGGGCCACCTACAACCCCCGACCCCTACCCTGTTGCAAGTCCTGAGTTTCACGTTGTAAAGTGTCATTATGTGTGCTTATGTTGCTGAGGTGTTTTTTTATGCCCACACACTGTGCTCCTCACAGGAACATAGTCTGAGGGGATGCTTTTTTTCTCCTCCCTCTCCTCATGTTCTGTACTTTTCCTTCATCCCTGAGTGGCGCCGAGGTCGGTTGCCGCGGTGTGTTGGTGTTGGTGGGCGTTGTTCTCTTGCACCAATTGCACCAAGTCAAATTCCTTGTAAGTGCAACCTTCTTGGCAATAAACTTGTTTCTGATTCTGATTCTGAGGTAAATTATTACTAAATATACTTTATTTTTGGCAGAGGTTACGTTTAGATTTAAGAAAATTTTGGTCACAAGTACAAAATAATTATTGCTTCCAATAACTCCTGCTCCATAGCATTCAATTAGATAAAATAAACAAAACACTCCTATTATAAAAACATTTGCACAGTAGTGCATTTCTATCAGCGCCTAATCCCATATTTGAACAAACTATCATCATAATTTACATTTCAACTCATTTTTGTTGATAAATCTTACATGTATGTCCATAAGAGTCCATCAATACGCCAACAATAAAGTTATAACAATAGACTCGTGTCTACGGCAGCTACCATTCGCCCACACCTCTGGCCCTGAGCGTAGCCCCCTCATGCCTGAACACTGGCCAGCTGGTCCCCTGTGTAGCTACCTATGACCACTAAACCAGGCCAGAATCTGTAGTCAACAGCCAATGAATGCCAGGCACTCTCCGCCTGCCCTGCTACACACTTGTTGTAAATACATGTGGTCTGATTCATGACTTGAGTGAGAAGCATCATAGGAAAAAGAATGCTGATGAGCTGCTTTAATAGAGATGTATTTGGTGTACTTTTGCGGCCTCTTTAGCTCAGCCTGCCTATTTGGCAGCAATGGGTTGCCAAATAGCCAGAGGTTGTTGCAAGATTCATGCATTACCTTCAGCCCTGACTAATTTTCTCTGTGCTTCAAGATATTTATTCTGACCAAGTATATGGTTAGTGTGTAAGGGGAGAGTGTTGCAGGAAGACTGGGCAGCCAAACATGCTTGGGGCCATACAATAACTAAGCCTGGGGCCGTACCATAACTAAGCCTGTGGCATTGTGATTGTTGGTACATTTTAGTAGTATTGAGTATGGAGTAGTATTCCACATATTTGCATGCTATGCTAAGATATCTAATAGTAGGAGCCTAAGCCCTCAATTGTTATAGCCCCTACACGACTTTACAAGAAGTCAGATCATTGACTCTGTCTTGTAATTGGGTAAGGAAGAAAAATAAAATGATATGTAAAGATGGAACTGCTGAATTATTACAACATACAGTATATACATTGTATATACAGTATATACATTGTATATACTGTATGTTGTAATAATTAAGCAGTTCCATCTTTTAAGTATCAAAAGTCTATGTGGGTTTTTCGTGGTATTGAAGAGGAGCTCCTCATCTTGTCTTCACGTCGTTCTGGGTGATAATAATGATCATTACAGCATTTAAAAGAAAATACTCTGATGTAAAAAAAAATGCAAGTGCCTCAGCGCCTAATCCCACAAAATAAAGTATGATCTATTCTGTTTTATAGTATTCACCATTTCAGCTAATGGACATGTCTGTCCATTAGAGTCCCTCAGTAATCAATCAGTTCTCTTGTCTACCATATTATCCATGAGCCACAGTTCTGGCCCAGAGTGTAGCCCCCTCATGCCTGAATATGTGCCTGCACTGCTCTGCCCACACGATGAGGAGGTGCACATGTAACTGCCCTTGACCACAAAACCAGGCCAGAATCCAAGGTTAGCAGCCAATGAATGCCAGGCACTCACCCCCTGCCCTGCTGCAGAGCAGTTGTAAATACATGTGGTCTGATTCATGACCTTTTGGGAGGAGCGTGAGGAGTGTCATAGGAAAAAGGATACTGCTAAACCGCTTTAATAGAGATGTGTATTAATTGGGAATTTGTTGTAGTTTTGTTGTCTCTTCAGCTCAGCCTGCATTCAGTAGCAGTGGGTTTCCAAATGGCCAGAGGCTGTTTTAAGATTCATGGATGCTACCCTCACCCCCGACTAACTTTCCCTATGCTTGATGTTTCTTTTTCCACCTTTTGCTATCCTGTGTTTATGCTTTTATTGTGGCCAAGTTTAAGGGTAGCCTTCCAATTACTTGAGAAGAGGAAGTGTGTTAGGTGAGAGTGGCAGGGGTACAGAAAGGCTTGGCAGCCAAACAAGCTTGGGCCATACCATAACTAACCATGTGCCATTCTGACATTACCAGATGCTTCACAAGGAGAAATCTGGTACGAGTCTGGTCTGGTCTCTAAACTTTGTCACAAAAACGTCTTCCAAAAGAAATAAGCGATCAAAGTCTTGTGTAAGTTGAGTTAAAGTGATAAGTCTATGAATGTTCTCATTCATCCAGGTCATGTTTAATCCGGCCAACAGTTAGATCGAACGCAACTGGACTTAGATTTGTCTGTGAAGACGTTTCGCCTCTTATCCAAGCGGCTTCATCAGTTCGTAACGCATCAGTCTGACTAGTCCGCACTAGTCTGACAGACAGTGGAGTTAGACCCATGTATTTAACCTCAGTGGAAGTGTCCACCCACCAAACTCCTAAAACAATAGATCATTAGTGTAGCTTCACCTGAACATTGTTTGGGGCCTGTGAGTCATCTTGGTGGAAGATGATCATTAGGGGTGGGTGGGGCCACTGGAGAACGACAGTCGTTAGGTATGATGTGCAGTTACCAGTGAACGACAGTCGTTCTGTTCCATAGAGCCACTTGAGGTTTATTTTGGGCAGCCTTTGTTGTTCACCCTCCTGGGAATGGCTGAAAGTGCAGCATTGTAGATGGGGGATAACTGATGTCTCAGACCCCCTCCCCTGTTGAGAGATGGCTTTTCCACTTTGACATAGATGGCTTCTTTTACCCCTCTTTCAAACCATCTGTCCTCTCTGTCCAGGATTTTGACATTGCTGTCCTCAAAGGAGTGAGCCTTTTCCTTTAGGTGTAAATAGACAGCTGATACTGGACCTGAGGAGTTTTCCCTTCTGTGTTGAGTTACAGTGAAAAAACAAGGAAGTAAAAGAAAAAAAAATATGTGTATATAAATCCTAGATCTTAATGAATGAATTCTAGTTGAAAATCTTTATTCTTTCAATAGTGGCATGCGTTGAGAACAAAATAACAAAAGATTGATCAATAGACATCAAAGCCATGGTGGGCTGGATTCAGAATCAGACTCAGAGTAAAAGTGGAAAAATCAGATCACAGGCTGATCCAACCACTTCCACAACCAAATTCCTCAAGACAATTCAAAATGAGGCTCAGTAGTGTGTGTGGCCTCTACGTGCCTGTATGCACTCCCTACAACATCTGAGCATGCTCCTCATAAGAAGACAGATGTTCTCCTGAGGGATCTCCTCCCAGACCTTGTAACACTACCGGTTACACAAATGTGTGTCGATGAATGTTTCAGTAAAATGTATATTTTTTCATTATTTATATGGTGATGAGTGCATTAATGCAAATGAGAGATGTTTTCCCTCTAACTAAATATAGATTGGGGTCATTAGAATGTTCAAAACCATATTTTTATTTTTAGTTATCTTTTGATATCTTTTGATATTTGGATGGTTTATGGTTTGTCATGTCATTTGTTTTTTTGCCGAATGGGTGTTTTTTGGAAAATGTAAATGGTCACGTGGGAAAAGGACGCCGTCTTTTTATGAATGGACGAAGGAGGCCGCTCGGGGTTGGATTTTCGCGTAGCAAATCGCGGTTAGAGATTTTTGAGTTAAGTCTAACAGAAGCTACAGGAAGAGACACGCAACCTCTTTTTTGGTTACTTTCCCGTCCAGGAGTACCTTCGGTATCGGTGAGCCAGCTGACTGTGTTCTTTTTTTTTGGTGCGCGCTGAATGGCATTTTTTGGATTGTTTGTCGCGACTGCGAAACAAAACTTCTAAGCGAACTGTTCACGACGGGGACACTTCCACATGGAATTCGAGAGATATGTTGTGAGGATTATTGTGCAGATGTGTCATATATGAAATGTAATACGGGGAATATGTTGGGATGTTTAATGGGTGAGTGTGTTATGTGAAATGTAATACGGGGAATATGTTGGGATGTTTATTGGGTGAGTGTGTTATATGAAATGCAATACGGGGAATATGTTGTGATGTTTATTGGTGCAATTGTTTAATACACAACGGGTTGAATCTGCGATTTCTGTGGTCATCTGTTTGGGCCATAAACGTGCGATAATTATATAGACAACGTCCTTTGAATGAGATTCCGTTTAACTTAAAGAAGAAAAGAAATTATTCTATTTGGAAAATAAAACCCGTTTTTCGAGTATAACACAGCTTTTATTTTACAAAGGTAAGAGTTGATTTGTTATAACCTGGATCAGGGCATCATTCAACTCCTGGACAGTCTGTGGTGCGACGTGGCGTCAGTGGATGGAACGAAACATGATGTCCCAGATGTGCTCCATTGGATTCGGGTCTTGGGAACGCGCAGGCCAGTCCATAGCATCAATGCATTTGCCATGCAGGAACTACTGACACGCTCCAGCCACATGAGGCCAAGCAGTAGGCGAGTTTCAGATGAGACATGCAGCTTCGTTTGCCATGCTGTGATACACTTCTGATGCGACGAGTCACCTGGCTTTCAAAACTTGCGTGGTTTCAGGAAAACAACTTCCACCTGCTTTTTTGGGCATGTTCTCTCGAACAATTGCGGACATAAGACACTCCCCTCAACATTCCCTCAACTTTGCCCTGGTTGGTTGGAATACCGACATTAAAGTCCCCACGTCAGAAGTGACATAACTCCTTTCAGAGAGGCGTGCCTGGTGTCCTCTCCCAAACTATGCATATTAAAAAGAGACGATTTTGTGAACTTTCACTTCATCACTCATCATGCATTTTTTATTTAATTTATTTTATTTACACATTTCTCCACATAGCCAAGCCATTGTGCATGCAGAAAATTCATCACATTTGCGCCTCAGCCTGCATCAATAAGGGGAGATCCAATGCCTCGAAGTCGTCTGCTACGAAGAATGGAAGTTGTTGACGAGAAGTTCACCTGTGTCCGCCTTGACCAGACAGGAACTTGACGTGATTATGACGAGTTCCGCCAGATCTTCTCAAGTCTCGTTGCAACAAATGCGCAAATGCAAACGATCTGAAACTCGCCTAGTGTCATGCATCAAATGCAATGGCGAACTGCGAGCACTACAGCTGGGCCTTCACTTCAGCCATCACCGCTGAGAAAATAAATCCTCATGGAAAAAAAGCAACAGTATGATGAATTGAAAGCGTTAAACAAATGCAATCCGACTTTAATTAACGATGACAAGGATGTAAACAAGTCAAGTCAAGTAAGTCAAGTAAACTTTATTGTCAGTTTTCATGAATGTACAGGACATGCACAAAAACCGAAATGCCGTTTCCCTCGATCCCCGGTGCTAGACACGCATGCAGAATATAAATAAATATATAAAAATATGAATACAAAAAATCTAAATAAAAAGGGGTCGCGAATACATACAAATGATATAAACAGTGTAAACAGTATGAGGTGCAAGTATGGACAGTAATAGCAGTAATAATAAATACACAGTATTGACATTGTATAAACAAAGTGTATAAACAGTTGTATAAACAGTGTATAAAAGCTATAAAAAGTATAAACAGTATGAACAGTTATATAAAAGATCTATAAACGGATATATAAACAGTATGGACAGTGTTAAAATGTAAAGTGGCTGTGCATGGTGGTTGGGGGGGGGGGGGGGGATGGTGGGGCTGTGCATGGTGGTGAGCAGGTGTGTGGTGGTGGATGGGTGGGGGTCAAAGTCCAGGCTCTTTGGGAGAGGGGTTGTGTGCAGGTGTCCAGGGATGAGTGGGTGGGGGAGTGGGTGGGGCTGGGAATGGGTGGGGGTCAATGTCAATGCCCATTGTTTGTGTAGGCAGAGGGCAGAGAAAGAAGGGGGGTCAGTGCTGGGTGGGAGTTCAGCATCCTGACCACCTGATGGACGAAGCTGTCCTTCAGTCTGCTGGTCCTTGCCTTGAGACTCCTCATCCTCCTCCCAGAGGGCAGGAGGTTGAAGAGGTAGTGAGAGGGGTGGGTGGAGTCACCCACAATGCGGAGTGCTTTGCGGGACAGGCATGTGTTGTATATGTCCTGGAGGGAGGGAAAGGGGGCACCGATGATCTTCTCAGCTGCTCTCACTATGCGCTGCAGGGTCTTCTTACAGGATGCAGTGCAGCCGCCGTACCACACAGTGATGCAGCTGGTCAGGATGCTCTCGGTGGTGCCCCGATAGAAAGAACACATGATGGGGGCAGGTGCTCTCGCTCTCCGAAGTTTGCGGAGAAAGTAGAGGCGCTGCTGAGCTTTGCCGGCCAGTGATGCGGTGTTGCAGTTCCAGGAGAGGTCCTCAGTGAGATGCACCCCCAGGAAATTGGTGCTGCTCACTCTCTCCACAGCAGCACCATTGATGGTCAGCGGGGGGTGCTGGGTGGAGGCTCTCCGGAAGTCGGCAACAATCTCCTTTGTCTTCTGCACGTTGAGAGAGAGATTGTTGTCTCTGCACCACTCGGCCAGCTGGCTCACCTCTTCCCTGTAGTTAGACTCATCGTTGTGTTTGATGAGCCCCACCACAGTCGTGTCGTCTGCAAACTTGACGAAGAGGTTGCAGTCGTGGGTCAGCAGGGTGAAGAGAAGGGGGCTAAGCACGCATCCTTGGGGGGCCCCTATGTTCAGCATGAGTGTGCCGGATGCGTTCCTGCCGACCCGTACTGCCTGCGGTCTTCCGGTCAGGAAGTCCAACAACCAGTTACACAGTGAGGTCTGCAGTCCTAGACAGTCCAGGTTCCTGATCAGCTGCTGAGGGATGATCGTGTTGAAAGCTGAACTAAAGTCAAGGAACAGCATCCTCACATACAAGTCCTTGGTCTACAGGTGGGTGAGGGCTGAGTGGAGGACAGTGGAGATTAAATCATCAGTCGACCTGTTGGCCCGATATGCAAACTGGTATGGGTCCAGTGAAGGGGGGAGGATGGATTTGATGTGCTGCATGACCAGCCGCTTGAAGCACTTCATGATGATGGGGGTCAGTGCAACGGGGCAGTAGTCATTGAAGCAGGATGGAGAGGCCTTCTTCGGTACCGGGATGATGGTGGTGCTCTTGAAGCAAGTGGGGACAACAGCTTGGCTCAGGGAGGTGTTGAACATGTCTGTGAGGACATCTGTGAGCTCATCCGCACAGTCCTTCAGCACACGACTGGGAATGTTGTCAGGCCCTGCAGCCTTGCGAGCGTTGATCCTGGAGAGGGATCTCCTCACACTGGCTGGAGAGAGGCACAACACCTGGTCATCTGCAGAGGGTGGTGACTTCTGTGCAGGGGTGCTGTTGTCTGCTTCAAACCGTCCGAAAAGTTATTTAGATTCAGCAGAGTGGTGTCATTTTCACAGGTCTGTGGTCGGGGTTTATAGTCCGTGATGGTCTGTATCCCCTGCCACAGGCTCCTAGTCTCTCTGCTGTCAGTGAAGTGTTTGGATATCCTGCTACTCTACTGCCTCTTAGCTAGCTTGATGCCCCGGATCAGGTTGGCTATCGCTGATCTCAGGCCAGCCTCATCACCTGCTCTAAAAGCAGCATTCTGGGCTCTCAGTAAACCACGGACTTCCCCCGTCAGCCATGGTTTCTGGTTGGCCCGTACTGTGATGGTCTTGGTGTCTGTGACATCATCAATGCATTTGCTGATGTAGGCAGTAACAGTGTCCGAATACTCCTGGATATTGGTGTGTTGGTTGTAGGTGGTTGCCTGCTTAAACATGTCCCAGTCTGTGGTGTTAAAGCAGTCCTGTAGTGCTGAGGAAGCACCCTCTGGCCACACCCGTACCTGCTTCTGCACTGGTCTGGTGACTGACCTTAGGCCTGTATGCTGGCATTAGCATAACAGTACTGTGGACTGAAGCGCCGAGGTGGGGGAGGGGTGAGGCCTTGTATGCTCCTCGCTGTGTGGTGTAGACAAGGTCCAGAGTGTTATTTCCACGTGTAGGAAAGTCTATGTGTTGGTACACATGAGGAAACACTGTCTTGAGGTTGGCATGGTTGAAATCCCGAGCTACAATGAGGAATCCGTCTGGGTCGGCTGTCTGCTGGTCACAGATTTCGCTATACAGTTCACTCAGTTCCTTGTCTCGATCGTTGTTGTTGCCGCTGGGAGGGATGTAAACAGCCACTAGCAGAATGGCAGAAAACTCCCTCAGTAGATAAAAAGGCCGGCACTTAATGATCATAAACTCAATAATAGACCATAGACCATAACATCAACCATAACACCCCCCCCCCCCCCCCCACACACACACACACGCACACACACTTATAATAAAAACAAAGTACAGAGAAAGAGAGAGAAACTAGATAAACGATTGCAGCATAAAATTATAATTTGCTTTAAAATCATTGAAAGGACAGAGTGCAAATAAAAGATTAAAATGTAAAGTGCTTTAAAAGAGCTCAATCATAAGCACAGGAGAAGAGAAGTGTTTTTAACCTGGATTTTAAAATGTTGACAGTTGGGGCTGATTTCAGTTCTGCTGGTAGTTTGTTCCAGTTGTGTGCAGCATAACAGCTAAAAGCTGCTTCACCGTGTTTAGTTTGAACTCTGGGCTCAACTATCTGACCTGAGTCAGTAGATCTCAGAGCCCTACTGGGTTTATATTCTACTAACATGTCATTCATATATTCTCGACCTAAACCATTCAGTGATTTGTAGACCAGTAGCAGAACTTTAAAATCTATTCTATAGCTGATTGGGAGCCAGTGTAAAGACTTTAGAACTAGACCATAACAAGTAGACCATAACATCAATAACATTCTCCGCAACAAAATAACATCTCAACATTAAATAAACATACATATATAAACATATTCTAAAGCCAAAATCTGGAAATTTAAATTTAAGTCACCCCATGACGCTGCTGACACGGACACCGAGGCTAATTTAATCACCCCAAAAGTTTTCAAACTGACCGTCGCTTGCAGGTGTACCGCAGAACCTTGATGTCGGTGGTCTGACTTTGTCAGATTTGTAAGGCTGACAAATCCGCCGCTGGCCCAGGTGGATGACTTTTCAGTTGTAAAAAGCAAACAACTCCAGCAGTACAGCCTGTTTGTTTTATTACAGCCCGCCAATCATGGATATCGCTGATAATTTTCGGTCTTGAAATGCCTTTCCACTGTCTTAACCTTTTCTTTAATTCCAGTTCTGGAGTTGGTCTTCCATTTTTTATAATTTGAAGTTTTTCTGTGAAAGGACACCTTGAAAAGGCGATCCAATCAAGCTAGCCACAACGTAATTCTCCTCTTCCGCCATTTAACTCTCAATCTCAATCTCTCAAGCACTTTCACCACTCTGCCAAGGTTTACCTCTGTGACAGGTGGTGAGAACGGTTGAGACTCAACCACTCTGTTAGGACTTCGTGAAGGCCTACGATCTTATTTTTTTTGTCCCGCCCACTTGAAATCAAACCATGATTGGTCAATCTGCCCCTCACTCTCCAAACCAAAACACATAGCTTGGCCTTCTGCAGGATTTGTGAAGTCCTAACCAATTAATGGGCCAGCTAACCGGGCCTTGATAGAGACGGACGATTCTGATTGGATAACATGTTTTAGGGACAGTAACCATTTCATTGCTGATGTGAATTTGACAGTAAACTTAACTTTAGAGCATAGATGAGAGAAAATGTATTAAATGCATTGTACTGGTTTAATATACACCCTCTGGTGCAACCTAGACACATCATCAGTGATGTAACCTGAGGTCATAGGGTGTTTCAGGTCTCTCAACATCAGACACCCTCGCCCAGGCGACCCAGCCGGGGGTGATCAGACCCCGGCTTGTGTCTAGGTAGCTTGTGTGGCCCACGGATCACCCCTCATGATCCACAGCCATCTTGATGCCTTCTCAGCAGCATCAGTGGTGTGTTTGATAGCTTTCTTGCTGTGCAGTCCCCTTATTCCCAACAACTTGAGGGCCCTGCAGAGTGACTGGCCTGCGAAACCTCGGCATCCAACCTCAATGGGACTGCACCGAGTCTTCCATCCGTTGCGCCGGCATTCGCCTGCCAGCTCCTCATACTTGGCCCTCTTCCTCTCAAATGCCTCCTCCATCCGGTCTTCCCAGGGCACAGTCAACTCCAGCAGTAATAATAATAATAATAATACATTTAATTTAGAGGCGCCTTTCAGGTCACCCAAGGTCACCTTACAAAGTATATAATCATAAACAAAAAAAAATCATAAACATAATTAAAAAGAGAACAAGACAACATGGTAAAAACAAGACAATGTGATAAAAGCGAGTGAAGAAGTGTCCAGTTACAGTGTGTATGCCAGTTTGAACAGGTGTGTTTTGAGTTGTGACTTGAAGATTGTGATGGTGTCAGACTGTCTTATGTGTGAGGGGAGGGAGTTCCAGAGCCTGGGTGCTGAGCAACTGAAGGATCGGGCACCCATGCTACTGAGGCGCGATGTGGGGATGATTAATAGTCCAGCAGAGGATGAGCGGAGGGAGCGGGAGTCACCTGCTTTGTTGATTCTGACATAAGAACTAAGTCTGGCCTAAGTGTGGTCACTGCGATGGTCTCTGGGAATTTAAGCTGTTTCCCCAAGTCCACCTTCAGCTGCCAGTCCCTAGCTGTTGTCAGGAGCCCCCCTGTTTGGCCTGGGCTGTGTTGAGGCTTCTCACCATATTTAACAAAGGTGATTGAATGCCTAGCTGGCTGTTGCTGCTTGCTGAGTGAGATCCCTGAGCAGATGGTATCTGCTATCACCTTCAGCACCTGATCGTGGCGCCAACGGTAGCACCCCTCACCCAGGGCTTTCGGGCAAGAGCTTAGGATGTGCTCCAGTGATCCTCTCCTCTGGCACAAAGGGCAAGCAGGTGTTTCTGCCAGGCCCCAACAGAAGAGGTTGGATGGGCTGGGGAGGACATTGTAGACTGACTGGATCAAAAACTTTATCCGGAGTGGCTCTGCCTTCCAAAGCTCTGACCAAGAAATCTTCCTATCCAGTGTCTGCTCCCATCTAGTCCACGCCTCCTGTTGTCTCATCCCAACCATCTTGCTCGAGCGGGTCTCCTCCAGCCCTGCTCAAAATAAGATAGAAATTAAAAAAAATATATTATTATTATTTCTTTTTTAATATTTTTGGTCCAGAATTTTGTTAGGTCTTCTCTGAAGGCGTAGAAGGCCCTGAGGGTTCCCCAGTGATCAAATGGAACCCAGGGCCCGCTGCACCAGCATATGGTCTGACAATGGGTCTGAGGATCTCATCCCGGTACCTAATGCCACACATAGTGAACACAGCTGGTAAGATCATTGGTGCCCCACTCCCTTCCTTGCAAGACACATATCACCCGCCTCACCCGAAAAGCTATATTCGATTATGAGTGACACCAGCCACTCCGCACACAATCTGTTCAGCCTCCTGCCTTCTGGAAGAAGATATAGGAGCCTCCGTGGCCGCGCCATCAGACTCACTAAAAACTTCATACACCAAGCTGTCAGGAAGCTAAATTCTCTCCGCTCGCTCCCCACAACCACATCCTCCAGGCTGTCAGAAACCTGAAATCAGCCCCCCCCCCAAAAAAAAAACAAAAAAAAAACATCCATACTCTGGACAAACAAAATTGTCTCTTGCACAATTGCACTATTATTACTATTACCATCACCACATACCGTACATACTGAAATTGGCTGCTATTTACTGTCTTTACTGACTGTTCTTTTTGCACTATTAATATTACAAATATATCTTACAGAATCTTTTGCTGCCATGACAATTGACTTTTTTTTTAGAATAGAATAGAATAGAATTTTGCACTAACTTATACAGAAACATATGCTGCTACTCCTACTTCATACAATAGTAGATTCCTACATTGCATATTTATTTCAGTCTATCTTTTTATCTGTTGTGAAATTGTGTGTTTACTTTTAGCATTAGGAAATGTCTTGTCTTTTGTCTGTTGTGCCTGTGCTCTTTATCTGTTTCATCATGGGAGATTGAGAAACGTCCTTTCGATTCATTTGTATGTCATGAAGTGAAGAAATTAACATTGAAGCTACTTTGACTTTTTGACTAATGGCAGTCATGATACCTCTGGCTAGCACATGGAGGTCTGTGCAGAACCTCCAAGGATGTGCCTCCCCAGACCATCACTGACCCACTGCCAAATCGGTCATGCTGGAGGATGCTGCAGGCAGCAGAATGTTCTCCACGGCGTCTCCAGACTCTCAAGTTTGTCACTCAGTGTGCTTAGTGTGAACCTGCTCTCATCCGTGAAGAGTACAGAGTGCCAATGGCAAATTTGCCAATCCTGGTGATCTGTGGCAAATGCCTTTGGGGCTGCAGTGTTGGGCTGTGAGCACAGGCCCCATTTGTGGATGTCGGGCCCTCATACCACCCTCATGGAGTCTGTTTCTCACAGTTTGAGCACAAACATGCACATTAGTGGCCTGCTGGAGGTCGTTTCATAGGGCTCTGGCAGTGCTCCTGCTGTTCCTCCTTGCACAAAGGACCAGATAGCGGTCCTGCTGCTGGGTTGTTGTCCTCCTGCGGCCCTTTCCACGTCTCCTGGTGTACTGGCCTGTCTCCTGGTATCTTCTCCATGCCCTTGACACTGTGCTGGGAGATACAGCAAACCTTCTAACTTCAGCGTTGATGTGCCATCCTGGATGAGCTGTACTACCTGAGCAACTTCTCTGGGTTGCCCAGGTTCTGTCTCATGCAGGTTCCGCTTCATGCTACCTCTAGTGGTGAGGGCCCTGGCAAAATGCAAAAAACCAAAACAACCAAAAAACAGCCAGAAAGGATGAGAACAGGGGAATGATCTGTGACCACCACCTGCAGAACAATTCCTTTATAGGCGTTGTCTTGCAAATTGCCTCTCATTTTCACCTGTTGTCTGTACCATTTGCACAACAGCAGCTGAAGTTGATCACAATCAGTGTTGCTTCCTAACTGAAAAGGTTGATGTCCCAGAAGTGTGATCGGTCTTAGCACATTTCACACTGCAGGATTTGAACTCCCTGATAGATGCAGATGTGCAACCTGCTAGATATCTGTCAGGGCTCTGCAACGCATCGCTTAGCCTCTCAGATTGCGTCTTTGCAATTCAAGCGAACGATCATCCCTGACAGGAGCTTGCTATGATATGCCCCCAGGCTGGGGCTTTTGTCTGTGATTTCTAGCAGCTAACCGCTCTAGTAAAGAGACACTGAGTGAAGCTAAAGTGAAGCCAATCAAATAACAACAAAATACAAGGTGGAAAGTTGTGGCATCGTTTATTGTATACTATTCACAATTGTGTCATATTGTATGACTTGTGAAAATATTTCAAATGGAAGGGCTTATTCAGCAATCTCCTTGGACTAAAGAGAAAAACAAAACAAAAGTATGGTTTAGATATTTGCAAGTAATTTTTATGGTTAATAATTTGGGTAGGTCATTAGATTCATAACTGCAAACATCTGAACTGTTTACTGTCCAATTACCTTGCCAGAGTCACGGCTCTTGGCCCTCATCTTGTTGACCTGAGTCTCAGCGATATCAGCACGTTCCTCAGCTTCCTCCAGCTCATGTTGAACCTTCCTGCACTTGGACAGGTAAGAGTTGGCCTGTTCCTCCTGTTGAGAAAATGATATTTATTTATATTTTTTGTCAGTTTAAATGCTTTACCCAAGTTGATATCAATACCAGACATGTTGCCTTTAGTAATGTTGAACTTACCGCTTCCTCAGACTGCCTCTTGTAAGCCTTCACCTTCAGTTGCAGCTTATCAACAAGATCCTGGAGTCTGCAACCATTCTTCTTATCCTCCTCAGTCTGATGAACAGTTGAAGTGAAAAATCAACATAATATGTCGTTTAAATATGATCCAAATGCTCTGAAGTAGAAAAAAGAGCGTATTTTGAGATGCAAGATTGACATACCTGGTAGGTGAGTTCCTTGACTCTCCTCTCATACTTGCGGACACCTTTGATAGCTTCTGCTCCACGTCTCTGTTCATTATCAACCTCTGACTCCAGATCACGGACCTTAAGAGTAAAAGTGATTTAATAAAGCTTGTCCTCATCTTGGAATTACATATATTATTAAATGCTTGCTGATTCTTATCTTACTCTGGACTCCAGTTTCTGGAGCTGCTTCTTGCCACCCTTCATGGCCAGGTTCTCAGCCTCATCCAGGCGGTGCTGAAGGTCTTTCACTGTGACCTCCAGGTTCTTCTTCATCCTCTCCAGATGAGAGCTAGTATCCTGCTCTTTCTTCAGCTCCTCAGCCATCATGGCAGCCTACAAAATCAATGTTTTAATCAAAGTTACATCACTTCATCATTCCATGAATTAAGATGTAAGACAATACATACATCAGTGATGGCCTTCTTGGCCTTCTCTTCTGCATTCCTGGCTTCCTGAACACTGTCGTCCACCTCACCCTGGACTTGGACCAGGTCACTTTCCAGCTTCTTCTTTGTATTCAACAAGCTTGTGCTCTGAAACAAATTATGATGCAATTACTATCAAAACATGTATGTGTTCCTTTACTCTAATTATAGGATTACAATGTCTAATCCGGCATGGATGAATGAGAACATTCATAGACCAATTACAATGTCTGTTTACCTGAGAGTGCAACAGTCCAACACGCTCACTGACGTCCACCAGCTCTTGCTCAGCCACTTTGCGGCCTCTCTCTGTCTGTTCCAGAGCTACCCTCAGCTCGTCAATTTCAGCCAGCATGAGACCATTCCTACGCTCCACCATGGCAGCCTGCTCTTTCAGGTCTTCCCCTGCCCTGACAGCATCATCAAGATGCAGTTGAGCATCCTAATATTAACAGAAACACATAAGAATTCATCACAACATGACAGCAATAACTATGTTTTATATGTGCCCTACATTAGTTTGTGTCATACCTTCAGTTGTCCCTGA
Source organism: Urophycis tenuis (assembly GCA_036785325.1). Lineage (NCBI taxonomy): Eukaryota > Metazoa > Chordata > Actinopteri > Gadiformes > Phycidae > Urophycis > Urophycis tenuis. The sequence goes on along the minus strand of JAXIVH010000017.1, from coordinate 6,244,783 downwards.
ACATTCCTCAGCTGCTTCTGGGCCTCAGCAGCCTGGCGGTTGGCATGACTCAGCTGGATCTCCATCTCATTCAGATCACCCTCCATCTTCTTCTTAATTCTCAGGGCATCATTCCTGCTCCTGACCTCAGAGTCAAGAGTGGTCTGCATGGAGTCAATGACCCTCTGGCTGTTCCTCTTGATCTGCTCCATCTCCTCATCCTTCTCAGCTATTTTCCTGTCAACCTCACCCTTGATCTGGTTCAGCTCCAGCTGGACACGCAGAATCTTGGACTCCTCATGCTCCAGAGTTCCCTAATGTATGAAATTAGATTAGACACATTTGTGGAAACTAAATATGTTGTGTTGTTTGCTTATTTAATCATCCTCACCTCAGCTTCCTCAAGGGCTGACTGGATCTCAGACTTCTCAGTCTCCACCTGCTTCTTGGATTTCTCCAGCTCATGGATGCTCTTTCCAGTCTCACCAATTTGTTCAGTAAGATCAGAAATTTCCTCTGCAGAACAAATTTGTATTTCTTATAAATCTGTCATGAATATTTATCCACAGACTAGCGCTGTAAATATTATTGAGCATGAACTCACGCTGGAGGTTCTTGTTTTCACGCTTCATCGTCTCCAGATGATCCAGAGTTTCTTCATATGAGTTCTTCATCTTGAAGAGCTCAGTGCTGAGAGAACGAGCCTCTTTCTGAGCTCCTTCAAGCTCTGCCTGGCCCTCCTCATATTTCTGCTTCCAGTCTGCCAAAACCTGTACAGTATTGTTAATGAAGTGGTACATGTTTAGCGCTTCAAGAACAATCATTGGATGACATCATTTCAACTGGTTTAAATGACTAACAAAACACCTTGTCAAAGTTCCTCTGCTTCTTGTCAAGGTTGGCAGCCAGTCCATTGGCTCTCTCCACATCAATCATGAGGTCCTCCACCTCACCCTGCAGTCTCTGTTTAGTCTTCTCCAGAGAGGCACACTTTGAGTTCACAGCCTCAATCTGTTCCTCTGCCTCCTGAAGGCGCTGGGCAAGCTTTTTCCTGTAATAGAATAACATGTTTAATTAGTTTACATTACTCAAATTGAATGTCTATTTTAACTAAAGCCTTACATATTTGACTCACTTGGACTCCTCAAGCTCTTCAGTGCGCTGGATAGCATCAGTCTCATACTTGCTCCTCCACTGAGCCACCTCACTGTTGGCCTTGGACATTCCACGCTGCAGCTCAGCCTTGGCCTCCTGCTCCTCCTCAAACTGTTCCCTCAGAAGGTCACAGTCATGGCGGGCTGATTGCACACCATGAGCAAGAGCGTTCTTGGCCTGCAAAAAGCGAAACAGATCTTGTAAATGTAATATATTTCTTGATGTTTAAACCCTGCTATCTTTCCAAATAAATGTCCTTACCTTAGTTTCCTCCTCAACTTGCCTCTTCAGCTCCTCAATCTGCTGAGTAAAGGCCTGCTTGCCTCTGGTCAGCTGGGAGACAAGACCTTCCTTCTCCTCAACCTGACGAGTAAACTCGCCTAGTTGGAAGAGGTATATAATTAATACACATTCAATTTGTGAAAAAGAAAATGTTGATTCAATTCTATTACTTAAATGTCCCCTCAACTATTCATTAAAATGCATTAATGATAATTAAAAAACTACTGTATGAAAGAAGTACCTACCATTTTCTGTCAGCAGTCTTGCTCTCTGTGCACTGATGTCATTGATCTGGCGAGCATTCTCATCACTCTTAGCCTTGACTTCACTGAGTTGGTCTTCGAGGGTACGGCAGATTTTCTCCAGATTCCCCTGATGATTAACAATGTCTCTATTTTAAACCAATATGCCCGTATTATTTATCTTAATACAATGAAGGTACTAAAGAATACCCTACCTTGGCCTTAGCAACTGCTTCCATGTTGCTAGAGAGGTCATCAATCTCCATCTTGAACTCACTCTTCTCCTTCTCAAGCTTCTGCTTGACACGCTGGAGGTTGTCAATCTGCTCTCCCAGCTCTGCAACAGTGTCAGCCTGCTTCTTACGCAGAGCAGCAGCAGTGGATTCATGCTGCAGAGTGGACTCCTCAAGGTCACGACGAAGCTTCTGGAACTCAGCCTCGCGCTTCTTGTTCATCTCAATCTGAGCAGAAGTGGCTCCACCAGCCTCCTCAAGCCTCTCACTGATCTCTTCCAGTTCTCTGGAGAGGTCAGCTCTCTGCTTCTCAACCTTGGCACGAGCAGCACGCTCAGCTTCAATCTCTTCCTCTAGCTCCTCAATACGGGCCTAAATGATGCAAATATTTGGATCAATATCAAGTATGTCATTTATGGAAATGTATATTTACAACCAAAAGAACTTCATTAGGTAAGTATTTTTTCACCTGAAGCTCCTTAATCTTCTTCTGAAGCTGAGCACCCAGGGACTGCTCATCCTCAATTTTGCTCAGAAGCTGGCTGGTCTCAAAGTCCTTCCTATGAATTATTAAGTAAAAATAATGGTCAACTATTGTAAAAGAGGAGGCATATGGAGTTGATACTGTTGTGTTTCAGAAAAAACGAATTTGTTTTACTTCTTGATTTTCTCATCAGACTGCTGTTTGTCGTTCTCAAGATCCATGACGGATTCCTGAGCCAGCTTCAGATCTCCCTCAAGCTTTCTCTTGGCTCTCTCAAGGTCCATACGGAGCTTCTTCTCTTGCTCCAGAGAACCTTCAAGCTGGATATCAATAATTTGGAAGAATTAGGAATGATCAAATGTATTGCTGGAAATATGCTCAACTCCATTTCTGATGTTATTTCTAAGTTTCCAGAACTTTAATACACTCACATCGTCCACTTGCTGTTCAAGCTTGGTCTTGGCCTTGGTCAGAGTGTTGACTTTGTCTTCCTCTGCCTGCAGATCATCAAGAGTCTGCTGGTGTGACTCTTGGAGGGCTTTCTTCTCCTTTGTCAGCTTAGCAACGCTCTCATCCTGAGAGGCCATCTCCTCAGTCAGGTTCTTCACCTGAACAAAACAAAGTCATGTGTCACATTAGGAAAGTGTTACCTTCCTTTACACTAGTTTGTTATTGGTTTGGAGAAAGTTGATGATGACATCTTTACAAACCTTGTTCTCAGTGGCATGTTTCTCCTTTTCCACTTTGGCCAAGGTAAGCTCCAGGTCATCAATGTCCTTCTTGAGCTCAGAGCATTCATCCTCCAGTTTCCTCTTCTTGGCAGTCAGCTCAGCATTGACTTCCTCCTCATCCTCCAGTCTCTCAGTTACCTCTTTGACTTTGGCCTCCAGCTGGATCTTACTCTTGATGAGTCCCTCACACCTCTCTTCAGCATCATTCAGATTCTCTCCTTCCTGTATGATATTTTATCAATCATATAATAAATAAATATGTCACCTTGTATACATTCAGACAGAAAAAGTGATGTTTACTTACAGAAGCCACTTGCAGCTGCAGATCATTCTTCTCCTGGGAAAGAGAAACCATCTTCTCCTCCAGTTCCTTCTTCTTTGCCAAGGCAGCAGCCAGATCTGTCTTCATCTTATCGTAGTTATCCTTCATCTGAGAAAGCTCCTTCTCAGTTTCAGCACTCTTCAGAAGAGGCTTGATCTTGTAGTACACCTTCATCCATGGCCAGTGTTTGACATTCATGAATGAGCGGATGTTGTACTGAATACTGTAGATGGCTTCCCTATAAAATAAACCATCATTGTCATATTTGGGTTGCACTCAGTATCTAGAGCACCTGTTTGAGTTTTGACCTGCTGTTTTTGAAAACATACCTCCTCTCCATCATCTTCACAAACTCCTTTCTCATGACATAACCTCTGCAGAGAGCCTGAATCATTCCGACTAAAGATGCCAGCTTCTCATCTCGCATCTCCTCAAGAACACCCAGAAGACCAGCTTTGAAGAACACCTTGATGTAAGAAAATTTGAAGAACATTTGTTAGCGAGAAACCTTTACTCAAGTATGAACATAGTTTTTTGACAACATTAAACAGACCTTGGTGTGTCCAAATTTGTACTCTTCGTGATCGACATCAATGGACCCAAGGAGCTTCTCAGAAGCCTTCTTGTTGTCAATGAACTGGCCCTCAGGAATGACACTGGCATTCAGTACTTTGTACCTGAAGCACAGCATTGTAATGTTTTAACCAAGAATTTAAAATGCATTTTAGTTGTTTTTTTAAAATAATTGAGGCAGTACGAAGTCGAAACGTAGTCGTAGTCGTAGTTATAGACGAAGTTGAGGTAGTATGAACTATGAAGTCATCATGGTATAATTGAGGCAATACAATTTTTGGTCAATGAGGTAATACCTCTGCTTGAAGTCAGCATAGAGGATTCTGCTGGGGAAGCCCTTTCTGCAGATTCTGATACCCTCCAGTACACCGTTACACCTCAGCTGGTGGATAACCAGGAAGTTCTCCATGAGACCTGTGACATTATATATAAGTAGTTAATATTATTAATTTGGTGTATCAATGAAGGATACCCTGCACTATGTTGTATTCTATTCCTATTGTCCCAGACATTCAAAATATTTGTTAGTAGTCACTGTACCTGGAGTCTTTGACTCATTGGGAATCAGACAACGCACAAAGTGAGGATGGGTGCTCCTCAAGTTGGTCATCAGTTTGCCCAAGTTCTCCTATTGACACATAATATTAAATATTTATGAATTAATTAATAAAGAACAAAATCCGAATAAATATGTGAAACAAACGTTCACCCACATGTTTTCATTGTTTTTTGTGTTCATCCTTACCCTGAACTGTGAAGACACAGTCTGCATGGAGCCACCCTTCTTCTTGCCTCCCTTTTTGGCACCACCAACCTCTGTTTTGATTATTTGTTATTAGTCAATATACATTTTTTACTTTATTCAAATTTTAAAACAGAGGCAGTAAATTGCTACAAAATGTTGTTATAATAACATAATGTATCAACAGGTTTAAACTATAAGTATGTACCTTCAACTACAGGTGGGTACAGGACAGGCAGCAGTTTGTTTGAGGACTTCTGGTACAGCTGCACAACAGAGTCATTCAGGGGATCCTTGTTCTTGTCCAGCCAGCCAGTGATGTTGTAGTCCACGGTGCCAGCATAGTGCACCAGGGAGAAGTGGGCCTCAGCCTTGCCCTTTGTGGGCTTGGGCTTCTCAAATGCTTTGTTCTTGCCAAGATGCTGGTCATACAGCTTGTTCTTGAAGGTAGTGTCTGAGGCCTTGGGGAACATGCACTCCTCTTCAAGGATGGAGAAGATGCCCATTGGCTTTAGAGAAGAAAGGATTGATGAAACATTATGGAAAGAACATTTTAGTCACACAAAGAATAATGATGTATAATTATAGTCATGTGTACCTTCTCAATAAGCTCAATGCAGGCAGCCAAGTCCATGCCGAAGTCAATGAACTCCCAGATGATACCCTCCTTCTTGTACTCCTCTTGCTCCAGGACGAACATGTGGTGGTTGAAGAACTGTTGCAGTTTCTCATTGGTGAAGTTGATGCACAGCTGCTCCATGCTGTTGTACTAGTAGGAGATATTTAATAAACCTAATATTACTAGTTGTCAACAATTGAATTGGATTGACTATTCCATACCAATGAAGTATATCTGAAATGTTACCACTGATTTAACAACTTACATCAAAGATCTCAAAACCAGCAATGTCCAGCACACCAATGAAGAATTGTCTTGCTTGCTTGGTGTCCAGCATCTGGTTGATACGGATGACCATCCACAAGAACATCCTCTCATAGATGGACTTGGCCAGGGCACTCACTGAGTTATTGACCTGCAATTACATTTTTGGGAGGGACAGAAGTCAGGTGGCGTCATCACAAATATGTGTCTGATAATAGACAATGCATCATGTTAACGCACATTGTAACATATTCTGTTAAGACATTGTGTTTTTCATACCTGAGGCACAGTCTGTCCCTTGGTGACATACTCATTTCCGACCTTCACTCTTGGGTAGCAAAGAGCCTTGAGCATATCAGCAGAATTCAGACCCAGGAGATAGGAAATCTTGTCCGCCTCTACAAAGTTAATGTTAAATATGTATGTTATTATTAATTATAATAATTACTTTAAATGTATTTACAAGCAAATCTGCACCAAATGAAAATACTTTCTATCGTATTGATGAGGACATGTAAATAGTTACCCTCATTGCCATCTGGCTCAGCCTGCTCCTCACGCTGCTTCTGCTTGAACTTCATGTTACCGTGGTGAAGCACAGCACCAGTGAACTTATAGATGCCCATCTTTTCGTCATGACTGAAGCCCAGAATATCAATGGCAGTCTGTGTTGAAAACAAGGTACATTTTAGAACTAACTTTCGAAAATACGTTCATTGTGTCATATGTCATATGTGGTTCCCAACAAGCACTGACATCAGTAGCAACCAGCTCCTCTTTGTCATCAATACTGGCCACAGTGATCTGACCCTGACTGCACATGGGGAAGTCATAGGGGTTGGTGGTGATGAGGGTCATTTCTGAAGGATTAAACAAATCAGATTTTCATCATTTCTCATTTCTTCCATCTGACAGATAATTTCTGCCCATGGGCTTCTGTCCAAGTCCATGTAACTTGGAAGACATAAACCTTTCCAAAAAACATTTTATCGTACAATGAAAAAACACCATTCACATAGTTCACTGCATCGTAATGTATATGTTACATTGTATATCTCACCAATGAGCTCAGGTTTGTGGTTGGTCATCATCTGGTAGAAGATGTGATAGCCTCTCTCATCAGGGAGCTGGAATGTCACTCTGGACTTCTCCAGCAGATCTATAAGGCACATTCATTAATTAAAACCTTAAACGATTCAACCTATTCAACTAATTAGGGTGGTTCACTCATACACTAGAGAACAAGATACTTACAAGTCTCAATGTCAGCACTGGACAGTTTACCATTTGCATGGAAATGAATTCTGATGAATTTACCCTGTTTGGAAAATAATTGGTTTTAACATCCTCAAAAAGTAGTCAAAAAGAAGCTTCTACTGGGAGGAAATCATCTCATACTTACAAAACGAGAGGAGTTGTCATTTCTCACAGTCTTGGCATTACCGTAGGCCTCCAGCAGGGGATTGGCTGCAATAATCTGGTCCTCCAGTGAGCCCTACATAAAAAATGATGAATGATAAAATAAAAAAATGTGAACACTTTATTTTTATATTCTGTATCTTTCTAATGTATTTCATGTGTCTTATTTATTCATGATTTTTTTCTGAAACATACCTGAATCTTTCCAGCGCCTTCCTTCTTCTTTTCTACTCCACCAACTGAGATGGTAGCAAAGTACTGGATGACACGCTTGGTGTTCACAGTCTTTCCAGCACCGGATTCTCCACTGGGTAGGAAAAGATGAATAAAGTAAGTGAGTTTTTACATGTTTTCCAATCTATGAGCCATTGTATTATATTAACATAACATTAACAGAAGCAAACTTACGTGATCAGGACAGACTGGTTCTCTCTATCTGTAAAACAAATATATGAAAAATTTAATGAGTTTGGCTTTAATTCATAGAAAGAAGATCAGATTATGAATTAAAATCTTTGAATCTACATACCAGTGAGCATGTTCTGGAAGGCATTGTCAGAGACAGAGAAGATGTGGGGTGGAGCCTCCATACGCTTCTTGCCTCTGTAGGCATTGACAACGTCCTGGTCGTACACTGGGAGCCACTTGTAGGGGTTTACAGTGGCACAGAACAGCCCAGAGTAGGTCTGAAGGAGATCACAGCGAGAGATTCACATCAATACATATATATATATATATATATATATATATATATATATATATATATATATATATATATATATATATGTATATGTATTTTATATTTTCATTCAGCAGGTTAAATATCTTACGTAGATCATCCATGCTGCATAACGCTCTGCAAGGTTATACAACACAGAGGCTTCATTGAGATGGGTCATCATGGCCATGTCCTCAATTTTGTCATACTTGGGAGGGTTCATGGGTGTGACATCTTCCTCCTTGACTGTCTTCTCCTAAAATATGGAAACATATTTTTAACTTTAACACTGCAGCTATTGCAATTCACTGACAGATGACCATGATCAAGCATAATCATCCTCTGCCTACCTCCTGTGTACTCAAAACTTTGACAGTGACTTTGGCACCGTCTCTCTTCAGGATGGTACACTTGAGGTACAGCTCCTTAACATCAGTCACATATGCAGCAGCCTTGGCATCAAAGGGCTTGCTCTGGGCCTCAATCCTCTCCTTCTCTGGCTTACGGAGGTAAATGGCAGCCTTGCCATAAATGGCCATCTCTGCGTCCGTACTCATGGTGGCTTTTTTAAATGAAAAGAAACAAATTGATTCATTTTAGCTTACACATGGCTGCAAGAAGGTTTGTACAGTGATGAGATGATAATAAATACTTCTTACCGTTTTCTTCCCTTCAACTTCTGTAGAAATTGTTCCTGAAAGGAAAGTTATTCATGATGTTTGAGTCAAAACAGAGTCTTATGTTCACTTTGTGCTTACTTGTTTTTAAATAAAATGGAATAATAAACTAATGAAAATAAAATAAAATGATAATAAAAAATAAAATGAATAGTTTTAAATCAAATGCACATGTGCAGTTGGTGGTGTGTCATAGATCATAGATGTTTCCCTCCTATCTACATTTCATTACCTGAAGTAATACAATTATCAAATATTCTACATTTGTAATAATCTATGTACAATTAAATAAAAGTAGATAAGAGATGGGTAAAGATGGGTAAATAATAACATTGCATAACCCCCCCCCCCCCCCCCTGAAAAAAGAAATTAAACTAAGGATGATTCAAAGTAAATAAAAAAGAAGTAGGTACATTCAAGTAATCAATAAGTAAATAAATAATCAAGTAAATCAAATAAATAAGTAAGTAAATCAATACATGAAAATAACCTTTAACCAATTTATTTTCTCTAATGGTCTCCTAGAGTCTCTCCTAGCAGCTCTCCGAGACAGCAGTCTGACTTACCCCCAGGTATAAGAACCAGAAAATCCCCTGCAGCCTATCCATCTCATCTTGTGGGCTCTTATATAGAGGTTGTTCTGCAGTCCAGGCAGAAACTATATAAGGACAGATTTTCAGAAGGCTTTTATCTTTTATTAAACTTTGAAAATAATTTGATATTTTCAAATATCAATAATATCAAATATGATTACTATATATATGTAGGCCTATGTATGTATGTATATATATATATATATATATATATGTGTGTGTGTTGCAATAGTTTAACTGCATCATCAATACATTTCAATGATGTTTTGTTCGAATCTAATTCATAATATGTGTAATTTTAAAAATTCATAATAAATTCATAATATTCAATACTTTCACTTATTTTCATGCAAATGTAGAACATTTACTTTGTTTAGTTCATTAGTTGAGTCTATAAATATAACCCATTCAAGTTTGCTACCAGTGCATGCCCCATACAACTGTGAGCCAACAATCCATTTTTTTGGCATGGTTAGTTTAAAGCTTTCGTGACATATTGCCAGATTTTAGAGGTATACTATTACATGTATTAATACCTTTTGGAGTGCACTCCCATAACTTCTTCCATCAAGCTAATTTGATATGTAACCAATCTTTTCCTTAATATAAACTAATCAACATCCGTTTATTAATGATGTAGAAATGCTCTATGCTGCATCTCTCTACCTATCTGTATTACTAGCCATCTAGGGATAAGATAAATTATTTTATTAATACTGTAAGTTGAAAAAAATTTATATGCATGAAGGTCCATGGAGTTTCAACTAACATGCTGTGTGTGGTGTGTGTGTCTGTCGTGTGTGTGTGTGTGTGGGTGTGTATGTGTGTGTGTGTGTGTGTGTGTGTGTGTGTGTGTGTGTGTGTGTGTGTGTGTGTGTGATGTTCAATTAATAAATAAGCCTGACCTTTTATGCAATGTGTGCCAAAGCACTGTGGAGGCAGTTTAACACAATGCATTGATTGAAAAATCTTTTCATTGCTCGTATAAAAAAAGGTTTTAAAAAAAGAAGGTTACTCTGTAATAGTATAGTTTATACTATATTTATAGTACTATACTGTATTCATTTATGTAGCATTTTGATTTGAACCATGATACTAATTACTAAATAACTTCACAAATTAATCCGTTTAATGTTGTGTTTGAAATGTGGATGACTGGAATTCTTCACTTTACTTCACTTCACTTCTCTTCACTTTCTTTCACAGATTAAAAGATTTGGGCATCTATCTATAAATAATGAAGGTTGACATTGCAACATTGTAACTGACCACAGATCCTATTTTGGCATTGGAGTTTATAAACTTTAATGACATAATGCCAAGACATTTATAGATTGCATTAAGTATTAAGTATTAGCATTATTAAGGACTTAATTTCGTATAATATAATACTTAACATAGTTATTGGGCTTTTAAACAGAACCCATATTACATATTGGATCATAGAGTTTTTATTTACCTGTGTTGTTTATAAAGATATATATAAAAAGCAGGATATGTAAGTAATATAAATTATCTAAAAGCAATTCTAATATAAGATCCCCTTCTTACTAAATTGTATTTAAATCACATTTATGTCGGTATTTCTATGTCTGGTGCTGTTTGTAGCACTGAATATGTGAGCTTGAGATCTGAGTGCTTGACCTCAATGAAATTAATATATGGCACATTGCTGCCTTTTTTGGCTGACAAAGGTGACATTCACACTGAAGTATCATGGTACATTACTTGGTTGCCAAGTGAAGTATTGCCAACAATAAACTGGACTGGTCAGACAATACTGAGGCCCTCTACAGGAAGGGACAGAGTAGGCTGTTCTTCCTGAGGAGGCTCAGATCTTTCAATGTGTGCACTAGGCAGCTACGGATGTTCTACCAGTCTGTGGTAGCCAGTGTCACCTTCTTCGCTGTTGTGTGTTGGGGAGGAGGCATTGGGAGCGGTGGTGCCAGCAAGCTGAATAAGCTGGTGAGGAGGGCGAGCTCTGTGGTGGGGATGAAGCTGGACTGTGTGGAGGCGTTGACAGAGAGGAGGATGAGGGGGAAGCTGCAGGCGATCCTGGACAACCCCTCTCACCCTCTCTATGCCGAGCTGAGGCAACTCAGGAAGACGTTCAGCCACAGGCTCACTCAGCCACGTGCCTCAAGGTGCTTGGGGGGCTCGTTCATCCCATCAGCAATCAGACTCTACAACACCTCACACGCTCCCAACGTCTCGATAGCCCCAACACCTCCAGATAATGGACTGAACACCGCAACCGCACCGCACCCCACACCTCTGGACCGCTGTAACTTATGTCTTCTCACATGTCTACTTACTACCTCTGTATATTTGCACATTTTGTATTTTGCACATTTTGCTCACTTGCACATCCATTTTTAAGACCAATTTATCTGCACATCTATTTTTATTTTTTATTTTTTATATCTACACCCCAGCAGGACTCGGTTACCAATTGCATTGTTTTATCTTCATCTACTAATTGCACTGTTAATCTCAATAATGACTACGTCCACCTACCAATTGCACTGTTCATCTCAGTGATGACTACCATGTATTTCATTTTTCATCTGACCTGATTCAAAGAGCTCGCATATAATCTTATCTTATCTTAATTTAGGTAAATCTATTTATTGTTTAGTGTTTATTGTCTATACTCAGGTCTTCTATTGCACTCCTCTATCCCCTTGTACTGCTGGTCACTGTGAATTTCTCCTAAGGGGGATTAATAAAGGAATATCTTATCTTAAGTGTAACAAGTAAAATATAGTCTCGAGCAAATGCTGTTTATATGTGATTTTATGCATTCACTTTTAGCTTAGCATTTGTTGAAATTGACACTGACGCAATGTTTGGAGCTATTGACATACAATTGTGGAATTGTCATTGATGGCATATATATAAAAAAAAAAAAGAAAATCTGCGTAAACTTTTTATGCAATCATAATTCCCTTCTAAATTTTTTATCAGACGTGTCCATTTCTGAAATTTTCATGAAACATTCACTGTACAGCAATCTATCCAGACAGACATTGTGGGTCCAAAAGGGTCAAATGTTCAGCATGTTACATTTTGCCGGATTTCGTTTTTTAAAGTTTTTATTTTATTAGGTGTGTTTATCAGATATATCTGGGGAGGACAATTCAGGGCCCATGTGAGAGCCCAGTAGGCCCCTGCTTTGATCCGCGCATGGAATTGTAACCGGAGGGTTGCCGGTTCAAACCCCGACCAGTACGAACGGCTGAAGTGCCCTTGAGCAAGGCACCTAACCCCTCACTGCTCCCCGAGCGCCGCTGTTGGCAGCTCACTGCATACTCGGGATTAGTGTGTGTTTCACCTCACTGTGTGCCTCACCATCACTGTGTGCTGAGTGTATTCCACTAATTCACGATTGGGTTAAATGCAGAGACCAAATTCCCCTCACGGGATCGAAAGAGTAATTCTTCTTCTTCTCCTTCTTCTTCTACAAGTGGTCTGATTCATGAACTTTGGGAGGAGACTGTTTGAACTATTTAATCAAGTTGTGTATTCATTGGATGTTTGTTGTAGCTCTGCAATATTGTCAGTTCCACCTGCCCCTTTGTCAGCAGTGTGTTGTCAAATGGCAGGTGACTGATTTTAAAATATATGTTCTCATGTGCGTGAAAATTCTTTCCAAAAATTAACCAACAAAATTAGATAAAAAAACATGGGCAGCTTAGCTTGCTCTTTGTTGTAACTTGGCACTTGGAATCTAAGGCCAGAGATGTTGTATACTAGCAATGGTTAACCTAGCAATTGGAGTGCTTTAAACTTGTTCTGGTGACTTGCTTAACTGTATTAACAGCAATGAAGTGTTTCAACTTCTTCTGACATCATAAGTCGCTTATGATAAAAGCATCTAGTAAATGCCCTAAATGTAAATGACTGATCTGAACATATTTTACCCTTTGTTTTACCCTTGCTAATTCACAAAAATAAACACTATCCAACAAGTTGTTATCTAATCATTAAAGGTTGTTGCCTAAATCCATTAGTGCACTAAGCTGACAATATGGCGGGGAGGTGCATTGTGTACCCACCCAGGTTTGATTGTGACCAGCTGTGCTACGAAAAGTCATTCACTATCTCCTGCAATCCCTTTTCAATAAAAGCACAAATGCCTGTGAAAAAACACAGAAAATACCACCATACAGACTGAAATTGGCTGCCATCTACTGCCATTTACTGTCCTTACTGTTCTTTTTTGCACTGTCAATACTAGTGGCAATATTCTATTACCATTACAATCGCCTTAATTGCCCTTTTGCAGTAACTGTTACAGGACCGTATACTGCTACTCCTACCTCATACAATAGTAGATTCCAACATTGCATATTTATTTTTATTGTCTTCTTTTATCTTATCTGTTTGGAATTGTATGTTTACTTTTAGTACTAGAAATGTCTTGTCCTGCCTGTTGTACTTTATCTCTTTCATCGTGGGAGAGTGAGAAACATCCTCTCGATTCCTTTGTAGGTCTTGACGGAATAAACAATAAAGCTACTTTGACTTTGACTTTGAACCCCAGCTATAAGATGCAGTGAATGCAACTATTAATCATCAAATCCTAAATGAATGATTTTCTTAATAAAATGAATTTCCTAACAGTCGATTGACCATGCTTGTGTCCAGTGTTGGGGAGTAACGGAACACATGTACCAGCAATATGTATTCAGAATACAAATTATAAATAGTTGTTATTTAGAATACAGTTACATTGTTGTGAAATCAATGGATTACATGAAGACACTTATCCGTTTCACGAGTTTATTCACTCTCTAAATAAATTAAGGCAACCCCATGCATTTCCCAGAAGCCCCTATAAGAAAATGAAAAAAACTGATCGCTATTTGCATGATCATTCACAACGGAGTTGGAAGAGGAGCAGCAGGAGCTAGAGGATGTAGAGCCAAGAGAGCCAGGGCAGGAATGTTTCTATCTTGGAAATTCAAACAGCATTTCACATTAAAGAAAGAGAAGGGAGAAAGGAATATAACCAGTGGCGAAGCTAGACCTTTTTAGGTTGGGCTCAAGCCCACCCAAAACTTGCCTTAGCCCACCCTATTGTTTCATCCTCAAATCTAATATTCTACCGTCTCTAGACCATCAAAACAGACGTTCATTAAATGTGGCATGCCGATGCATGGGTTCATGCAGTTTTGCGCATGTTTAAAATGTAAAATGCGTTTGATCGTTTTGTCTTCATATCTATGATATTCAAAATCCCAGTACCACCCCGCCAAATTATAAAATAGTGCACTTTTAGGGAGACTTTGGCCTAACACCAGTTGGAACAGAAGAACACACCAGAATAGGCCTGTTTAGTAAGCAGGATTTGATGCCGCATTTCTACACTTATAAAATGCAATTCGATGTGAAAGTAATCCAAGTATTCGGAATACAATACTCAGATTGAGTTATGTAGCAGACTACATTACAAATTACATTTTTGGGCATGTATTCTGTATTCTCTAACTGGATACATTAAAAGTATCCTTCCCAACACTGCTTGTGTCTGACACAGTTCAACTTTATTGTGGATCACATCTGATGACATATTGGGAAGGATCCAGCTCTAGTGAAGAGATACTCTGACTGCACGACTGAGCAAAGAAAGTAAGTAACAAATAATGACAAAATACAAGATGAAAATTTGCTGTATACTTTATTGTATTCTATTCACGATTGAGTCATATTGTATGACTTGTATGTGCAATGTTCCAAATGGAAGAATTATTCAGCAATGTCCTTGGACTAAAGAGAAAAACAAAACAAAAGTAGGGGTTAGATATTTACAAGTAATCTTGAAGGTAAATAATTTGAGTAGTTTATCAGATTCATAATTGTGCAATATTCTGAACTGTACATTTACTGTCCAATTACCTTGCCAGTGTCACGGCTCTTGGCCCTCATCTTGTTGACCTGAGTCTCAGCGATGTCAGCACGTTCCTCAGCCTCCTCCAGCTCATGTTGAACCTTCCTGCACTTGGACAGGTAAGAGTTGGCCTGCTCCTCCTGTTGAGAAAATGATATTTTGTCCGTTTAAATGCTTTACCCAAGTTGATATCAATACCAGACATGTTACCTTTAGTAATGTTGAACTTACCGCTTCCTCAGACTGCCTCTTGTAAGCCTTCACCTTCATTTGCAGCTTATCAACAAGATCCTGGAGTCTGCAACCATTCTTCTTATCCTCCTCAGTCTGATGAACAGTTGAAGTGAAAAATCAACATAATATGTCGTTTAAATATGATCCAAATGCTCTGAAGTAGAAAAAAGAGCATATTTTGAGATGCAAGATTGACATACCTGGTAGGTGAGTTCCTTGACTCTCCTCTCATACTTGCGGACACCTTTGATAGCTTCTGCTCCACGTCTCTGTTCATTATCAACCTCTGACTCCAGATCACGGACCTTAAGAGTAAAAGTGATTTAATAAACCTTTTCCTTACATTGGATATATATGTATTATTATATGCTAGCTGATTGTCATCTTACTCTGGACTCCAGTTTCTGGAGCTGCTTCTTGCCACCCTTCATGGCCAGGTTCTCAGCCTCATCCAGGCGGTGCTGAAGGTCTTTCACTGTGACCTCCAGGTTCTTCTTCATCCTCTCCAAGTGAGAGCTAGTATCCTGCTCTTTCTTCAGCTCCTCAGCCATCATGGCAGCCTACAAAGTCAAACAATGTTTTAATCAGAGTTGCATCAATTTATCATTCCATGAATTAAGAAGTATAACAATACATACATCAGTGATGGCCTTCTTGGCCTTCTCTTCTGCATTCCTGGCTTCCTGAACACTGTCGTCCACCTCACCCTGGACTTGGACCAGGTCACTTTCCAGCTTCTTCTTTGTATTCAACAAGCTTGTGTTCTGAAACAAATTATGATGCAATTACTATCAAAACATGTATGTGTTCCTTTACTCTAATTATAGGATTACAATGTCTAATCCGGCCTGGATGAATGAGAACATTCATAGACCGATTACAATGTCTGTTTACCTGAGAGTGCAACAGTCCAACACGCTCACTGACGTCCACCAGCTCTTGCTCAGCCACTTTGCGGCCTCTCTCTGTCTGTTCCAGAGCTACCCTCAGCTCGTCAATTTCAGCCAGCATGAGACCATTCCTACGCTCCACCATGGCAGCCTGCTCTTTCAGGTCTTCCGCTGCCCTGACAGCATCATCAAGATGCAGTTGAGCATCCTAATATTAACAGAAACACAAGAATTCATTACAACATGACAGCAATAACTATGTTTTATATGTGCCCTACATTAGTTTGTGTCATACCTTCAGTTGTCCCTGAACATTCCTCAGCTGCTTTTGGGCCTCAGCAGCCTGGCGGTTGGCATGACTCAGCTGGATCTCCATCTCATTCAGATCACCCTCCATCTTCTTCTTAATTCTCAGGGCATCATTCCTGCTCCTGACCTCAGAGTCAAGAGTGGTCTGCATGGAGTCAATGACCCTCTGGCTGTTCCTCTTGATCTGCTCCATCTCCTCATCCTTCTCAGCTATTTTCCTGTCAACCTCACCCTTGATCTGGTTCAGCTCCAGCTGGACACGCAGAATCTTGGACTCCTCATGCTCCAGAGTTCCCTAATGTATGAAATTAGATTAGACACATTTGTGGAAACTAAATATGTTGTGTTGTTTGCTTATTTAATCATCCTCACCTCAGCTTCCTCAAGGGCTGACTGGATCTCAGACTTCTCAGTCTCCACCTGCTTCTTGGATTTCTCCAGCTCATGGATGCTCTTTCCAGTCTCACCAATTTGTTCAGTAAGATCAGAAATTTCCTCTGCAGAACAAATTTGTATTTCTTATAAATCTGTCATGAATATTTATCCACAGACTAGCGCTGTAAATATTATTGAGCATGAACTCACGCTGGAGGTTCTTGTTTTCACGCTTCATCGTCTCCAGATGATCCAGAGTTTCTTCATATGAGTTCTTCATCTTGAAGAGCTCAGTGCTGAGAGAACGAGCCTCTTTCTGAGCTCCTTCAAGCTCTGCCTGGCCCTCCTCATATTTCTGCTTCCAGTCTGCCAAAACCTGTACAGTATTGTTGATGAAGTGGTACATGTTTAGCGCTTCAAGAACAATCATTGGATGATATCATTTCAACTGGTTTCAATGAATAACAAAACACCTTGTCAAAGTTCCTCTGCTTCTTGTCAAGGTTGGAAGCCAGTCCATTGGCTCTCTCCACATCAATCATGAGGTCCTCCACCTCACCCTGCAGTCTCTGTTTGGTCTTCTCCAGAGATGCACACTTTGAGTTCACAGCCTCAATCTGTTCCTCTGCCTCCTGAAGGCGCACGGCAAGCTTTTTCCTGTAATAGAATTAATTAGTTTTAATTTGTTTACATTACTCAAACTGAATGTCTATTTTAATTAAAGCCTTACATATTTTACTCACTTGGACTCCTCAAGCTCTTCAGTGCGCTGGATAGCATCAGTCTCATACTTGCTCCTCCACTGAGCCACCTCACTGTTGGCCTTGGACATTCCACGCTGCAGCTCAGCCTTGGCCTCCTGCTCCTCCTCAAACTGCTCCCTCAGAAGGTCACAGTCATGGCGGGCTGATTGCACACCATGAGCAAGAGCGTTCTTGGCCTGAAAAAAGTGAAACAGATCTTGTAAATGTAATATATTTCTTGATGTTTAAACCCTGCTATCTTTCCAAATCAATGTCCTTACCTTAACCTCCTCCTCAACCTGCCTCTTCAGCTCCTCAATCTGCTGAGTAAAGGCCTGCTTGCCTCTGGTCAGCTGGGAGACAAGAGCTTCCTTCTCCTCCACCTGACGAGTAAACTCGCCTAGTTGGAAGAGGTATATAATTAATACACATTCAATTTGTGAAACAGAAAATGTTGATTCAATTCTATTTCTTAAAATGACCCCTCAACTATTCATTAAAATACATTAATGATAATTAAAAAAAACTACTGTATGAAAGAAGGACCTACCATTTTCTGTCAGCAGTCTTGCTCTCTGTGCACTGATGTCATTGATCTGGCGACCATTCTCATCACTCTTAGCCTTGACTTCACTGAGTTGGTCTTCAAGGGTACGGCAGATTTTCTCCAGATTTCCCTGATGATTAACAATGTATCTATTTTAAACCAATATCCCCTTATCATTTATCTTAACACAATGAAGGTGCTAAAGAATACCCTACCTTGGCCTTAGCAACTGCTTCCATGTTGCTAGAGAGGTCATCAATCTCCATCTTGAATTCACTCTTCTCCTTCTCAAGCTTCTGCTTGACACGCTGGAGGTTGTCAATCTGCTCTCCCAGCTCCGCAACAGTGTCAGCCTGCTTCTTACGCAGAGCAGAAGCAGTGGATTCATGCTGCAGAGTGGACTCCTCAAGGTCACGACGAAGCTTCTGGAACTCAGCCTCGCGCTTCTTGTTCATCTCAATCTGAGCAGAAGTTGCTCCACCAGCCTCCTCAAGCCTCTCACTGATCTCTTCCAGTTCTCTGGAGAGGTCAGCTCTCTGCTTCTCAACCTTGGCACGAGCAGCACGCTCAGCTTCAATCTCTTCCTCTAGCTCCTCAATACGGGCCTAAATGATGCAAATATTTGGATCAATATCAAGTATGTCATTTATGGAAATGTATATTGACAACCAAAAGAACTTCATTAGGTAAGTATTTTTTCACCTGAAGCTCCTTAATCTTCTTCTGAAGCTGAGCACCCAGGGACTGCTCATCCTCAATTTTGCTCAGAAGCTGGCTGGTCTCAAAGTCCTTCCTATGAATTATTAAGTAAAAATAATGGTCAACTATTGTAAAAGAGGAGGCATATGGAGTTGATACTGTTGTGTTTCAGAAAAAACAAATTTGTTTTACTTCTTGATTTTCTCATCAGACTGCTGTTTGTCGTTCTCAAGATCCATGACGGATTCCTGAGCCAGCTTCAGATCTCCCTCAAGCTTTCTCTTGGCTCTCTCAAGGTCCATACGGAGCTTCTTCTCTTGCTCCAGAGAACCTTCAAGCTGGATATCAATAATTTGGAAGAATTAGGAATGATCAAATGTATTGCTGGAAATATGCTCAACTCCATTTCTGATGTTATTTCTAAGTTTCCAGAACTTTAATACACTCACATCGTCCACTTGCTGTTCAAGCTTGGTCTTGGCCTTGGTCAGAGTGTTGACTTTGTCTTCCTCTGCCTGCAGATCATCAAGAGTCTGCTGGTGTGACTCTTGGAGGGCTTTCTTCTCCTTTGTCAGCTTAGCAACACTCTCATCCTGAGAGGCCATCTCCTCAGTCAGGTTCTTCACCTAAAAAAAATCAGGTGTTATAAATGCTCATTAGTAAAGTTACCTTGCTTTGTACTAATTTGTTATTGGTTTGGAGAAAGTTGATAATATTGGAATTGTGTTGACATCTTTACAAACCTTGTTCTCAGTGGCATGTTTCTCCTTCTCCACTTTGGCCAATGTAAGCTCCAGGTCATCAATGTCCTTTTTGAGCTCAGAGCATTCATCCTCCAGTTTCCTCTTCTTGGCAGTCAGCTCAGCATTGGTTTCCTCCTCATCCTCCAGTCTCTCAGTTACCTCTTTGACTTTGGCCTCGAGCTGGATTTTACTCTTGATGAGTCCCTCACACCTCTCTTCAGCATCATTCAGATTCTCTCCTTCCTGTATGATAATTAAATATGAGGAACATGTCACATGTCCCATGTACCTCACTGTGTACAAAAGTGATGTTTACTTACAGACGCCACTTGCAGCTGCAGATCATTCTTCTCCTGGGAAAGAGAAACCATCTTCTCCTCCAGTTCCTTCTTCTTTGCCAAGGCAGCAGCCAGATCTGTCTTCATCTTATCGTAGTTATCCTTCATCTGAGAAAGCTCCTTCTCAGTTTCAGCACTCTTCAGAAGAGGCTTGATCTTGTAGTACACCTTCATCCATGGCCAGTGTTTGACATTCATGAATGAGCGGATGTTGTACTGAATACTGTAGATGGCTTCCCTATAAATCAAAATAAACCAATGTCATGATGGGGTTGAATTCAGTATCCCCCCAAAAAAAGGTTTTGACAAGAAGTTTTGGAAAGCATACCTCCTCTCCATCATCTTCACAAACTCCTTTCTCATGACATAACCTCTGCAGACTGCCTGAATCATTCCGACCAGAGCTGCCAGCTTCTCATCTCGCATCTCCTCAAGAACACCCAGAAGACCAGCTTTGAAGAACACCTTGATGTAAGAAAAGACATTTGTCAGCGAGTAACTTTCAATCAAGCAAAAACATAGTTTTTGACAACATTAAACAGACCTTGGTGTGTCCAAATTTGTACTCTTCATGATTGACATCAATGGACCCAAGCAGCTTCTCAGAAGCCTTCTTGTTGTCAATGAACTGGCCCTCAGGAATGACACTGGCATTCAGTACTTTGTACCTGAAGCAGACCATTGTCATGAGTTAAACATTAACGTCTATAAATCTTAAAATGGCTAAACTTTAGCCATTTTAAATGCTTTCCTTGGCATTTTATTTGTTAATTCAATTGAAATCATACCTCTGCTTGAAGTCAGCATAGAGGATTCTGCTGGGGAAGCCCTTTCTGCAGATTCTGATGCCCTCCAGTACACCGTTACACCTCAGCTGGTGGATAACCAGGAAGTTCTCCATGAGACCTGACATGGGTAATATATATTTGTAGTTATTATTATTAGTTTGGCACAGGAATGACTGAAAACCGTCATATTTCAGCCCAGACGCTAGGAAATTTGCTTGTAGTCACTGTACCTGGAGTCTTTGACTCATTAGGAATCAGACAACGCACAAAGTGAGGATGGGTGCTCCTCAAGTTGGTCATCAGTTTGCCCAAGTTCTCCTATTGACACAAAATATTACATATTTATGAATTCGTTCATAAAGGAACAAAATGTGAAAAATTATGTGGAAAGAAAAGTAGGTGAAACGTTTACCTACATGTTTACATTGTTTAATGTGTTCATCCTTACCCTGAACTGTGAAGACACAGTCTGCATGGAGCCACCCTTCTTCTTGCCTCCCTTCTTGGCACCACCGGTCTCTGTTTTTAATAATTGTCATTAGTCAGAGATTTCTTTTAATAAATAATGGCTACAAATAAATGGCTATTATAATATAATGAGTTAACAGTTTTAACTATGGGTACACTAGTACATACCTTCAACCACAGGTGGGTACAAGACAGGAAGAAGTTTGTTTGAGGACTTCTGGTACAGCTGCACAACAGAGTCATTCAGGGGATCCTTGTTCTTGTCCAGCCAGCCACCAACGTTGTAGTCCACGGTACCAGCATAGTGCACCAGGGAGAAGTGGGCCTCAGCCTTGCCCTTTGTGGGCTTGGGCTTCTCAAATGCTTTCGTCTTGCCAAGATGCTGGTCATACAGCTTGTTCTTGAAGGTAACGTCTGAGGCCTTAGGGAACATGCACTCCTCTTCAAGGATGGAGAAGATGCCCATTGGCTTTAGAGAAGAAAGGATTGATCAAACATTACGGAAAGGACATTTTTAGTCACACAAAGAATAATGATGTATAATTATAGTCATGTGTACCTTCTCAATAAGCTCAATGCAGGCAGCCAAGTCCATGCCGAAGTCAATGAACTCCCAGATGATACCCTCCTTCTTGTACTCCTCTTGCTCCAGGACGAACATGTGGTGGTTGAAGAACTGTTGCAGTTTCTCATTGGTGAAGTTGATGCACAGCTGCTCCATGCTGTTGAACTAGTAGGGGACATTGAATCAACCTAGCATTACTAGTTGTCTGCAACATAATTTACTATTCCATCCTAATAAATGAAATGCTTGTTTTCATAATGCTGCCGCTGTTTTCAAAACTTACATCAAAGATCTCAAAACCAGCAATGTCCAGCACACCAATGAAGAATTGTCTTGCTTGCTTGGTGTCCAGCATCTGGTTGATACGGATGACCATCCACAAGAACATCTTCTCATAAATGGACTTGGCCAGGGCACTTACTGAGTTGTTGACCTGAAATTAAATTTTTGACAGGGTCAGATAGTTCCATCGAATGTATTTAATGACTGAAATGTATGCCTGATAATTTGACAATGTATCATATCAACATTTATTGCACATATTATATTAAAACACATATACTGTTTTTCTTACCTGAGCTACAGTCTGTCCCTTGGTGACATACTCATTTCCGACCTTCACTCTTGGGTAGCAAAGAGCCTTCAGCATATCAGCAGAATTCAGACCCAGCAGATAGGAAATCTTGTCGGCCTCTAAAAAATGTATAAGAAATATGTATTCTTATTATTTGTTCTAAAAAGGACTTAAAATGAATAAGCAAATATGCACCAAAACACGCTTTCTGACATACTGATGAGTACATGTAGTAAATGTGATATAAATGTAGTTACCCTCATTGCCATCTGGCTCAGCCTGCTCCTCACGCTGCTTCTGCTTGAACTTCATGTTACCGTGGTGAAGCACAGCACCAGTGAACTTATAGATGCCCATCTTCTCCTCATGACTGAAGCCCAGAATATCAATGGCAGTCTGTGTTGAAAACAAGGTACATTTTAGAACAAATTTTACAAATGACAGTTAATGTAGAAAATGTATTAAGTGTTTCCCAACAACCACTGACATCAGTTGCAACCAGCTCCTCTTTGTCATCAATGCTGGCCACAGTGATCTGACCCTGACTGCACATGGGGAAGTCGTAGGGGTTGGTGGTGATGAGTGTCATTTCTAGGGGATTAAACAAATGTCATTTTCTGCCCAGATAAGGGTGATTCTGAATATCACCACATCGTGATGAAATGCACATGTCTCACAATCACACCATCTCACCAATGAGCTCAGGTTTGTGGTTGGTCATCATCTGGTAGAAGATGTGATAGCCTCTCTCATCAGAGAGCTGGAATGTCACTCTGGACTTCTCCAGCAGATCTTTAAGGCAAATTCATTCATCAAAACCTCTTCCACTAATAAACACTTTCATGAATTCACATTTACTAGATACTTACAAGTCTCAATGTCAGCACTGGACAGTTTACCATTTGCATGGAAATGAATTCTGATGAATTTACCCTGTTTGGAAGTAAATAGTTTTAACTTCCTCGAAAAGCAATGAAAAGCAGTTTCTTCCTGGAGGAAATCATCTCATACTTACAAAACGAGAGGAGTTGTCATTTCTCACAGTCTTGGCATTACCGTAGGCCTCCAGCAGGGGATTGGCTGCAATAATCTGGTCCTCTAGTGAGCCCTACCATAAAATATGAATAGAATACATTTTCAAATGTATTTAATGTGACAATTGAAGAACAAGGGCTTTTAGACGCTTTTGTCCAAAGCGACTTACAATCACGTACAAAGTACATTTGTGGGGTTTGACATTTGGACAGTTGGAGGTGGGGATCAAACCGTCAACCTCCGGTTAGTGGACAACCATTGAGGAATGCCGCCCCTTGATTCATGGATTTTTTTTTCTTAATCATACCTGAATCTTTCCACTTTCCTTCTTCTTTTCTACTCCACCAACTGAGATGGTAGCAAAGTACTGGATGACACGCTTGGTGTTCACAGTCTTTCCAGCACCGGATTCTCCACTGGGTAGGAAAAGATGAATAAAGTGAGTGAGTTTTTACATGTTTTCCAATCTATGAGCCATTGTATTATATTAACATATCATTAACAGAAGCAAACTTACGTGATCAGGACAGACTGGTTCTCTCTATCTGTAAAAGAAGTGTGTAACACATTTGATGAGTATGGCTTTTATTTATAAGAACAATATCAGATTATGAATAAGAAACTTTGAATTTACATACCAGTGAGCATGTTCTGGAAGGCATTGTCAGAGACAGAGAAGATGTGGGGTGGAGCCTCCATACGCTTCTTGCCTCTGTAGGCATTGACAACGTCCTGGTCGTACACTGGGAGCCACTTGTAGGGGTTTACAGTGGCACAGAACAGCCCAGAGTAGGTCTGAAGGAGATCACAGCGAGAGATTCACATCAATACATATATTACATTATTATACATATATATTTTAAATTTTCATTCATCAGGCTAACTATCTTACGTAGATCATCCATGCTGCATAACGCTCTGCAAGGTTATACAACACAGAGGCTTCATTGAGATGGGTCATCATGGCCATGTCCTCAATTTTGTCATACTTGGGAGGGTTCATGGGTGTGACATCATCCTCCTTGACTGTCTTCTCCTAAAATATGGAAACATAGATTAGCTTTCTTAACAGTGCAGCTATTGCAACTTTCACTTTAGTACTGTGGACACCAACAGATGAGCTTCAGCCATGATCATTCTCTGCCTACCTCCTGTGTACTCAAAACTTTGACAGTGACTTTGGCACCGTCTCTCTTCAGGATGGTACACTTGAGGTACAGCTCCTTAACATCAGTCACATATGCAGCAGCCTTGGCATCAAAGGGCTTGCTCTGGGCCTCAATCCTCTCCTTCTCTGGCTTACGGAGGTAAATGGCAGCCTTGCCGTAAACGGCCATCTCTGCGTCCGTACTCATGATTGAGGCTTAATTCATGGAAAACAAACATATCAATTTATTAACTGAAATGTACACAGGGCTTGAATAAGGTTTGAAGATTCAGTGATGAGATATTAAATAATTCTTACAGTTTTCTTCCCTTTAACTGCAGATGAAACGTCCTATAAAAGCAAAGTTATTTATTATGTTAATGAGTATAAACACATTCTCAATATCTTACAATGCATCTGTAGTCAAGCTCAAAGTTCTCTGTTGAATGAAAGATATCCATAGAAAATGACCAGTCGTGTGTCAGAGTGGACACAATTCATTGTGTATTCAATGTCATTGATTTCTTTCTTCTATCATCATTACATTATCTATAAGTTACTCAAACTAATAGATACATATTCAAAAAAAGCTAAAGCTAAAAGAACTACATAAACACATACATTATAATAACCCCCCCCCCCCCCCCCCCCCCCGAAAAAAAAAAAAAAAAAAAAAAATAGCTGAACATTTGAAGTAAAATATTAATTACAACAAAAATAAATACAAATAAATGAATGAATAACACCTCAATGTTGGATAATGCAATAAATTATATCCCAAAAAATGAGAGGAAAATTATCTCTATTGAATAAAAAATGGAAAAGAAAGTAGTAATTTAAATGAATGTGAAGAACCTCCATGTAAACAAGCACATAAAAAGCTCTACTCTAATGCAATGGTCTCTCCCCTAGACACTGAAACATCATTCTGACTTACCACCAGTAAGAACCTGAAATCCCCTGCAGCCTATCCATCTCATCTTGTGGCCTCTTATATAGAGGTTGTTCTGCAGTCCAGGCAGAAACTAAATAAGGGCAGATCTTGAAAAGGCACTTTCATTTAACTTTGCTTTTCATTTGTCCATCAGCACATACCTTGACTGCCATACAGAATATATTTATATATATATATTATGTCATTGTATTGCAATACAAATACATACAGGATTTAATATTTATTAGGATATAATTTATAATTATACATACTATAATGTGTAAAGACATTTTCTATATGATTTTGTTTTCATGCAGATTGTGGTAACATTTGTTTTACAAGTTGATTTTAAATATGTGAAACTAAATTAAATGTTTAATCTATAAATAAATCACATTAAAGTCCATTACAAGTGCTTGCCACATTTCAACTGTGAGCCAGTAATTATTCTTTGGCATGGTAAGAGTTTAAAAACTTTTATGTCATAATGCCAGGGAATACGATTTAATAGCGGCCTGATACATGAGGATATAGTGTTGCATTATTTATACATGTTTTGGAGTGGACTCTCATTACTGCTTCAATTGCTCCTAAGTTCTACTTCATCAACCTGTGACTAATAATTTCCTTGCAAATTTCCTTGCACTAGAAAAAAAGGATGGTACAATATTGTTGGTTTACTAATGATTTATAAAGGCTTTGTGGCTGTGGGGTGGCATAGCTCAGTGGGTAGAGCGGGTCATCCTCTAACCGGAGGGTTGACGGTTAGATCCTCACCTCCAACTGTCCACATGTCGAATCCCCACAAATGTGCAGATTGTAAGTTGCTTTGGACGAAAGCGGCTGCTAAATGCCTTTCTGTCTCTACCCATCATCTATCTGTCTTATTCGCCACCTATTTCATATGAAAATATTTTTGTTACAATGATTGGGCTTTTAAATTGAATAAATATTATTATTACATGGTTAATAACCAAGAGAATGTTCATCATCATCATCATCATCATCATCATCATCATCATCATCATCATCATCATCATCCTGTTTCCTTGGAAAGTTTAAATGGCATACATATTTATACCAAAAGCAATTGTAACAATAATAGATAGAAATAATAAGTCATCACTTCATTAAATTAAAGTAAATTAAATTAAAGTAAACTAAAATCCAATATTTATGATTGATGAATGCAAGTTATCTTTGTAGCACTTAATCAGTTAGCTCAAATAAATTCCCAAATGGCAGATTACATACTCTTTTATTGGCCACATGGACTTGCCACATGTGACCAGTAAAATATTTTTTTTTCCAATTGACCTCTGTGGTTTAAAAGGTACAATATGCAATTTTGTTTGTTTGAACTGTGCTATAAACATTCTGTCATGTAGATGATAACTTTAATGCCATGTAGAGCTAAGTGGAGCTAAGTAATTGCTAAGACTCTGAAGCAGTGTTGAAAAATCTAATTAAAATTTGATTTTAAGCAAGCCTCACTTTTTGAAGGCAGACAAGAGTGTAAGGAGATGAATGTGTGAGCAACAGGGTAGTCCTATTTTCCTCTGAATTTTGCTTGGAATAGCACATTTTTCGTATTGTACCCTTTAGACACAATAATAACTTATCTAAGAGTTATCTAACTTATCACTCAATATTTGAACAATTTCACATTTTAAGGATTTGAGAGGTCACCGCTTGAGGAGTGGCATCATCTCCCATCAGTGTCCAGCACTTTTACCTCATGAAGTAAGTAAGTAAGTTTGTTTCACTCAAACAAAGCTGTCATCTGCCACATTACAACTCTGAGCCTTCAAACCATTTTTGGAATGGTAAAGCATTGTAAATACATCACATTTGGTATTAATCCAGTGCTTACCAGACTTAAATTGAGCCAGCAATCCTTTTTTGGCACAGTTAAAGTTTTCATGTCATAATGCCAGGACATACGCTTTAATCGTGTCCTGATATGGGAGGGTATACTGTTGCATTTATTAATACATGTTTTGGAATGCACCCCATCATTGCTTCCATTGCTACCAAGTTTGTGTACTTTGCATGTTTATGTGATTATCTCATTAACATGTGATATGTTATATTATTGAGTTACTACTTATGTATAAAGGCTTTGTGGCTCTATCTCAGCATCTAGGGCCACAAAGCCTTTATACATCTATCTCTTTCTTACGAGCCATTTAGGCATCAGATGACCTAATTCAAGGGAAGAAAACAGAGTAGCTATGGGAGAACATGTATTAACTTTCAAAGGCCAGTATTGTCTTGTATAGTTTATACCAGGGGTGCCCAAACTTTTTCCTACAAAGGATCAAAATTAAACTTCACAAAGGGCTGTGGGCCAAACATGAATGGTAAAACATCTAAAACAGCTAGCGTTAAATACTGTGTTTAATGTTGACTGAAATGGTAAATGTACTGCGTTTATATATTGCGCCTTTCAGAGATGATGCTGATACTTGATGTTTACAATTATTGCATGTATACACAAATTAATTTTTACACTGACAGCTTCCTTCACATTCTCCCGCTCCCACAGCAACAGCCAGCTGGTTGGGAGCAGTTAGGGTTGAGAGTCTGGCTCAGGGGCACCTCGACACGCAGCTAGGGGAAGAGTGGACCCTTTAACATCACCTCTCCTGTTCATCATCCTTAGAGACCACAGAGACATGGACAGCAGTAGGCTCTCACACACAGACACACAAACTGTCCATGTAGCATACGACATTTTATGATTGAGAACTATGGATAAGATATGGTATAATATTTACATCTCTAATACCTGGCTTAAGTCATTATTGTGCTTACCAGGTAGGCAACATGCCTTGGAGGGACCAGGTTCTGTCAGCCATTCACAGTAGAGACTAGCATGTAGCTAATGGCTACATGCTACAGCCAATACGCTGTAGCAGGCTGCAGTTATCTGCTACAATTCTAGGGCAACAGGAAGAATGTGATTTAATTCTCGTAATACATTGTGTAATACATTTATTTCTTTGTTTATGCATGAACGCTATGCTATTAATTATTTACATTTATTTTGGTGACAAATATTTGAATTCATATGTAATATTAATTTAAGGACGAGTGAAAAGTGCTCAAATTTAACATAATAAACTTAACTTCAACTAATGTCATCAAATACTTGATTTGGGCCCAGACAAAGTTGTAGATGTCTTAATGTATAATCTTATATCATTTTCAATTTCAACTCCTCTTTGACAATGACTAACATATATGCATCCCTTGGAGTCCCTCAAAAAGCCAACAGTTATCTTGTCTACCAAAACTACCCCTGAGCCACTCGGACCCAGAGAGTCGCCCCTGAGTGCTTGAACATGTGCCTGCCCTCCTCTGCCCACACCAGTACCAGAGTATGAGGTGACCATGCAAATGTCTGTGACTTTTAATCCAGAGCAGAATGCATAATGACCAGCAAGGCAAGTTTATTTATATAGGTGCCCATCAAGCCCAAGCCTAGCATATTAAAAATAATAATAATAATAATAATAATAATAATAATAATAATAAATCAAGCTAGGATTGGTTATTTGGCAAAGCCAGCAAGAGCAGGCTAGATTTTGAAAGTATTCAACCGAAAATATCCCATAACTCCCTCAATCTTCCCTCAAGGATTCAAGGATTCAAGGATTCAAAGGTTTTATTGTCATGTGTGCAGTAAAGAAACGCGTTTCCCTGGACAATGAAATGCTTACTTTGCTGCCCACACTGGATACCATATATAAATAATGTATAAAATAGAATATAAATAGAAACTGTACAAATAGAAATAAAAATAAGAAAATATACATAAAATAAAAATAAAAATAAAGAAAAATAAAATAGAAATATAAAATTTAGAAGATGTGAATTAAATGAAATGGTGAAATGAAATTGTAAATGTGCATTGTGCATCAGCAGCTGTAAACATTGAACATTATTGTGCAAATAAAGTTAGTGCAAGTAAAGTGTCCAGTGAGGATGTCCATGGGGGGGTGGCTGTTCAACAGTCTGACGGCCGTGGGGAAGAAGGAGTTCTTGAACCTGGTGGTTCTGAATCTCACACTCCTGAACCTCCGGCCTGAGGGCAGGAGTGTGAAGAGTCCGTGCTGGGGGTGAGTGGGGTCTTTGGTGATGGAGGCAGCTCTCCTGTGGACTCTGCGTTGGTAGATGCTCTGCAGAGAGGGCTGTGGTGTCCTGGTGATCTTAGACGCAGTCTTTCCCACTCTCTGCAGGCGTTTGCGGTCCCACACAGTTGAGCTGCCGTACCACACGGTGATGCAGGTGGTCAAGACAGACTCAATGATGCAGCTGTAGAAGTTGCTGAGGATCTTGAGCGCCATCCCAAATTTCCTCAGCCTCCTCAGGAAGTACAGCCGCTGCTGAGCCTTCTTCACCATCTGTGTGGTATATCCACAACCACTCCCAAAACACACAACTAGCTCACTAGCGTTCACAATAGGTCTGCCCAGCATTGTTGAATGCATATGGTCGTGCACCATATGCACCAGCGACCTACCAGATACCTGAGTGCACGCAGGTATCTGGTAGGTCGGTCGTTAGACAGACAAAATGTCTAACCGTGTCATAGAAGGACAATCATTACAAGACTATAGCAGACAGACGTGGCTAGCAGTCATGGCCAGAGGCTGTTTTATGGGTGATGTGAAGAACAGAAGAGAGGACCTTTTGGTCTTTATTGGTCATTATCAGTATTTTTCTTAGATATGGGAACGAAATGTGTTCTCTGCATTTGACCCATCCTGTGGTACAGAGGAACAGCGGGCTGCTATGTTCAGCACCCGGGGAGCAAGTTGGGGTTTCTCAAGGACATTTTGACATGCGGACAGTTGGAGGAGGGGGATGGATCGAACCACCCAGCGGCTAGTGGACAACCCGCTTTATCCACCTGCCACTGAGCTACTGCCACCCCAGGGGAGGGGGTGCAGGGGATTTGTTCTCTGCATTTGACCCATCCTGTGGTACATAGGAGCAGTGGGCTGCTGTGTTCATTTGACCCATCCTATGGTACATAGGAGCAGTGGGCTGCTGTGTTCATTTGACCCATCCTGTGGTACATAGGAGTAGTGGGCTGCTGTGTTCATTTGACCCATCCTATGGTACATAGGAGCAGTGGGCTGCTATGTTCATTTGACCCATCCTGTGGAACATAAGCAGTGGGGCTGCTGTGTTCATTTGACCCATCCTGTGGTACATAGGAGCAGTGGGCTGCTGTGTTCATTTGACCCATCCTATGGTACATAGGAGCAGTGGGCTGCTGTGTTCATTTGACCCATTCTATGGTACATAGGAGCAGTGGGCTGCTGTGTTCATTTGACCCATCCTATGGTAGATAGGAGCAGTGGGCAGCTGTGTTCATTTGACCCATCATATGGTACATAGTAGCAGTGGGCTGCTATAATAATAATAATAATAATTTGTTTTATTTGTATTGCACTTTACATTTGAGCAATCTCAAAGTGCTACAGAGCAGAGAAGGGATTAAAAACAGTTGGAATTTATACAATTAAAAACAGAAATGGCAATAAATAGTTTTAAAAAATGAAAAACAATTTAACAAACAAAAAAAAAAGTGAAACCTAAAAACCAATAAAAGAACATTTAGCAGAATGCTTTTGTAAAGAGATAGGTTTTTAGGCCTCGTTTAAAAGCATCTGTAGTCTGTGGGGCCCTGAGGTGGTCAGGGAGGGCATTCCACAGCTTCGGGGCAGCAGAGGAAAAAGCCCGGTCACCCATGGTGTGGAGCTTGGTTCTGGGGACTTGGAGCGTGTTTGTGGCTGCAGAGCGGAGGGAGCGTGAGGAGGTCTGGGGGGTGAGGAGTTCCCTGAGGTAGGGGGGGGCGTGACCATGAATGCACTGGTGGGTGAGAAGGGAGACCTTGCACTGAATTCTGAGTGGGACCGGGAGCCAGTGGAGCGATTTCAGGATGGGGGTGATGTGGTCATGTTTGCGCACCCTCATCAGGATCCTGGCAGCGCTGTTCTGAATGTATTGGAGTCTCTTGTTCTATGTTCATTTGACCCATCCTATGGTACATAGGAGCAGTGGGCAGCTATGTTCATTTGACCCATCCTATGGTACATAGGAGCAGTGGGCAGCTATGTTCAGCGCCCAGGGAGCAAGTTGGGGTTCAGTGTCTTGCTCAAGGACACTTTGACATGCAGACAACAGTTGGAGGAGGGAATCGAACCGCCGACCCCGCAGTCAGTGGACGACCTGCTCTATCCACTGAGCGACTGAGCATGTGTCACCCCCTGACTCCCTTTCTGTATTTCAAGATGCGCTTGGCCACCGTTTGATGCCTTGTGTGTACTTTTTTTTATTCTGGCACGGTTTAAGGGTGGCATTCCAAGTCATTGAGAAGAGGAATTGTGTCGGGTGAGAGCGGCTGGGGTCCCAAACAAGCTGGGGGCCATACCATCACTAAGCTTTGGGTCATACCAAAACTAAGCCTCGGGCATGGGGCTGACTGTTGGAATGTTAGTAGATGACCATGGCCAACATTGCTTATAATAGGACCCTAAGCTGTTTTATGTTAATCTAGTCTTTTGGTATTCACACCCGAGTCCTAATCGTCGCTTATGTGGGTTCTCACATAGTCCAGTAGTTTAATCCAAGTACTGTGTGGCAAACATTGGCATTAGTTGTACTGTACTACCTAGTTCAATATAAACTGACTAAATCTTTTTGGAAGAATCGGTGCAAGGAAGGCATCTGACTCATGACATTGGTAACGGTTTTGTTTTTGGTTAGCTGGGAGAGACGCTTGTACCCTTGTATAAAGAGGCCTGGTGGTCTTTTATTATTATCTGGGGTCTGGGGCACGGGGTCTCCCACCCACATTCGAAGGGCATTCCTACAGGGCCATCTGTTGTGTCCCAACAGACGCTTTTATCCACGGTCAGTTCAGTAACAGCACAGAATGAGAGGAACAGAGTGAGAAACATTGTTATTGTGCATAGGAATGCACAATCTTAGATATCGCTTTTCGTCATATTAAGATAAGATAAGATAAGATATTCCTTTATTAATCCCCCTTAGGAAAAAATCACATTGACCAGCAGTACAAGGGGATAGAGGAGTGCAATAAAAAACCTATAGTATAAACAATAAACAATAAATAGATTTACCTAAATTATTATAAAATTATATGCAAGCTCTTAGAATCAAATCAAATGAAAAAATGAAAACCTATATACATACATATAGTAATCATTCTATTGAGATGAACAGTGCAATTGGTAACAGTCTGACTGAGGTGTAGATATAAAAATAAAAATAGATGTGCAGATATGAATTGTGCAAAGTAGATGTGCAAATGTGCAAAATGTGCAAAATGCACAATGTGCAAATGTACAGGATTTTTCAGGTAATGTAAGAAAGACATTTGAGAAGACATAAAATAACCCTGGCTTAGGAAAACAGTTCTTCGTCTTCTTCACACTTCTTCTTCACACCAAATGTGTGCATTTAAAGGAAGCTAAACCACCTCGAGATTCAAACTGTATTACAAAGCTCTACTTCCGCATAGCTGTGCTATGTATTTCTCTTTTTTGTAATTTTTTTTTACTTTTTGAGATATTTGCGATTAAACATGCAAAAACCTGCCATAGAGATAACATTGAGCCTAGCTTTCCAATTGGTATGTTTGACTCCACTAATTGCTCACCGGCTGTCTACTGGGCGGCACAGCTCAGTGGGTAGGGCGTGTGTTCCACAACTGTGGGGTTGGCAGTTTTAGATTAGATGATTAGATTAGATTCAACTTTATTGTCCTTGTGCAGAGTACAAGTACAGGGACAACGAAATACAGTTGGCGTTCTAACCAGAAGTGCAAATGAGCGATTAAGGTGCAGGTTGAAATGCAGAAATGCAGAATAAGGTGCAAAATTGAAAAGTGACAGTGGTTATTAAAATGACGGTAATTATAGATAGGTAACAAAGTGACAAACAGTGCAGATGGAGGTAGTGATCATTGAGGTATTAAACAGTTACTCACAGTGGCATAACATGCAAGTGAAAAGTGTAAAGTGTAAACAGTATACAATGTGCAAAAAAGTAGTGCAAATAATAGAAGTAAGTGTGCAGGTGGTACAGTAGTGCTCTAGTGCAGTATAACAGAATAACAGAATGGGTACAACAGATGAGTATGGGTTGTATGGGTATGGGAGTGGGGGGTGCAATGGCAGTTAGGAATAAATAAATAAATAACATTACTATAAATTATAATATGTGTAGTATGTCCAGGGGGGGTGAGGTGTGGGGGTGCTGGAAGTGGCGGGGGTGCATGTCCTTGGGGGGGTCGGGGGGGGGGGACCAGGTATTGGGTGGGCAGTGGTGAGTGTCTTTGGGGGGCGGGGTCAA
>JAXIVH010000017.1:6196866-6210874 GCA_036785325.1 Urophycis tenuis | reverse complement strand
CTGATTCGCCTGATTCCAACATTGGGGAGTTATGGAGTTATATTAACAAAACCTGTTATTTTCACGCTGCTGATCCTACTTGTAGTGTGTGCTGCTACCCCCCCCCCCCCCCCCCCCCCCCCCCCCCCCCCTCACACCACACACACACACACACACCTCACCAACACACACCCCGAACCCCAGAATGCAACAGTCTGACTTGCTTAAGTCTCATCATGAAACCAAGAAGGACTTCCTGCTTGATTGGAATTTGGAACAGTTAGTCAGCATAGGCCTTTGTGTAAACTTATCAATTGATAACTATTATTTGTGTAATGCAAACCTATCTATTCCTCTGTGTGATACCTGCACCCTAAGGTTACCCCCCTAAGGTATCACAAGACAACCAGGTCTCAGTAAAACACTGTTGATGGTCCATCTCAGCACTCATACTTGACGTGGACAGCCAACACATCTGCCCGATTAATGAAGTATGTACTTCGCTAGTGTCACTGAGTGTACAGAGTAGCAGTGTGAGATTTGTACTTCCATTGTTTGCCCTCAGTATGCCGTACTCTTCCTCTGTGGTCATTCATTCTGACTCTGTGTTGTGGTTCAGCTCAGGTCCACCAAGAAGCAGGAGCTCGCACAGTAGCTGACTGGAGATCTCCAAGGGAACAGGGTGGCATTCATTCCTGGCTCTGGCCAGCAACACAAGAGTTCAGCAGGGCGAGCGCATACAGAAGGCTAGGTCAGCGCTTCTGCTGAGCCTGTACATGATTGGCTCACCCACGGCACAAATGTAACAGACTGTCTGCTATTTTGACCAATAGCAGACAAGGGGGCGGGCTGCCCCTGTACAATGGCAGAAAGAAAGGCAGGGAAGATTCACCTCAGAGAGATGCATGCCACACAATGTTCGGTCTTCTCCTCAGCAGTGTCTTTGTGTCGTCTGGGTGCCATTTGGTAGGAAAGTCTGAGTCCTTGTCAAGAATGAGAGAACCTTCAGTCCAGCTGTGCTCAAACTAAAAGCAGTTGGTAGAGTTGAACCTTTTGCAAATTATCAGCAAGGCGGCAACGATAGAATTAGTATCTCAGATAAGGTTATCTCACTCATTGATACCAATTAAAGTGACTTGCCATTTAAACGTTGCCTCCACTAAGATGGCCTGGCAGCTGGCTGCCTTGCAAGCACATAGTGAAATCTTTGTATGTTTACAAGTAATGTTAATGTTAATGAGCCTTTATATTTGGAATAACTGCAGACTTGAAGCATGTATAAGCATTGTTCCTACATGAAACCTCATTGGTAAGCAATTTAGAATAATTTGTAAATTATTGCTAATATAATGATATACTTGTTTATTAAAAAGTCCCATCGTTGTATCATTTGTATAACATATGCAGCTCAATGATGCTCTAATTTGTTCGTGACTTTTGCTTGGTTTGACGCTTGGTTTAACACTTGAAAATGATCAGTCGTCTCTTCTTGGTTTCCCCACAGCCGCGTCCGTTCATGTCAGCATATGCTTTCAATTGAACAGAAAAACGTAGGGCACAATTAACCTAATATACTTTAATGTAAGCAAATATACCGTAATGACTGTAATAGTTCAATGGAATCAAACTGGCCAGTCAGAGATCCGTTTGGCTGATTTTCTCCGTTTGACATGATTAACCACACATGGTATTTTAACGACTATTCCACACGAAGTCTACTACATGTCTTTCTTTCTAAAATTGCAATAGCTAATAATCCCTCACAAGAGCATTTATAATGCATAAATTGTTGTTTTACAACCCGCTTTATATACTTAGACATGAGTTGAGTTCTTTTGTATGAGCTCATCGAAAGTGAGAACGCTTTGCTTTATGAATGACATGTAAAGGCTGATCCATCGACCCCGTCCCCCGGTGTGGCCCACTAACAATCACTGTCCACGTCCACACGCGCGATGGTTCAGTCTTCACCAGGGGTGAAATAGTTTTTATTTCTTGTCGGTGCTATCATAGTGACCCATAGTGCGCGGGTAGACCGAAAAATACACATTCACTAGGACTTCTTATCACTCTATTACTTTTTATCACACTAGTATATCATTCTTTCCTCCTGTATCAGTTTTTGATTACAAATAAATTGTACATCATTTCAACAGCACAATAATTTTAATAACGTTTTTAATTAACAGTTAAAAACTATATTGACTGTTCATTTTGGACATTGAACATAGAACAGTGGAACAGAACAGAAAAGTTAAAGTTAAAGTAAAACACTTAAAATATATTCCAAAGAGGCTTGAAGTAGCTGTCCTCAAGCGAGCCATGCCGCTTGATGAGTGAGCAGCTCTCCTTCCAAGTTTCCAAGTCTTTACGTAAGGAAGGGGATCCCACTGCTTGCATGGTGGTCCCACTGTGTTGATGATGAACTCTGTTATAATGCTGTTCCTTGTGCTGAACCCCCTCTCACAGTCTGCTTTTTTATTTGGGAGACTTTGCAACAAACGTCTGTCTATTAAAACACTTTGGATATCATGCCAGCTGCGCACGTTTGCGCAAGATGGCTAAGCAGTACGCGCGCTATCTCGCTCATTGTCTCTTCACTTGACATAATTCAGAGACAGGTCAGAACGTGTTGCTTCTGGTAATCTGACGTTAGCAGATGTGTTGTCATGCTGAAAGTGCAATTTCTTTTAGAGGCAGTATATTTTATATTTTATTTAATAACAGTATATTTATTTATATTTTATATCAGTATATTTTTCTTTCCGGTACGGCGTACCCCCTCCAAATCTTTTAGTGCTACGCCGTACCGGCCAGTACCGGTTCACCCCTGGTCCTCACAGACTCAGAGTACGACCCTCGTCGTGATTAGGGTCCCAGCGGACGCTGGGCGGACGGCAGCAGGGGGACTGGTGCCCCCGAACTGTCACTATGACAATGAGACAATATGAAGCGATGGGCTTTTGGTTCGTGGTCTTAGTTGTCCATCAACTACCGCGATGAACAACACGCTCAACCAGAATGTTACCAGTAACACAACCACTGCTGGAGGTTGAATTCTAGAGCCTTTTTTATTGGCACGGTTTAGATCTGGTCATATAATGTTATTTACGGTGTTTGAAGCCCAAATTGTCCATATGGGAGCTGACAAATTAGCGTTTACTAATAATGTTGTTATTAATAATGGTTCCCAAAGCCTACTAATATTAGACTTTATATTTATAAAACCATATTTTTCTATTTGATAATAATAATACTGCAGTATGCCTACCTACTTTACTGAACTGTAAGCAGTACTGTACGGTGACAGGCCGTTGTTTTTTTTTTTTTTTTTACTTTTTATACCTCAGTGAGATGAGACCAACATTTGTGTGTATGTATTTTGTATTATTTATAAGTGACTTTGTATGTCTGTCATCTAATTGTTGTATCTCATTATAATGATTTATTACTGTTTATGGCAGGTAGGCCTAATTGCAACTAACATGTGTTTTGTATGAAAGCTTAATTATATTATAATCTAATTTGTTGATACAGCATTCTCAGTAATCCACTCTTGCAAAGCACATAATCTAATTCAGGACGTGGAACCAAATACATGTTCCGTGTTGGTGGCAGAGTTTCAGAAAATGCTCAGCTGCCAAGGTGAATATCCATTTAAAG
Source organism: Urophycis tenuis (assembly GCA_036785325.1). NCBI lineage: Eukaryota > Metazoa > Chordata > Actinopteri > Gadiformes > Phycidae > Urophycis > Urophycis tenuis. The sequence continues at coordinate 6,207,232 of JAXIVH010000017.1, read as the reverse complement.
ACATTTGATGAACTCTGTGACACATTCATACCGTTAAGAACGACATCAAGACGATACAAGATGTTCTTTCTCTAAACCAAGGGCTTTAAATCCATGTCCATAAGATTCAAAGGGCGATTTATTTATAGGCCTATTATATATATATTTACATAGGCCTTCTTCTAATGAAAAATTCCCGTTCATGTTGAATCTTATGTTGGATAAGCTTAAACGTATCAGCCATCATTAATTAAAAAAAGGACCAAACTGTCATGACCTTGCTTTATGGTCAGACCACTGGAGTCAGAAATAAATGTGGCCGTCGCAGCAGAAACACATAAGTCAGGATCAGATTTTACGCATGAGGGTTGCCGGTTAAAAAGTAACGGATAGTCTGTCACCTGATGCGTCAAGTCGAAGATATTTCCTTATCTGGTTCTTGACCCAACTAGTTCATTCACTTTTAGATTGCAGCTGTTGCATGTAAGGTTAGCGCCTGGTTGGATCTCTAGCATGCGCTATTGCCTCAAATTGTGCGTGACAATGCTTCAGACAATGCTTAATGCACTACAAACAAATAACATGCTCAAATGTATTGGTGCAAAAAAGAACAAAAGAAAAGGAACAATAAAATAACTTTCGGGTTGTTGGTTTGCGTTCTACGCCACAAGCAGGGTCTGCTCTCTTCGTGTTGCGGTGAGCGTGGACCTGTTGCGCACACAACTCATACAAATAACGTCTTACTAAGTGATACACTGGCTGCTTCATGTAGATCTGAAGAATACATTTGGCTTGGTGTTGAATACAGACATTAAGTGTTTTCCAGACTCCTACATCACTGTCAGTTTATTCCTGCAAGATGCAAAACACATGAACCAGTGTGCACTTTGAGCTGAGTTTGATGATTTAATAGATTTCATCATGATGATTTTATACGCGTGTCATTACTTACTATTATTATTTATCCAGATATGGGGATGCAATGTTAACTGATATCTAAAGACTGGTAGATACGCTTGGCATCAGTGATCAGGATTAGGGAAAGGCAGTGTTTGCCAGGGGGAAGGCCAGCCAATCAGGTCTGAGTGGGCGGGGCTCTGCCGCTGTACTCCCAGCACAAACTCCGCGGCTGCAGTTGGCCGACAGCCCGACGCCGCCGACCACCGCCGCCGCCAACGGTACTTCGCACCTCCTTCGTAACGAAGTGAATCACATTTATATTGACTCGTTTGTTAAAAAGCCCGTTAAGACCGCAGATTCTCCATTGCATACGTTTTTTTTTTATTGTGTGTATGTAGTGTATGTTCGAAGTATGCCTATGTAGGTCGATGTGAAATATGAAGTGTAAAAATAAAGTACTTGTAAATAATCTGGTTTCAACATGTTCCTCCGTTCACTTTATATGTCTGTCACGCAGACGTTAGAAGCCAATGCGAGAAGTTCTCCGTGTTATGCATTACTTTGGCTTACTGTAATTGTGAACATGCTTTTCATTGCAGACTAGTCTGTGCTGACGTCACTCCGAGGACGCTGACAGGACTAGAATGGTCTCAGGGGCGCGTCTCATTACACCGCTCCACGGCAAGCATTTGTCTCGTGTGATATTGCCAGGTGTTTATTGGATACGGCAGGAGTTACTGTCAGCACTTCGTTTAGAACACCGGATCGCACCGCACAAAGGAGTTATGCACTTACAGCACTTCGAGCGTAGTACCGCCGGTAATAGTGGGGTTTTGTTACCACACTACTAAAGTCAATCAGCCGTTTGATGCCGGTGTGTGTAATACCATTAGAGTGCAGATGGTTTGTACCGTGGAACATGCCATCTGTATTTATATCGCACGTATTTCATTAGCTCATGAGAATTAATACACATCAATGTCAGTTGAGGTTTTGATGTAGGCCTACTTATGAACGGTGATTCGCATGTATGTTTCCGACCCATAGTAGAACATCGCAGTACCCTCAGTGCGTGCATATAAACTCTGTACAATCGGAAAAAAAACACTTCCTCTCTGGCTGAAGTGAAGGGCGTAGGAACCGGGTGGGGGCGGGGCAGGGGGTCCTTGAATTGGAGACAGTCGCATTTGTCCCACCCAAAAATTATACCGTGGAGGAGAAAAATATTTGATTTTGAGATCTTGCTTTATTTGGAAAGCGCAACACAGCGTCTTGTCACCGGCCCGCCCGACTGTTTGGGAAGCTGTTTTTGCCTTTCACCTTAACCATTGTGTGTATCGGTGTCTGTTCATTGAGGCATGAGATACAACTAAGAAAATTAAATTGGATATTTATCAGTCCATTACTGCCATTAAATATGTGTTTTCCTTTATCTTTACAAATGAATCTTTTTAGTAGAATAAAGTAGGTGAATGTTTTGCAGTGTAGTTAATTTCTGCAGTTAATTTCTTTTCAAACCATTAACGGATATGTCAGGTTTCCGATATGTGTCCCCCCCCAAAAGTGTATACAAGATTAGCTTCAAGAAAACGTACTTGGGAACTGCAGGACATAGGCTACACAGCAAGTCTTTTTTATGATTATTATTTTTATTGATGTAGTGTGACTTAATCTAAAAAAAATAAATGAAAAGGTGACCGAGTGGTATATGCTCCAAGACGTTCCCACTGAACCGCTGATAAAAGCTCCCGTGAGAGTCGCCCGTGCAGGGGTACCCCATAGACTGTATATAAATGGGGTACCCCAACGTAGTGGGTCGGGTTTCCTGCTCTCAGGACGCGTTCAACGTGACCTCCCCTACACTGGGCTGCACACGTTGATATTTGACATTGTGAGTTCCCAAAGTCAAAACGAGTTTCGATGTTTTTTTTGTTTGATGATTTTTGAAGTCCTTCGGGACTTTACATAGGCCTAATACACTACAAGTGCAATTCATTGATAACGATTACGATTAATAACGTTTTGAATATACATTTAGCCTTATTGCAGGCCTACACAAAGACAAAACTATCATTCAAATAATAAGGAATTGGGTAGGCCTATTTTGAATATTTGTATGTCAACGAATATGGTTGGAGTGTAATGATTAATTGAGGGACTTACAAGTTAATCGAGAGACATGTAAAATAAATGTTCCTGGAATTGCAATTCATGTCAAGGATTTCCGTCACTCTTTAAATAGATGTTTTTCCACCAGTGTCCCAGTTCAAGTGACAGCTGCGAATGCTTCTTAAAAATATTCATTAGGATTTTAACTTTTCTTTGGATTCCATCGTAGTATAGGCCAATTAGGCCAATCTAAATTTTGAATGGCATTATTGAAACTTATTTAACGAAAGAACTTTGCTTGAATTAATAAAAGGAAAAATCCAATGGCCGAACAGCTGCTGTCGAGTGAAGCACAGCAACTGTTTCAGGAAGTTGAGACGGTCGGATTTTATTGCGGAGGGAAGCAGGTGGGAGGATAGAAACAGCTTGCTATTTAGAACCGTGTCCGTACTGTTGTCACGTCTCTACTGACGCCTGGTGGTTGAAATGTGCAAAGTATTTTAAGCCTCAAACGGTATCACGAAATTGTAAGCAATGTTGAATTAAAATATGTCAGAGGCAGAAACAGAGGGAAACTGAACCAGCAATATCTTTTAATGCTATTCTATTGATGAACATGAACCATTCTAAGTATATGTTTTTAATTCAATGAATGTGATGGAAAATGAACCCACAGGCCTTTTCCTGCAAGTAATTCTTTTGTGCACTTATACCTTTTGAGCACTTATACTACATGCAAGTTATCTGATTTATGTACCTGTTTTTCTCTATATTTTTATGCATGATTTATATACTTGGTTTCTCTACGTGTGAATACCTGGGTACAGCCAAAGTGGTGGGCCTCTCCTTTGACCAACACTCCCCAATTCCATTGTGAATGTGACACGCCACTAATGACGATTGCGTGACGCGGGCTTTGACCCCGTGCCCCGCTCTGTCCTGGCCACGGAAGATCTGAAGGTCTTGGGAACGAGCAGAGACTGTTCGTCTGGAAGAATGGGAGAGGGCAGAAAGTGGTGTCTATCCCTATCTTAAGACGCATTTCAGTGTCATCTGTACCCTCAAGAGTTGTTTACCTTACCCTATAAAAGGCGCCTGCCAACAATACTTGGGGCGCACTTCTGAGAACGCTGTATCAAGTGTATTGCTCTCTGTTGAACTGTGCCCATTCATTTGTCTTCTTCTTCTCTCGTGTATCAGATGGCCAGCTCAGTGTCTTGCAGCCATGTCCTCGTCTCCGGTCCTAGGTCAAAGAGGCCAGCTTCTGAGGGTGGGCTGTATAAGGGGCAGTCTGTTATTATGTGCTCGGCCGTCTGTTCAGGTTCACCACACTCGCATGCCGCACTGTCTGATAGGCCCCACTTCTTCAAGGATGATTTGAAGCGTCCGACTCCAGAGCGCATGCGGTTCAGCGAGGTCCATAGGTGCCGTGGCAGGTCTTCTCCTTTTACTCCACCTGCTGGGTCCTGGATATAACGCTGGATGCGGGAGGGCCCAGCTGCCTCCCATGATTGTTTCCAAGATGCTGCCAGCCAGGCTTCTCTGGACAAGTCCTCAGGGATGGACTGTAGCATCTCTTGTGCTGCCTTGGTGTAGGGATGGCGAGACTTGAGCCTGCCTGGTGGTGCCGGTGTTGTTGTGGCTTTGTGCAGGATATGACAGTCATGCTTCTGGGCTTTTCTTGCCAGGGCTAGGGTGGCCGCATCCCGTCGGAGGTTGGCTGGGGCAATTCCAGCTAGGACTGGCAGATAGGAGACAGGGGGAGAAGACGACAGCCTTCACGTGGCCTCCCCTGTCAGTAGTGAGAAATGGTGCAAGATCAGCTCACGAAACCAATGTCGCCAAAGAATCAACGAGCCGGCAGGTCCAAGCCAAGGTCACGACCAAGGCAGAGAACGTTCCTACCAGGTCCGGCAGATACCCCTTCTGTTGAGAACAAAGGCCTGTCGGTGCTCCAACTCAATTCATTTGTCGACAACTGAATATTTTAAAAATATGATTTGGTTTAATCCAACACCTCGGTTGATTTCATTCAGCGTTCTCTGTCGTCTCCCATGCAGGTGCCCCCTTCTGATGAGTGTCTTTACCACAACATGAATTAAATCTAATGTAAATATATATTGGGCAAGCCTAATATAGTTATATACACGTCTGGATTCAGGACCCACAATCATTCATTATTATTCCCAAAGGTTTTGTAATCATGCTTTCCACTTGTCGGATATGCTCAGATATTGGCTGCACACAGACACACATTTCCCCCCACGTCTTGGGGATTAGTGTTTCTACGCTGGAAATACTCGGGCCAGGTGGTTGTGGGTGGTGTCTGGTGCTGCGTCCTGATTGGCCGGGAGGGGGTGTCTCCGGAGCGTCCCCTGTTGGTCTGACACCAAGGAACCCGATGTTTCTTGACCCCGAGGTCGCGCTGTGACGGGGGTGTCTCCTGTTTTGGGAGCCGCTAATGACGTGCGTGCGTGCGTGAGCGTATATATAGATGTCCATCTGTGCACACATTCAGTTTCTATCCATTCGTCTTTCTGTATCTATATCTATTCTCTTATCCATCATTCTATTAAGTCATTAAGGTATGTCTCTTGCACACTCACTTTGTCTTCCCGCCCGTCTCTCGGGCTGCTTGTCTCTGTGGCTTCCCATCCTTCAACCTCTACAAACAAGTCTTCCTGTGTCTTCGTTTTGAAAAAGGGTATTCGTTTAATATTACTGAACGACGCTGCATTTAGAACATGAGGAAATAGGAGGCCATCTATGCAGTACATGTATAACATGTTTAACACAGTCGCTTTCATAGTCAGTCTTTATCGACAAGTTACATTCATAGAATCAAAAAAACTACAAACAGTAACGGCAGTAGCTCAGTTGGATAGTCGGTGGACAGAGCAGTTCATCCACTAACCGTAGGGTCGGCGGTTCGATCCCCTTGATCCCCCTCCAGCTGTCCACATGTCGAACCCCTCAAATGTACTGATTGCAAGTCGCTTTGGACAAAAGCGTCTGCTAAAATGCCCCTTAACCATTGCATTAACTGAAATACTTAACTATTGTAGGGTTCTGTCCCCAAGACTTAGCAAGGACTTGGTACAGGCCGAAAGCTGTTTCAGAGACCGGACCTCCATTACAGGAAGTGTTTATGTGAAGAGAACATATAAATTGGGGATGATTGACATAAATCAGTTGTGTCTTGTGGTAAACACATGGCACATAAGGTTGACTCTTTGGCAGCAGAAACTTTAGAAAGAATATGAAAACATTAATGTTCACTCAGCCCTCCATCCAAAACCCTCACAGGGCTTCATAAAGCCGATTTAAACCAGGTTTTACAACTCACACGCAAAGCCTCGCGATCACGCAAGAACATTCAGCTTCGAGTCGCTGGATGAACGGCCAGACTTCCATCTACTACATTCAGATGTAGACATGGTGCGTCAGCATACAAGGGAATTCATGTTTTAATACATTACTCAACAGACTTTTGTTACTACCTGGCTCTGGGTCATCCACAACGAAAAGAGAATGCATGCCAACAACTGACTTTCAAAGAGGTTTCTTTAAACAAAAGTGTACTTTACATTATATATAGTTTTATTTTATTTATTTTTATTTTATATATATATATATATATGAGACACAAAAGAGAAGAGAGTGAAAACAAGGATTTGATTACATTAAACTTGACTTCTTGTGAAAGATGATACACACACGTCAGGGAACCAGGGAGCAAACACACAGTACAGACTTCAGCAAAACAAGCAGAATTGAGACCTTAAAAACCTTAAAAACATACTACACAGGTGAAACAAATGAGCTAATTAACACAGGTGTCTAAAAACAAAAAACTAAAAACAACGAACCCCAAACGACTGAACAGCGCCATCTACTGGCCATGCAAACCCTAAACTGTGATAAAGCGTTTTGCTTGGTTTTGCTTCACTCCTTACTGAGTGAAACGACCCATAAGTATCTACTGTAAGTGGCAGCCATGATAAGAGCTGTTTGAATTCTCTAAATGCTTGGGAAAGGTGCTTCAATGCTTCCCTTCTCATCTCCCTTCGCACACTTGTCCGTCCTTTAAGAAAGGAAAGGAGATACTGCCGTTCCACAATTCTTTGTGGCAGTAACCCTCATACATTCTGCTGCCTTATCTTGCAGTTTAAACAATGAACCATGCTGAGAGGCAAATTATTATTATACATTATGTACATGCTTTGTGAGTGTGAAAGTTTTGTAGGCCGAGCTAATAAATATTTATAAATATGGAGGGTACAATTCTATACTGAAAGCAATTATAGGGTTAGGGTTAGGGTTAGGGTTAGGGTTTCAAACATATTTTTTGATGCTCAGGAAGCCTCTCCCGTTTCCAAATAAATCTTATCCTCTTATTTTTTATTTATTTTTTTATCGTTAAAACAAATTCAATGACGAGACAGATAACCCAATAATGTATGCCACCCGGTCACACTGACAGACAGTATCAATAATCCAATCACAGAGAGACAAATCTAACAAACCAATGACAGCCATACAGTATTAACAAACCAATCATAGCGAGCCTGTCCCACACTCTGCTCTCACTTCCAGCGACAACGCTTTGCGTGGAACAATGCGTGCATCACTGTCGGGCCACGAGGGACAATAAAGGCACACCCTCTCGTTGTGCCACAACTTACCACTTGTACCACTTTTCATGGTTTGGTTCGTCTTCCTCTTTTCCTTTGCAAACCAGACACCTTACTGAGTAATAACGCCACCTACCGTCGACCAAGAGAATATAAATTTCACCTAGCGTCAATAAAACACAATAAAAATAATATAACTAATTTACACTTAAAAAAAAGTTTTATTTACTTGCTCTGATTTGTCCCAAGAGACATTTCACATCCATTATCGTTATCGCTTATCCTCTACGAGGGTCGCGGGGGGGCTGGAGCCAATCCCAGCTGCAACGGGCGAGAGGCGGGGTACACCCTGGACAGGTTGCCAGCCTATCACAGGGCTAACATATATAGACAAACAACCATTCACACTCACATACACACCTATCATGGTCAATTTAGAGACACCAATTAACCAAATCCCCAACCTGCATGTTTTTGGTCTGTGGGAGGAAGCCGGAGTACCCGGAGAGAACCCACACAAGCACGGGGAGAACATGCAAACTCCACACAGAAAGGTCCCGGGTCCCAGGTGGATTCGAACCCAGAACCCTCTTGCTGTGAGGCGACAGTGCTAACCACTGCATGCCTTAAACATATAATTCCTTATTGGTACATAGCCTACCTTCTGCATTTGAAAACACAACGTTGGACTGATTTCCAACAGGCTTCACACAAGCTTCTGCCTCTCTCGTCCACCACTTCATCTTGAACAGAATCTGTTCTCCACAGAAGTGTATCACCCCAACTCCTCTTCAGACAGCACTGCTTAAAACCTTCCAGACCGATACTTCCCAGCGTGTTCCCAACAATCCTGCAATAAAATAGTGTCTCGCTTATCTCCGGCCTGCCCTCTCGGTCCAGTCCGGCCTGCCCTCTCAGTCCAGTCCGGTGTCTCCGGCCTGCTAGAACACTATTCAAGCTTTTCAGATGTGTACTGGCTGTCATTCCGTAGGCCAAACATCCTTAATCAGTGATTGATTTGATCATGCTCTGATAAATCCCCCCCTCCCCCACTCCCAGAACACACTGCTCCACATCTCATTAGGTTAAGGACGAGGGCACTTTTCTGCTACTTTACCGATGTTTCTGTGTGCTAACCAAGTGATCGTCTCCACTAATGTACCCCCAGGAACGTACACACTGCCCCTCATTTGACCTCCATCTAACTTCAACTACCCGTGTTTCCACCTTCATTCTTTCATGTGGACATCTTGCAACCCCATTCAGTTAACCACCTCAGTGTGATGCTCCTGCTCAAACTGGCCTTCTCGTTCCTGCCATCAACCTACAGGGATTGGCCAAATCCCAATCCTACTCAATCCAATATAGAGTTGATCATTATGTTTAACAGTAGTGTACTTACTACTGGAAAGTGCAGTTATCTAACCCATCCCATGCTGACAAAGCCCACGCTGCATCTAAGAGAACGCCTAATGCCATCTAGCAAACATCCCTTAACTCCACACTTATCTTAGGCCTCTAGGTGAACCCCTCCCTCTGTCAGGGGTCACTCGTCTTTTCAGTGTCTTAAGGGCAGCACAGACGCTCTCCTGATTGGACGAGCTCACGTCATGGCACATTACTGCCACCCACAGGTTTGGAGGTTGCATGTATTTCGAAAAATAACAACAAAATGAAACAAAATCACAAACAGAGGTGGTATAGGCTTTAGCCTGTGAGACGTGGACAGCACACAGCCCTCTCCTCCTTACAGCTCCTGCAGGACAGGAGGACGCAAGGGCCCAGAACCTCTCAGGACTCAGCCGCACAGCGCCGGACATACGGACCCCCGGGACGCCCAAAACACAAACCCCATCATCCACCCTGCATCAGGACCCCTGGAGCCACATGTGAACACCTGAGGAGAGGAAGACCACTTCTGAGTCCCCAGACCTCCAGGACAGGACAGGAGCAGGACCTCCTGCAGTACGACCCAAAGCTGGTCATCTTCAGCTCCTCATGTCGTCTTGGTCCACAGCCCATTGTTAATGCTTGTCATTTCTTATTCATTGGGGGGTCATCAAAGGCCTGAAGTTAATTTGTGCGTGTCTGTAGACAAACACAGCCTTGTGCCACTGTGTCTCCCATCATTGTGTTTCCTAGAGCATGATGCTGTCAAATATTGTCAAATAAAATTGTAATAACTATATACAGAATGATGTTTCACTTGAAGTAGAGTGTGGAAAGTTGCAAAAAGACCTTACATAGAGATCACATGCTGACCGTATAAAGCTAATGATAACACACGTAAGCTCAGTACAATATCCAGATGTGTTGTACTCCCTGAATATCAGTACTCTGCCTTCCCATCACATGGAGGGTTATTAGTCCTACGCCTATTTTGGTAATTACAAAATGAACAATGTGCCACATATTGTCCATTTCATAGAGCTGATATCCATGTCATTCCTCTCCAGGTACATGACTATACATCACTTTGGGTCAGCTTGTTGGTACGCCATCCATCAACTTGCTGAGTGATGCACTCGTATGAGTCTATTGAAGCTCTTCTGGTGTTTTATATCTAACTTTACTCGGCAGCGGTTGGACTGCGCTCCTTTAACACGGCGGTGTCTCTTTAAAGGAAGGGGGAGTGTGGAGCCCGGAGAGAGGAAGGAGACGAAGAGAAGGCACTAGAAACAACCACCATGGACCCGTGAGCTCCAAATCCACGACCGAGATATGGTTGGAATGTAAATGGGTTG
>JAXIVH010000017.1:6174366-6191866 GCA_036785325.1 Urophycis tenuis | reverse complement strand
TCTTGGGGCGGCATGCAAGCTCTTCACAAACTGAACATCTAAAAGCATGCGCATCTCTGTTCAATCCTCAAGATGCTGGAGATGCAGATCAAGAAGCAGTTCCAGGACACATGCAAGGTGCAGAACAAGCAGTACAAGGCTCTGAGGAACCACCAGATGGAGGTGGCCCCCAAGGCGGACCACCGGGTCATCCTCAAGTCCCTGAAGGAGGAGCAGACGCGCAAGCTGGCTCTTCTTGCCGAGCAGTATGAGCACAGCATCAACGAGATGATGGCCTCGCAAACGGTATAAAAACCTCCCACCACTACCCCCCCCCCCCCCCCCCCCGAGAACATAAACCTTGCTCTCACTTGCCAAAGGAGAATACATTTGATTGTTGTTTTTGCTAGTGAGAATTTGTGATGTATTGTCATCTTACTTACGGGCAACATGAGGCCTTTGAACCACCTGGTCACACACACAAATAATTTAATAGAGGCAAATTACTCTTAGAGCTCACAATATGATATCATGTGCAAGCGAGTCCGCTGTGTTGACTTGGTGCTCTTGTTTGGTTGTGCATTTCCCTTCCTGGTTCTCTAGATGCGTTTAGACGCAGAGCAGGAAACAGAATGCCAAGCTCTGAAGCAGCAGCTCCAGCAGGAAAAGGAGCTTCTGGATGCCTACCAGAGCAAGACCAAGTCACAGATAGAGAGCCAGCATGAACGGGAGCAGCAGAAGCTGGAGCAGAAGATCTCCATACGCAGGGCCCACCTGGAACAGAAGGTGAGATCGCTGCAGATAGTCAAGTCAAGTCAAGTCACTTTTATTTATATAGCACATTTTGATACAACAGGAGTTGACCCAAAGCGCTTTACATTGGAAGAAGTCAGGGTTGGGCAGGACAGTTGATAAAAGGGGCCCAGGGACACACAGGTCTTGACTAAAACAAGATAGGTGGGGATAGATGGGTAGATGGATGGATGGATGAATGGGTATGCAGGTATGCAGATGAATGGATGGGTAGGTAGAAGATCGCAACTTCAACATAGCTATCTTGGAGACAGGAACACGCGGTTCCTTCTCGTCTTCCTTCTAAGGCTCATGATGTACGTGTCTCCATGAATCCTCTGCGGTGCTACCCTGTGGTGTTGTGCAGATTGAAGAGGAGCTGGTCTCTCTCCAGAAGGAACGCACCGAGAGGATCAAGCAGCTGTTTGAGCGGCAGGAGAGGGAGCTGGACGGCTTCGACTCGGAGAGCTCCCGGCTCGGCTTCGGGAGCCTGAGATCTCTGGACCTCAAAGAGGACGACAGATGAAAGTGGATGTATCTTTACAGGACAACCGTGCCCGTGTGCCCCCCCCCCCCGCCACGCCGACTTGACCTTCGCCTCCCTCCCCGCCCCCCTCCCCACCAGGGCAAAACAAGCTGGATAACTGTCTCTCCTCGCTCTCTCTCTCTCTCTCTCCTTTAGGTATTGCATTTCTGAATCAGTGTGTTGCGTGCAATGGGAACTTTTTGGGTGAAACTTGAAGAGGGGAAAGAAAACAAACCCAAAAGATTCTACATCCTGTCAATAAAATCCAACGTAGTGTAACGGCGTAAACTCATCACGTAGAGTTGGGACACAACAAAAATCAAACCACAATATCTTACAAGACTTTTCCCCGATGCCATTCCTCCTCCTCCTTTTTGGTATTGAATTGAATGAATTCAGGAACAATTTTAGTAAAGATGGGCACTTTGATATATATTTAAGTTTGTACCCATTATGTTAGTATGATGTATGATGCATAACGCATACCTGACATTAGGGGGCGTGGCCATCGTGGAATGTTTGCTGTGGGTCTGCCGTGATTGGCTGACCGCTCTTTTCTCTGAATGTGATTGGTGAATGGAACAGGAGTCGCTGGATTAGGTCAGAGCATTTTTGTTTTTGTTTTTGAGATGCTTTCTTATACTTTTTTGTTGTGCTTATACATGCAGTAACGTGTAGTTCAACCTATTTTTAAGCAAACCCCTTTGTTTTGTTTTGTCGAAGGAATTCGCACTAGTGGAATCCACTCATTTATCTTATCACAGTTGAAGACCCCACTTGGTAAAACTGCTTATTATTGCATGCACTTTAAGGACAAATTCAGGTTGTGAAGTGAAGCATGGATCTGTCAGATCTAATTTTAGCTGTTTGTAAATAAAAGTGGTCATAACCTTTTTGTTTCAAGCATATGGATACAAGACATTAGCGCCATATCTGATATGATAATTTCACAAATGCCTTTATTTATGTTGTGCCTATGAAGCAAATTTGAGTTATTTAAATATGTAGGTATGTTTTATATATACACATATATATATGTATTTCTGTATTTATTTATATGTATCTATACATAGATATCTATTTATCTATATATAGATATATATCTATATATTATAGTTTTACAAGTCTGGCACCTTTTTGTTTCATCCGAATTTGTGAATCATTTAATGTTCACTAATCCAAGGTCTTGTAAAGGAAAAAAGTTGAGAATTGTGCTGTATAACTTTTGATATGAATATTTGTACATGAGAATATAGCTAGAACATACAGAGGCAATGGTCTATTACTGACATTGAAACTTAAATATAACAAAAGTTTTTGTTTTCTTACAATATAGAAATATGGTCATGCAGTAGCTGAGCATTACATAGCCTACACACTGCGGTCACACGATCGCAGGTCTCCATCAGATTGTATGATACTGTCGAAAAAACCAGAGGCTTTCTTGGAAGTACAATGATCTCTGCAAGGTCTCTGATTCTACTCTATTTATCCTAATAAATGGCTGGGCTGGGTTGCATTTGACTAAGGAGTGTACCAGTGACCTAGGTGACTAAGGAGTGTACCAGTGACCTAGGTGACTAAGGAGTGTGCCAGTGACCTAGGTGACTAAGGAGTGTACCAGTGACCTAGGTGGCTAAGAAGTGTACCAGTGACCTAGGTGACTAAGGAGTGTGCCAGTGACCTAGGTGACTAAGGAGTGTACCAGTGACCTAGGTGGCTAAGGAGTGTGCCAGTGACCTAGGTGACTAAGGAGTGTGCCAGTGACCTAGGAGTGTGCCAGTGACCTAGGTGACTAAGGAGTGTACCAGTGACCTAGGTGACTAAGGAGTGTACCAGTGACCTAGGTGACTAAGGAGTATACCAGTGACCTAGGAGTGTACCAGTGACCTAGGTTTCTAAGGAGTGTGCCAGTGACCAAGGCGACATCCTCTCTGAGATGCTGGTGGATCTCATTGAACAGATTGCACAACGTTTCCACTCGATGGAGAGATGATTGTTTGGTGCTTGATTTCTAATAACACCATTAGCCTTTCTAGTCTTCTGTCCTAGAGAGAAGACTATAATAATTTAATGTTCACAGGTTTTACAACATGGGACAGTTAAAAACCCTTTGATACCCCTCTTAATTCAAAACTTCGGTCGTTTTTTGTTTTGTGTATTTTTTTGTTTCGTTGGCGCGCCACTCGTAGGAAATGGGTGCTGCGCCAACATTCTCCCATGCAATGAATCCCTCTAAGAATGACGTGTATGTATGGAAAAAAAATAAATACTATTTTATCACAGGTCAGTTTGATGCAGTGTGTAATGTAGTGGTGTTGGATGCGGTGAACAGGGGCCACCTGAAGCCCCCTAAACGCTGCCTGGATCAATGTTTAGCGTTGTTCCCGACAAGGGTAGCGTGAACGAGACGTGGTTTGTGTCAATGGAACTGAAGACATCAACAGGGTGTTTTCTGTCAGGATTCAGGCCAGAAACCTAAAGCCTGTATTTTCGTTTTGCAGACCTCCATATCTAGATTTAGAAGCCACATTTTACATCGACATACTTTAGTTGTTTGACCCTTGACTGGGATAAGTAAGTGTCAGGTTGATTGAGGTTGGTGTATGAGCAGAGTAGACTTTGTTTATTGCAGTTTGAACTTTGTGCCCTCACCTTCTGAACAGAAAGGGGCCCATTGCTCATTTGCCAATTTTTGTAACAAAAGCATTTTACAGTTTTAAATCACAGAAATGCCTATGCGTTGTGTTCTGTGGTGTGTGTGTGTGTGTGTGTGTGTGTGTGTGTGTGTGTGTGTGTGTGTGTGTGTGTGTGTGTGTGTGTGTGTGTGTGTGTGTTTTTCTTTCATTTGAGACTGGTTCAGAACTGTTATGAGCCTAACATTCGTGGAACTCTACGTCCTTACGACAGAAACATTCACAAGACCAGAGGGACTTTCCGAAAAACAAACGTACACATTTTAAATAAAACAATTTCCTGTGCAGTCAAAGAAAAAAAATAAAGAGGCTCTGTGGGAACAAGGCACCTGAGGTCTCGGATTTCTCAGCGTTTACGGGCGACTGTGTTTTTACATGCATCTGGGCTGTTCTTTGTTGTTGCCCTGCTTGTGAATTTCACCGGCAGTGGAGGGCAAGTCCCAGGGTTGACCTCACTCTGCCGCGGCCCTCCCAGAGTGTAACACTGATTTACTCTCCCACTGTGACGGCGTGTTTCCCCGCGCCCACGCCCACTCCTGTACTCCTGTGAACGCGTGTTCAGCAGCTGGAAATTCCCCCTGAGGGGGCAGAGAGAACCGCTGCTTCACCTGAGAGAACGCTGGTCAGCTGCGGTGCACAGACTTCCCCCCCCTGCCGGCTGGACTCGTGTTAGAAGGAGTGAGTCGTGTTGTGTTGTGATGGCCCGGCTACAAAGCCGCAACACAAGGCTATAATTAGTCGATTTGGGTCGGGGCAGCATCCGCAGCAATGTCACCCAATGATTTCACCGTGACTTTCAAGAGCACACGTTTTTCATGGTTTTTTTGTTGTTGCTAATTTAGCGTAAAGCGTAGCGCAAATTGGTGTGTTTTTTTTCTTGGACACCGATACGTATTATGCATTGAAAAACACAAAACACAAATCATTGAGTGTCGTCCTCCTGAACCCTTTGGTGGGTTCTGATGTGACCTCTCATCGACCCTCAGTTCTACCCTCAAGAATGTTGTTCAAGCACTTTCTCGAGATGCAGGAGTGTGTGTGTGTGTGTGTGTGTTTGGGTTTATTGAATATAATGTTACTCCATTGTTTCAAGTTCAAGCAGATATTTGAGCCTATGGGTACCTTTAAAGACGTGTGTGAGAAAAGGCGTTGTTTGCGTGTCATTTTGTCACTTGCACTACCACCAGTGTCCTCTAGAGGGAGATATAGAGCATCGCCGTCCTGCGTGAGAATGGAGCAGGATGACCTCAGTTTTAGCAAGCTCATGCATTTGTCATGTGTGCCGAAATGACCTGGGAATTTTTCTGGTTCCGAACACACATCATATTTCATAGAAAAAGAAATGGTATGATGTAATGTATGTATAAACTGTATAAACTTATGTATAACTAATCTGTATGCCAGGGCTGTAATACCTTTGACCATGAGCATGTTAATATTTTACAAATTCAGAATTCTTTTAGAGGGTAAATGTAGAGGGCAAGATTGTCTGACAAAAAGGGGGAAATTCTGGGAACTGTGGTTGCCTCATAAAGAGAACGTCATTTCCTCTTCTGACAAATGTGTGGTTTCAGCCTTTCAAAGTATTTAAGGAGTGTGATACTGACAAGTGTGTACATTTGGTTTCTGGGGCTGAGAGAGGAATGATTGGACATGTAAAGAATATGTATTCCCCATCGTTATTACAGCCAACAAGTAAGGACTTTTACACTACGTTATGATATTATCATAGTCAGCTGTGTTGTTATCATATTCAAGAGATAAGACTTATTTATTGTAAAACTGTGCACCTGCAGTGAGATCAAGATATTGTCACACTGTTAATCTCATTTAATTTTATGAATGGAATCCCGTGCACATCTTTCTGAAATCACGCTGGAGTGGTTTTACAACACTTCTAGTCCTACGTCCAGTGCTTTAGGTTTCTGTTGGTATTTCCTGAGCTGTTCTAAACGTTTCGTCACAACTGTGCTTTCCATGCGCGCCTTTTTGACATGCTGCCGTCTCGGTTCCTCACCAGAGTCTCTCCCATCAGCGCTGCTCTCCTTGCTGCTGGTCATGGCCGTCCACTCATCCAGAACCGCCTCGCTGTGCAGGAGCCAGAACTGTGGCATTCCTCTGCAGCAGTCTCTGAAGCTGACGCGGCTCATACACAAGGAATCTGTGGAGCTCATGCGAACCTACGTGAGTCGCGCCTCGCGAGCGTCTCCGTGCTCCGCCGGCCGCCGTCGATGTGGGCATGGCGTGCGCCAGGCCGCGCTGCTCTCGCTGCCTTCGGGCCTCGGCTTGAGACGCCCGCATCCATTCCGACCGCTTGAAGGGATGAATTTGCATGGGATTTGAATTCCTCTCCCCCCTCTGTCTCCTCCCCCAGAAGGCCAGCCAGGGGGCCATGTCGGAGCTCTTCTGCAAGAGCTCCAGCGGCGAGGTCCCGGAGCCCGCCATCTCGGGCCTGGAGCCCCCGGAGCGGCTGGCCAGCGTGTTCTCCGTGCTCCGGTCCTTCCTGCCCCACTTCCAGCGTGTGCTGGAGCAGCAGGCGGACCTGCAGTCGCCCTCCAGCCGCCTGCTGACGGAGCTGAGCAACGTTCGGAACCGCAGCACCAGCCTGGCCTCCGTCATCGGCTGCCTCTACCAGAACCTCTTCCCCAACCTGCCGGCCCCGGAGCCGGCCGGGGGCCCCACGCACCTGCCCCCTCCGCAGAACATCTTCCAGCAGAAGGTGTACGGCTGCGTGGTCCTCCGGAGGTTCAAGGAGTTCCTGCTGAATGTCTCCCGGGAACTGAGGACTTTGAAGAGCAGGGTGTGCCGGAGGAGGCCGGCGGGCCGCCCTCAGAAGCTGAGTGCGGGGGGACTGTAGTGGACTGGAACTCCTCGTGGACACTGGCACTTTATTTTGGTTGTTGGAAGGACCTGTGTGAGTATCAAGGTGGCTGGCACATCGATTGTTTTTTTTTCTCGCCCGGAACGAAAATGTATTTATCTTATTTATTATTTATTTCCAACGTTTGCGGAGGTCAAGCGCGTGTTGACGGCAGAGATTGCATAATTACTGTAATTAGGCGCTGACTGTGTCCACGTCGAACGTGAGATGTGTATGGCTTTTTTTTTTTTTTTGATGACCACTGATCTGAACTGTCGTCAACAATCGCACCGCGCGCACAATCACCCAAAAGTACACGGAGTAAATAGGTCTCGGCTGCTTCTCTATGAACTAATCAATGCTATCTGTAGATTACAGAGCCTAACAGGGTGGGGGGGGGGGGGGGACATAGAGGAGCGCTGCCGTGGACATGCTGCGGACCACTGTGCAGTCAGGGTCCGACTCCGGTGAGCAGGGGGAGGGATGAGGGGGATGACAGCAGCTGTCCATGACGCATGTCCTGAAGACACCAGGAGGCCGAAAGTCATGTCGGAAATACTTGGTGAAACAGTCAGTTGTCTAGCCGGTCACAAGGCGCTGGGGGTGTGTGCGTGTGTGTGAGACCTGTCTCTGTGTGTGTGTGTGTGTGTGTGTGTGTGTATGTGTATGTGTTTGTGTGAGGGTCAGGGTGCTGAGTGTCGCACACAAACACGTATTGTCTTGTTTACTGCAATAAGAAGGACTCTGTGCGTGGAGGTAGGCCTGTTAAGAGGAATGGAAATGTACGAAATGCACGGGATGGATTTTTATTTTCCAAGAGCATTACTGAAAAATGTTATTTTATTTATGAAACGTCGAAAATATAATTGTAATAAATTAAAGTCAGTCAATTGAGTTGCTTGTCATTTCCTTTAAGTCAATTTCCCTGAGGTCATAAAGGCAGAAAACTGGAAGTAGACAAGCGATTGAGTGGGTCATGAATCAGGTTTCCTGTTTTGTAAAGTAGGGCGCATGTTTTTATTTAGAACCAGAGCAAAGGCTATGTCTGGTCTGCAGCGCCTCACGCAAACACCACCACTCAGGCTGCCACCACAACCCACACTAAACATGGTGGGAACGGGGAGCCCACCCACCACGGTGACCAGGCCATGTGAAGAGGGGGTCTGCCGACATCTAGGAGGGCAAAGGGAACCCCCCAGACATTCACGTCATTCATGTGTTTTATCATCTGTCTGTCGTCGTCTCTCACCAATTCTGAGAAACATTGGTATTTATTGAAGGACATGCATCCTGCAATAACCCACCAAAGACAAGTTCTGCTCAGGGGTGTAGAGCCCTTGAGTCATTTCAGTTTCAGGACTTTATTTCAGTAGTTTTACTATTTCAGTCATTCAGTCATTGAACACTGGCTAACCGAGGAAACGTTGGTTTTGAAATGCACTGCCAACAACATGAGGAACTCAGGAGACCAAAACCCAAACGGTGACATCAACATGCTGTGTAAACAAACAGGTTTCTGTGTAAATGATGGCATGGGTGGAATGTGTCTTCACATCAAATTATAATGCCAGGAAGGAGAGCTAATTACCATGAAAAGAAAATGATTGACAGTCTTTCATTTTGACTCAAGCACTGTTCAAGAGAGTTCTGGTGTGCATGTTTTAACTTTCCCTTCAGGAAGAGCTTGTGAGTACTTCCCACCACTGTTTGTGCATGTTCCTACGGGCATCTTCAAAAATAAAAATAGTCATTTGAAAGAATGATCCAAACAGTTACGCCTTGTGCAATTTATTGTCGCCACGCCATCTGCGTCCTAGCTCCCTGGCCCGTCATCAGACGGACATTTGAGTCCGGTACTATAAAAGGGCGTCTGGTTCTGCGGACACACAGAACCGTGTACCGGAGTCCGTCAAGAGCCAAGTCGTTAACATCAGTGAAACATCTGCATGTTTACAGCGAGACGACCGTGAACTTAAACAAAGGCGACGCGCGGTGGAAACGTACTGCAAACAGAGGCTGAGCAAGGTCCGAGAGTCAGAACCCAGATCTGACCGTCTTCGTTGCACAAGGACGCCGCGGATGACTGGACAGAGCTCTCTGTGGCTTCTGCCTTTTTTACTGTAAATCAAAAAACAAACTTCCTGTTTTTAGAATTGTGAAGAATTTGTGACAAGCTGAATGATGAATACTTTTTGAGGGGTGGAATTATTTGCAGAAGTTTTCATAGAGAGAGAGAGAGAGAGAGAGAGAGAGAGAGAGAGAGAGAGAGAGAGAGAGAGAGAGAGAGAGAGAGAGAGAGAGAAGAGAGAGAGAGAGAGAGAGAGAGAGAGAGAGAGAGAGAGAGAGAGAGAGAGAGAGAGAGAGAGAGAGAGAGAGAGAGAGAGAGAGATAGATAGATAGATAGATAGATAGATAGATAGATAGATAGATAGATAGATAGATAGATAGATAGACAGACAGACAGACAGACAGACAGACAGACAGACAGACAGACAGACAGACAGACAGACAGACAGACAGACAGACAGACAGACAGACAGACAGACAGACAGACAGACAGATAGATAGATAGATAGATAGATAGATAGATAGATAGATAGATAGATAGATAGATAGATGGATAGATAGATAGATAGACTTTATTAACCCCTGATGGGAGACTTTATTAATCCCTGATGGGAAACAATACAAAACATAAAATTAAAATTAATTATAAATGAAGAAAATAATTTCCCCCCCGATGTCTAACTGGTGAGACTCGACTGTATGAACTACCAACGCCTGGCTTACATCATCAGACGTCACCAGAGGGCGTCAGAAATGACGGACGCTGAAACGTTGCTTCATTCACTCCATGTTTAATTGTGAAAATGTGAGTCAACGTTGTATCAGAGGCACATGCAAACATTGGTCCAAAAGTGGTATTATTGGGCGGTTAATGAAACAGATGACAATGTATGAAAAATCTGCACTCATATTCATACAAAAGTGTGTTATCAACAACACATCCCTGATTATTGATAGGTTTGACATTCATATAGGAAGCCTGAGCATCCATCATTCCATGCACGGGGAGATACTGTTAGTAACTCTGTACCTGGAAACACCATTATTGCTAGCCGACTGTTATATTAGGAGCTGATTGTGTACAATATTGCATGACAGTCATGCTGTGTCAAAAACCTGTGTTTCTGCATAGATAAACTGCATTCTAAACTTGAATCAAGACAAAGGCATACACAGGATATAGTCCTATAGTGCACATTATAAACTTCTGTCAAGGCAGCGTTACAGCAAACCGAGATTCTAAAATAGGACGCAAAGCTACGAGGCTGCCAGACAAATCCACCTGCTCAGGCTTTGGTTGTCTGGCACACGGGTCTGGCCCTCCTCCCGTCCAGACCAACCTCCAGCTGACCAATCACAACCGTGTATCGAGTATGGGTGTGGCTCAGTGCGGGGCCGTGCAGAGGAGCGCCCTAATTGGTTGGCTCTGATTGGCTGCTGGTCTATCCAATTGTGTCCACAACGGCCCACGGGAATCAAAAAAAGGAAGTGAGAGGCGCCAGGCTGCTAAACTACCGAAGTATGATAAACAAATACTAATCGTCAGGTCAAATCAGTGTGCAGGCCACGTGGGCGTCACTTGCACAGCGTGGTCGTGTCCATGTTCATGAAACGGATGTTCATCCGGGATTCAATCTCAAACTCTTTCAGCAACTGAAAGCACAACCAGGTCAGGAGTTAGTAGCTGGCGTCTGAAGGAGGCGTGGCAGACGTTTGCAGGGAACATAGTAGTACAAAAGTACAAAAAAATACTTTTACTATTTTAATATTTTAAGTATTAAAGTATTTTAATATTCATATTAAAAGTGTTTTTAAAAAGGTACTGCAGGTAAGACTGAAGGGATATCATTTGAGTATAGTTGGATAGAAATCCAGATATCAGTGAGTGAAATGCGGTGTGAATATTTGACTTTTGCATAGTATAGTATAGTATAGTATAGTATAGTATAGTATAGTGACTACAGCAGCTTTGGGGAAACAAGTCCACCAAGCCACACGACCAGGATACTGACCTTATTAAAATGTTCAAATGTGATTCCCTCGTAAAACTCATCTGGTTCCTGCGTGTGGAAGAAAATAAATGTATGAGACAGGAGATCAAAGCAGACGAGGATGCAGAGATGGAATCACAGAGCTGCTAACTAGCAGTCATGATACCATGTGAAAGAACTGGGCGAAAAGCAGAGATTCATTACCATGATAATCATGAGGAAATTACAAATGTAGATGAATGACACGATATGCTTAAGATTTCGAAACACCATTCTGAACAGTCCCACTCAGGGTTACAAGAAAAAACGTTTCAAATCTCATACTTGGATCATTCTGTTGTCATCCTGACTAACTATGAATGAGTCTCTAAAACTAAGACACAACACAGTTGAAAGACATCTGACAATCATGTAGAATGATTAGGCGAGTTTCAGATCGTTTGCATTTGCGCATTTGTTGCAACGAGAATTGAGAAGATCCGGCGGAACTCGTCATAATCACGCCAAGTTCCCGTCTGGTCAAGGCGGACACAGGTGACCTTCTCGTCAACAAGGATAGCATACAAAGTGGCGCTTGCGTTTTTCGTAGCAGACGAGTTCGAGGCATTGGATCTCCCCTTAGTGATGCAGGCTGAGGAGCAAATGTGATGTATTTTCTGCATGCACAATGGCTTGGCTATGTGGAGAAATGTGTAAATAAAAAAAATAAAATAAAAAATGCATGATGAGTGATGTAGTGAAAGTTCACAAAATCATCTCTTTTTAATCTCTTTTTAATATGCATAGTTTGGGAGAGGGCACCAGGCACGCCTCTCTGAAAGGAGTTATGTCACTTCTGACTAGGGTTGAGCACCGAAACTCGGTTCCAGTAGGGCACCGGTTCCGACATAGACGGTTGTAACGAGACCGAATAAGGACGCAAATTTTGGTGCGTCATTTCGGTTCCTGACTTTTTTTTAACACCCCATGGGGCTGCGGGCGGCGTCAACCTGCGTGACGTCAGTGCCGCTACGCTGCACACTTGTTGATCAGATCATCAGAACTGATAGCAGTGAGAGGATCATTGAAGAAGATGCCGAATGCAAAAAGATAGAAGGTTTGGCTACATTTCACATCCAAGGATTCCAACTCTGCAACATGCAACAGGTGCAAGCGATATCGTGCAAAGGAGGTAACACCTCAAATTTAAGTAAACACCTAACGACTCACGGTGTTTATTTAAAAGCCGAGCAATGCACCGTGTTTGATAACTTGCTGCATCCCGCAAGTTATCGAACACGGTGCATTGCTCGGCTTTTAAATAAACACCGTGAGTAAACATCCCTCTATGTGTGTGTTTTATATTATGTATGTTTTCTTAATATTTAAGGTGTTGCACTGTTCATTTCAGTACTTATATATTGTTTTATTTGATGTGAAGTAAATGTGAATTCTTATTTTATATTATTTTAAATGATCTTGCTTTATTTTATATTGTGTGTAAGTTGGCCCTGGAAATAAAAGGGTAGGCTATTGTTTTTTGACAAAGTGTGTGCGGTTTCATTTTTTTAAGCACCGGTTCGAGAACCGTTTTAGCACCGAAACCGTTTAAAAAGTACCGAGTAGGCACCGGTATCGGATAAAACCCAAACGATACCCAACCCTATTTCTGACGTGGGGAATTTAATGTCGGTATTCCAACCAACGAGGGCAAAGTTGAGGGGATGTTGAGGGGAGTGTCTTATGTCCGCACTTGCTCGAGAAAACATGCCCAGAAAAGCAGGCCGAAGTTGTTTTCCTGAAACCACGCAAGTTTTGGAAGCCAGGTGAATCGTCGCATCGGAAGTTTTTCACAGGTATTTCTGACGTTTTCATCCCAGAATGCATTCTGAAGCATGTCAAACGAAGCCGCATGCCTCATCTGAAACTCGCCTATTGATGGCCAGATCCACCATGTGACCCATGTATGATTGGCCAGCCCCTACCATGTGACCCATGCATGATTGGCCAGCCCCTACCATGTGACCCATGCATGATTGGCCAGTCCCTACCATGTGACCCATGCATGATTGGCCAGCCCCTACCATGTGACCCATGTATGATTGGCCAGTCCTTACCATGTGACCCATGCATGATTGGCCAGTCCTTACCATGTGACCCATGGAAATGCTGGCCACCTCCAACATGGCGGCGTCGGCGATGCCTTTGGCCGTTTCCTTGCCCAGCGCGCCGCTGCTAGAGAGCAGTTCCTCCACCACCTAGCCACGCGGACAGTTAGCATGACAGTGTTAGCATGGGTGTTAGCATGACAGTATTAGCATGAGTGTTAGCATGAGTGTTAGGATGACACATTAAAAAGGTGCAGTTGGGAAGAGCTTCTATTTGAGGGTCATTTGTTACAAATGCCAAAAGCTATCCGACAACTATTAGCCGATTTCTGACCAATCCCGGCGTCTCTTCCCTGATTGGTTCGGGGGAATCCCTCTTGCCTGTCAATCACAGGTGCGTGAAATGCCACACCTCTCAGTGGTGGAGAAGCGCAGGGAGGTTAAATGTGTAGATCGAAAACCTTTTGCTCTCCTCTGCTCAGCTTTAAAGGGATAATGAAACCCAGCGTTTCAGCAGGTTCACGTCAACGACTCGGCTGATGCGCCCAGACCCCCGGGGTAAGCGTTGTCGTCGTCGTCTCTGTGGCGACACGTGGCGCCGCGGCGCCCGTTTCCCAAACCGGCCAGTTGTGGTGCGAACGGCATCCACTCCACTCCTAAGCTGGTTTGTAGCAGCGGCCTCAGCTGGGACTCGGTCACATCCAAGCCAAGTCCAACCCAGGTCCCAATAGACCCTCCCGAGCCCTCCGATCCTCCTCCATTCTTCTTCTTCTTCTTAAAACCATCAAGACTCAAAACCTTTGGCGACAAAGCCTTCCCCTCAGCAGCACCCCGACTCTGGAACTCACTCCCCCAACCTGTCCGTGACTCCCCCTCACTTCCCACATTCAAATCCCGTTTAAGAACAAACCTCTTCTTACAAGCCTATGACCTCCCCTATCCATAACCCTAACCATCCCCTCCCTTGCCCTCTCCCCTCCTCATGCCCTGCCACCCCCTCATCCCACCCGCCACTCTCCCCTGCATCTCGGCCCATTGGACTGCTACTGCTCCTGTCCTGTCCATATGTCTTGTCTTGGATGTCTTGTCTTGTGTATGTATGTACCTCTGTAAGTATGTATATATGCGGTACTTTTGTCCAGTACTTTGTTCTTTGTTTCATTCTGTAAGCGACTTTGGGTCTTTGAAAAGCGCTATACAAATAAAATTAGTTTTTATTATAATTATTATTATTATTATTAAGTCAGCTCATAAAGTCTGTGCTGGCCAGGGCCTTTTCTGCAGTCGTGGCCACAAACAAACAGACTTTTTGCAAGTGTGTGTGTACGCCTTTTTGAAACGCAAACGAAACACTACGCGTGTGTTTGCTGCAGGCGTCTGCAGCGTCTCACAAAGCGAACACCAGCTATTGATTCTGTGTGAGGAGATCCTCTGAGCTGTGATTGACAGCTGCGCAGGGTGGCGCGGGGGAGGGGACCTTGAGGAGGAAGCCAGTGACATTCCCCCCAGGGGGCACCGATCCATACGTCAGTGGAAGCACCCGCTCCCTCACGGACAGAGGGCAGAGGGCGGGGCTCGGGTGTCCCATCCTGCACCCTGATAGTGAAACACAAACGGTCTGACGCGTGGTTACACGTGGAGGTGGAGGTGGAGGTGTGTGTCACACAGGTGTCGCCGAAGGAGGGGGGGGGTGTTCCTACATGTCTGTACTCCTCCAGGGTGATGGTGCCATCGTTGTCCGTGTCGTGCATGTTGAACAGAACTACAAGAGGAGGAGGAAGAGGAGGAAGAGGAGTCAAGGAAGGCCATGGGACGCCATGGCGTCGTGAACCACCACGACACAATAACCACAGACACAACAGACACAACAACCACAGACACACAACAGACACAACAGACACCACAACCACAGACAAACAACAGACACCACAACCACAGACAAACAGACAAACAACAGACACAACAACCATAGACACACAACAGACACAACAGGCACCACAACCACAGACAAACAGACAAACAACAGACACAACAACCATAGACACACAACAGACACAACAGACACCACAACAGACACAACAACGGACACCACAACAGACAACAGACACAACAGACACCACCACAGACACCACAACAGCAACAGACACCACAGACACCACAACAGACAACAGACAACAGACACTGATGTGACACAGGGTGCTCCCAGGGGGGCTGAGGGGTCTCACAGCGCAGCTTCTCGGTGCGGATGGCCTCCTTCTGCTCCTTGCTGAGCTGTGTGGACGGGGGTCTGAAGTGGGACATGACCACCAGGAACTCCCCGAAGCCGATCTCCTGCACCTTGCCGGCGCCCTCCACCTGACGGAAGTTCCTGGGGAACGTTGGCTTGTCGTCAGCTCTCGTCACGCCACGCGCTCACGACTGTGGGGCATTCACCACTGTGGCCTGCTCACCACTGTGGGGCATTCACCAGTGTGGCCCGCTCACCACACTGTGGCGCGTTCACCACTGTGGCCCGCTCACCACTGTGGGCCGTTCACCACCATGGCGCGTTCTCCACTGTGGGGCATTCACCACTGTGACGCGTTCACCACTGTGGCACGCTCACCACTGTGGGGCATTCACCACTGTGACGCGTTCACCACTGTGGCACGCTCACCACTGTGGGCCGTTCACCACCATGGCGCGTTCTCCACTGTGGGGCATTCACCACTGTGACGCGTTCACCACTGTGGCACGCTCACCACTGTGGGGCGTTCACCACTATGGCGCGTTCCCCACTGTGGGGCATTCACCACTGTGGCGCGTTCACCACTGTGGCAAGCTCACCATTGTGGGGCGTTCACCACTATGGCGCGTTCCCCACTGTGGGGCATTCACCACTGTGGCGTGTTCACCACTGTGGCACGCTCACCACTGTGGGGCGTTCACCACTATGGCGCGTTCCCCACTGTGGGGCATTCACCACTGTGGCCCGCTCACCACTGTGGGGCGCTCACACTATGGCCTGCTCACCACTGTGGCCCGCTCACCACACTGTGGCGCGTTCACCACTGTGGGGCGTTCACCACTGTGCCCCGCTCCCCACTGTGGCGTCTTCACCACTGTGGGGCGTTCACCACACTGTGGCCCGCTCACCATTGTGGCGCGTTCACCACTGTGGCCCGTTCACCACTGTGGCGCGCTCACCACCACTAAACTCACTGCTGTAGTGTTTTACCGAAGTTTACACTATAGTGCACTATAGTTCTGTGTTGTCTGTACAATGTCTGTTTGTCTGTTTGTTTATCTGATTGTTCATTTTGTTCATTTTGCACCGCAGGTCTGAGAGGACTGCAATTTCATCTGTGCTATATGCCTGCCATGTAGCACACTTGACAATGAAGTTACTTGAACTTGAACTTGAACTACTGTGAGTAGCGTGTGGCATCACACCATCAGTATCTATCGATGGTGAGTAATAAAGTGTAAGTTTATGAGTTTAACTACAGCCGATCAGTGTACCATCTTAAGGTGTGTTATTCCAAAATGCACGAGGGAAGAGAAATCCTTCCTGTACCTTCTGTCAAAGAAAGCCTCGATGATCTGGGCTCTGATGGGATTGCACGCCAGGTCTGGAATCGTGTTGAAATCTTCTCTCCTGTTGTGTAAAAAGAAAAAAAGCCCAACGGATTTAGGGAGTGGTTGTGCTGCATATTTACATTTTACCAGTAAACCAGTTTGTCAGATCTGACACACCATCGCTGTGTTTTCCCTCCAAGTAGGCTACCAGTACATCCACTCATCAAAGGATATCATGGGTGTCTATTGCAACACCATTGAAGTGAAAGGCGGCCGTGCACCACGCAGAGTAATGCGGGGGGTGTAGAGGTGAACCCAACACCGCAGCTCACCTCATAGTTTCTCCATTGTTGCTCAGCTGCTTGAATCTTTTGTGCAGGATTCCAATCTGTTCGAGGGAGACTAGCAGGCAGAACAAACACCGCGTTAGCAGGTCGGCTGCTGGCATGGTCCAGCAAACAGAGTCTGATTTGAATGTGACGGAGGGGGGGGATTTGCGTACAACTACACGTAGCATCTGAAGGGGAATTAAAAAAAAAGAGGAACGGGAAGGTTTAACATTATGTTGATCCTGATAAAGTAGCATTAGGCCTACAGGTATGGTGATGTCCGTGGAAACTTTTATGAGCGGTGTGACAACATCTTTATTCTGAGAAACATGTCCAGGCAAGCGGTGCCCTGATGAAGACCGCAGCAGAATTACGCAGAGTGCATAAGCATTGTCCTTCCCCGTGTCTGTCTGTCTGTCTGTCTGTCTGTCTGTCTGTATTAACGTGTGAGTACGGGAAACATACACAACTAAAAATAGGTCAGTTGTCCTGAAAACACGCACAACACACAGCCTTCGTTGTGCATCCTGTCAGCAGTTTTATTCAGTGATGTGTTGTTTGTACGCATACTCACATCCTGTTTTCTTTGCCAGATCAACGTATTGGGGTTCATCA
>JAXIVH010000017.1:6132802-6166666 GCA_036785325.1 Urophycis tenuis | reverse complement strand
AAAACGTGTTGCTGTGATATTTTTCGAGCATCCATTTGCACTGCAGTTTGTAACTTATAGTGTTAACCGTTAACAAACACTGGTATTGATCGACACAGACGCCGAAAAGTGAAACGGGCTGCAGACATCTAGTAGTACGCGCCGCCGGTATGTTTTTGTAGCGCCTGGACGTGTTGCCAGCCTAATGTGCACTTAATTTTCAACGCGGTTTGCACTAAAGACGAGAGAGGAAATCGAACAGGCTTTCACTGTGGAACACGAGCCCCCACTCTAAGGACAGGAGCGAAGTACACAAACTCGATCTGGAAACGGATGACTTACGTCCCGGG
This sequence comes from Urophycis tenuis, assembly GCA_036785325.1. Taxonomy (NCBI): domain Eukaryota; kingdom Metazoa; phylum Chordata; class Actinopteri; order Gadiformes; family Phycidae; genus Urophycis; species Urophycis tenuis. Next base: position 6,166,337 of record JAXIVH010000017.1, on the reverse strand, counting down.
GATTAAATGGCCCGTTAGGAATGGAACACGCGGAGGCAGGTGAGATTTAAAACAACTAAACAATACCAAAAATAAATCTGGTTAAATAAGTAGTCGATAATAACCTTTTTGTCTGTGCCAAAGTGCGCACCAAAACGACGTCTAAAAATACAAAGGACACGGCACAACAATAGAGAGCAGATCTGATGAGAATCTGTGTAGCAATACGTTTATGCAACACACAGAAAACCATTTCAGTGGGATTTCTGCTGAGCATTACATATCTGTAGAAAACACCAATGCTGCATTCATATTTGTAACCATGGTTGGAATGACTATGTCGACTATGTTTTCAACTCAATTGTAATAAATCCAATGTGACACTATCAGTAAAAAAAAAAAAACACAACTGTATTTTATTACCAATAAGAATGATAAGGGTATGGACAGGCAGTTTACCCCAAATATATTTAAACACACAGCCCATTTGCATGTAAACTACATTTTAAAGTGTTTGTATAAAATGTAAGAGCAAATTCTCCTGATGTATTTCAATGATTATGCAAATTGTAAAGTGATAAAGTATATCTAAATGTCTAATTTTGTGTGGACATTGAGACAGTTAAAAACACACCATTCCTAGTTTCTTTTTTTTTATAGTTTTTTAACATATCATGAATAAGGAGGTTTTGTTGGTTTAATACATGGACCACAAACAGCAACATGCTATCACTATTGTTTAAAATACAACATAGTTATATTTTCCTACTTGAAAGAGTGACTCATTAAGCCTGGGGGTTTTATTACGAATGTCTCCATCCTATTCTTTGGGGAGGGGAAATCGATGCAGTTCTGGGGGTTCATTTGGGTTCCAGCTGGAGTTGGGGTTGGAGGTTGTGGGATGTGGTTAGTTGTGCATCTTCAACGCCTCGCACTTACATTAGCTGTTCCTCTCCTGGCAAAAGATTTATTTTTCGGAATCTTTTTTTTTTCTTTTACAAATCCTCGTCATATCAAAATGACTTTTAACAAATAACAATATATTTTTCCTCTTGCCGTTTTTATCCTGAAGTTTATTAAATCTTTACCATAACAGAGAAGAATGTGAGACGTGAGATAAGAAGGATGCTAGCAGTGCATTATGGGAATTCTATCTTGTATCTAGTTCCTGTTTGTACGTGAACACTATTAATGTGATGTTACTCTACACTTCATGTTATAGTTATAGGATATTGCATTTATGTGTAATATATACTGTAGCTATTGTATCAATAATGACAGTGAAGCACTTACTCTGTATCTTAAGTATGTTACAGTGTGTATGAAGGTTTATGAAGTGTAATAAGAGGATATATCGTCTAAAGATGGACAATACATCACAATATTTGATTTGTGCTGTAGATGTTGTCTGTTCTGTGTTCATATAGTATTACGGTCAAACACTGTGCAGAACTAATATCATGTCTTATCGTAGCTACTTCAACGTTTTAGACATTTATAAAAATCCATTTGGTGAAATGCACTCTCTTCGTAAAAAAATAATAAAATAAACTGCTGCTGAATGTCAGTCACTTAGACTGTCACTAATAATGTAAGTATGAATAAATGTCAATGCAATATCTAGTCACAAAAAGGAATGGGAAATCCCTGTGTGAATCAATGAAGTCTTGTCTCTTTGGATGTCACAGCCCCAAGTTTTTCTAATGTCCAGGAGCAAAGTGTGTTTGTTCTCATGTTCTGTAATTACAAACTTTGGTTACTGCATCATTGAAACATTCATGTAAGTGCTGTCTTGATGCATGGAGTCCAATAAAAATAATGGCATAAATGTTCCCCCGGCTGTCGTCATTCTTGTTTCTTTTGCTGGTTTAACGACATCATAATAATACCCAAAAGGGCTCCGGCTGAGCAAATAACAACAACACAATATATCAATTACAAGAGAACAACAATTAGGAGGATTGAGATGGATCCATTGGACGTCTTGAGGCTCACTGCAGTGCAGAGAAGACAGCCCGGCCGTGGTTAAGGAGCTGCGTGGTGTACGTCCTGCCTCGGTCTCGCCGCCCTCTCATCCGGGCGGCGTGGAGATGAAGGCGAGACCGCCGATGCGGAGAGACACAGTAGGTACGGCGCCACGCGCTAACGAAGTGAAATTCATGACACCGAGACCTTTGTGCGTGTGTACCAACGCTGGGGAAAACAAATCTTTGAGGTCTGCTGAGAACCCCCGCACTGTGATCTATCCCACTTAATCCGTCGCCTGAACGTGAACCCAGCTCGTTAAAAAGTACTTTCCATCACCCACCCTCTTGTCCTTAAACACCATGTTCTTAATGACTTGAAGATGTCCAAATCAATTACCCTCGGGTTAACCAGCTATTAAATAACATAGAGAGCCTGGCAACTGCAACTATGAGATATTTTATATTGTGTTTGTGAGTGTGTGTTGTGTGTGAGTTTCATTGTTTTGGTGCAGATCACTGCTCTCCTGTCCAGGTCTCAGTGAAGAACCACAGCACTGCTGTGAAAGAGACCCAGGAGCCGCGGCGTCATCAACCGGAGGGTTGCCGGTTCGAATCCCGACCAGTACGAATGGCTGTGAGCTGTGAGTCCCTGTGAGCAAGGCACCTAACCCCTCACTGCTCCCCGGGCGCCGCTGTTGGCAGCTCACTGCCTCGGGATTAGTGTGCTTCACCTCACTGTGTGATCACTGTGTGCTGAGTGTATTTCCACTAATTCACGATTGGGTTAAATGCAGAGACCAAATTTCCCTCACGGGATCAAAAGAGTAATTCTTCTTCTTCGATGGAAGCGCAGTACTTTTCCAGGCCGTTTCTGAGCGTACTTGCGCTGGCGTTGGTCTTGGTTGGTGGCTGCACAGAGAGGAGCAGCGCACCTGTTTACCCCTGCATCCTGACTGCCACCGCAGGAGTGTGGGCTTTTGGCACGCAAGTCACAAGAAAGCGCTTGGAAATACCAGGCGGCAGATGGCCTCACTGTGTGGCTGCAAGACTCAGACTCAAGCAAGAAAAATTGTCAACACATTTCCTAACAAAAGTGTGTGTGTCACGGGGAATTCCATTCGTCCAATGAACCGTGGTTGCAATGCTTGTGCCCCTGAATGACATCCTGACAAGACATATTTTTGTTTCAGTTTGACTTCTGTGTAGATTTAGGGTTTAGTAGTACAAGATTGATAGCGAGCAGAAAATGAATGGATCCGAATTTTAATTATCCTCAGGAACCTGTCGAGCTAAGGGAGGGGGAGATACAGCCACTGACCACGTCTGTTGCTGTAGATAAATGTCTACTTGGCACATAATCAGGCAGTGCTCTGATTTGCCAAGGGCAAGTATGTTCCTCAGATGAACTGCGCGGCACGCTGAAAGTTCCCACAGTGGTGACAGCGAGACGTCTAGTTTGTTTGTTCTGAAAAGCAATTACTTCCAACCAGCCATGTCGTCATGTCATATTCCCCTAAGTTGTTACCAAATAATATATGCTAATATCATTCTAAAAATGCCTCTTTGCTTTGCCGTTGAGGGATAGCCTAATTCACCGCCGTCAGAGCTAAGGTCGACTGGAAGCCGCTCCACCCGCGGCACGTCTTCAACGCTCTGGCCAGATGGGGCCGCGGAAAGTGTCACAGAATCACTGAAATACTGAGTGTGACACTGAAACAGCCCTGAGTGATGTTTCCATGGGTGAGCTGATGGAAGTGCAACACTGTTTCGTCATGTTACTCTTTTACTTAAGTTTAGCGTTTGTGTGTTTTCCTGCGTCTGGGCCTGCCGGTGCAGCCCGGCTGCAGAAGGGAAAGTGCTGGACTCTGGACTGAAGGACTCCTCACATTCAGCGTCTCTTGCCTCGGGGTTCTGCCTGGGTGGCTGGTTGCCCTCTTTAATGTGCTAGCATTAGCGTTTTCTCTTCTTCCTGGCACGTTTTTTTGGCTGTTCGCTCATGTTGTGGTATGCTGGGTCATCCTGCTCCCCTGTGTGCTCTGCACTACTTCTGTCAAGAGACAAGTTCAAGTTATGAGGACCCGGTCGTCCAGCTTGAGAAAGATTCAATTTCACAAGTCGATATGTCATGTTTGGGCCGCTCAGCGGTGCCACTGACTTGTGAACAGCTTCAATCCAACTTGGAAAGTTTCAGAATGACTTCAACTGAACTTTCAGAGTGTCCTGCGGCAAAGACACCCTTGCTATTGGGAATCAGAGAACAAATGTCATCGTAACTCCCAACTTCCTGAAGGACAAAAACACTGGTTGGAATCTTATCTATGATTTAAGCACATTAATAATGAATGCGACCAGCCTGGGTGGAACGTACCACATCTGTAATTCCTCTAAAGCGACACATGGCTTCAGGTTCAGTCCACGGCTCCCCAGGGGGGACGGTCCGGATGCGGATGAACGCCAGCAGGGAGGAGGAGCAGGTCGCCTGGGAAACAGAAGGCTGGCTCCCCGGAGTGGCGCCGCGTCCCCGAGCAGAACACCCAAGCCCTGCCTGCTCCACGGGGGGCTGGCTGCTCTAGCATGGTGGACACCGTCAGCTCTGGGGACACTTGTGGTTGAAGACACTTTTTAAGACGAGTTATTGTGAGTTTTGTGACCTGAAAGCTGCACGGTGAAGATGTTCCACTGAGGCAAATCATTCAGAGAGAAACAAAACCCATAGCGAACACAGGATGTCCTTTACACAACTGGATGGAGGCCACGCCCACGTGTGATGTCACTACTGGGATTTAAGGTGCGTTTTGCCTTGTAATGGCTAATCAGTTGACATAGTGTGGGTTTAAACATATTCAATTTCATTTGTTTTATTATTCAACCACAGGGAAATAAGAATAAGAATAAGAATAAGAAGAAAAATAAGAATACACAAAGGTAGATTGTGAATTATGGCACGGCCGGCTCCCTGTGATCTCTCATCCTTTGACAGTCCTGCCCTGTCTAGTTATTTATGGATCCGGAATTGATTTTCAATGTTCTATTTCAGAACTGCTGTCACACTTGTTGATGCCTGATGTTAAGTTAGTGGTGTGAAAGGTTCCCTTTAGCCTGACTTCCTTTCTGCCGTCCACTGCACCATTTCTGCACTACAGTACATTTCTGCACAACAGTCATTTAGAAGTAGTCTCACACATCCAACACTTGTGGACACCTGCTTTATCTCGTCATAGTCCCTCTGGGTCTCAATGCCCAATATCTGTCTCCAATCCTTTACTTTTCGCATGCATAGTCATCTGGCTGCAGGGCTGTGCATCCTTAATCCCTGCATTCTGGGCGTTTCTCAGAGTCCTCCCCTCACCACTTAGCCATCTTTGTTACTCACCCATCAGATTAGACACAAAATCCGTCTCAAAATATGTTTCTGGATGTCTTGAGGCTTGCACTTTAAAAAGTACAAATATCAAGTCAACAACAGCATCCGGAAGGACTTTCTCTCTCTCTCTCTCTCTCTCTCTCTCTCTCTCTCTCTCTCTCTCTCTCTCTCTCTCTCTCTCTCTCTCTCTCTCTCTCTCTCTCCTCTCTCTGTCTCTCTCTCTCTCGCCATGAGAGTAACCTTCACTTCCCACGGCTCTTCCTGCAGTTGCTATGCAAAGCTCTTCCGCAAAGTTTTCCATCTCCATTACTGGGGTTTTCCAGTTAGAGCGAGGGGAGGCAATTTGGAGGAACCAGCCAAATTGCCTCCCCTCTCAGAGTTAACTGGATTCTGAAAGTGTCTAACAGAAAAACATCCCGCTCCCCACTGCAGGCCTCCCTGTGAAGACGCTCCCCCCGGGGCACGTGACTCTCCTTAAAGCCTGAGGTTCTGCCGAGCCGCGGGGAAGATTGTGGTCTCCCTCAGCGAGTGCCCGTGCAGGATGCCCCCATGGGGAGCCAGGCAGGTAGTTAGACAGACAGGTAAGCCGTCCAATCACTTGGTTTGGGCCGAAGGAAATGATTGGACGGGGCTGTACGACAGGCTTGCGGCGGCAACACACTCATTATTTATTTTTCGTGTGTGTGTCAGCATTTGAAGTATTAATTGCTGTCGGGATGTAAGGAGAATTTCAACAACTACGATGAAAATGATTCTAAAATAAGCGGCCTACCCTACCTTCAAATCGGTCTACATCATGAAATTCCATGAAATGTCACATTTCATTGTGGCGCTTTTCTTTAGTTCCCTTTACCCTGGGAGAGCGGCAGCCGCGGCGCGCTGCACACAGAGGCCCCTGAGCTCCACCGCCACCACCAGCAGGGCTGGCTGACACCTACTAGAAGCTGCAGTGACAGGGCCAGCGCCTCACACGAGACGCACTGCTGTCACGAAGAGCACAGCTGAACAACCAGGAGAGAGAGCCGGAGAGAGAGAGAGAGAGAGAGACAGAGAGAGAGAGAGAGACAGAGAGAGAGAGAGAGAGAGAGAGAGAGAGAGAGAGAGAGAGAGAGAGAGACAGAGAGACAGAGAGAGAGAGAGAGAGAGAGAGAGAGAGAGAGAGAGAGAGAGAGAGAGAGAGAGAGAGGGAGACGAGCAGCCTCCTTTCAGGTTGAGAAGTCTTCTGTGCGTCTCATGTCACTCCACCCAGAGTGGTTTGGTGGCCCTGCTCCCACAGTGGTACCATCCCAGCGCGGGGAAGCCGACAGACAGCACTCTTACAAACCAGGGTCCCCCGAAAAAACAGGCCAGACAGCCGGGGGTCGCCCAGAGAAACTCTCATTTCAAAAAGACACATTCAATTAAAATGTTCTCCCCTGAACCCATCCGCCCTCACTCAAACTCCCACTGACGCACACAGACACACACATGCACACACACACAGACACACACACACACACAGGCACACACACACGCACACACACACATGCACACACACAGACACACACACACGCACACACACACATGCACACACACAGACACACACACACACACACACACACATGCACACACACACACACATGCACACACACACACACACATACACACACACACACACATGCACACACACACACACACACACACACATACACACACACACACACATGCACACATACACAGACACACACACACATGCACACACACAGACACACACACAGACACACACACACGCACACACACACATGCACACACACAGACACACACACAGACACACACACACATGCACACACACAGACACACACACACATGCACACACACAGACACGCACACACACACATGCACACACACAGACACACACACACAGGCACACACACACATACACACACACATGCACACACACAGACACACAGGCACACACAGGCACAGACATGCATACACACAGACACACACACACACACACACGCACACAGACACACATCTGCGTCAGGCGTCCCCTGCTCTGTTGTTTGTTCCAGCTGCACGCCGACCAGACACATCTCGTCCTGCAGCGCGGCGCGGCTCACGTTTGACGAGTGCTGGGTGTGACAGGCTGCTGGGCCGACCGCGGCCTGCATAGGACCTGTTCACTGATTCCTGAGTTTAGCCCCCAAACAAGTCCCACCAGTCCCACTGACAGCTGAGTGCCAGCCAGCCCCCCCCCCCCCCCCCCCCCCACCCCAGGGGACTCTTGGCACCCTAGGTGTTGGGGGGAGGGGGGGGTGGCGGGGGGATAAGAGAGAGCTGGCACTCAGCTCCTAACAGGTGTTAGTCCTGTTACATTCTGGAGGTGTAAAGGTATATAGGACTGGAGTTATTATTCTGTCACACAATATATTTCTCTTTTTTTTTTTTTTCTTCAGATGCATTAGCTACCTGCGAAAAGGCATTCAGCCTGATTAGCCTGGTGATGCAGCCTTTTTTACCACAGAAGGTGTTCATCAGATCAAAACAAATGAATGAACTGAAATTAATTGAGGGTATGAATAATGAATGCATTATTCTTATTAATATCATGAATTGAGGCTGTGGTGTTCTGCACGCTCCAATAAAACCTTTGGGAAAAAAAACTCATCTCAAACCAAGTTTCGCATTCCCTCAAATAATAATTGTAGCTGGCGTGCATCCAGCTACAATTAACACCAGAAGCAGTCAGCACATTTCCTCCAACACTCGGAGATTCATTCCAACCAAGCTGAGCAGAAACGCAGCCAGGGAGGAACCGAGCAGCACTATAAACATCAAGGAGAGAACACAGCGCTGAACAAACTGCATGGTAAACACTCCGTGTGCTTAATGGTCAGCCCTGGCATTTAGGTCTGCATAATAATGGAGACTCTGACCATGCACTGATTTATATGTCAAGCTGCAAGGAAGACACATAAATATGGAATGAATAGCCAATTATCTCTGCATATCTGTAATGGGATATTATTATTATTGGGGAAGCTTCCAATATATTTCCAGGTCCTGCATTTTTTTTGTTGAAAGTTTCAGCACAATTTATTTAGGTTAGGCTGTTATGGGTTATTCATACACGGGAATAGTGAAATCCCCTAGCTTTATTTATGCCTTTTGTTCAGGGTTGTATTTGACTTGAAGAGCGGACGGCGTTGGCTGCAGCTCATTCGGGGACGTAAACAGGACAGCAAGGTGCGTGTGTTTAATGAGTCTCCATCTGAAGGGTCTGCACGCAACATGACTTCATTATTGGTCTCCCCTGCACCACCTCGCCCCGGTTCTGATGGGACGCCCGCTCTCATGCATACCGTGCACTGTCTGTCTGACCAGAAATGCAAATGAGAACATGAATCCGGCACTAAAATGCACACACATTTTATTATTTCTCGAGAAGTATTTACAAAAAGGCTCAGGCAACACGTGGTGGGAGACGTGTATTCGTTTATCAGAATAACAAACACGTCTCCCAAGGGCACCGGTGATGGGGATAACATGAGGGAGGGGGGGGAGGTTTCATCCATCTTTCTGCACGACACCGTGCAGAATCTGGTATTCACGCCGGCCCCTCGGTGCCTGGCTGGGGTTAAGGTGGTGAAGAGCAGAGCGAGGGGTGGTGGCGAAAAGTGCGGTGATGTACCGGTCATTACAGCAGCAGTAGTCCACCCAGCATGCTAATGAATGTGCCAATGTGTGGTTGGGTGTAGCAGGTGGAGGTGGGGTGGTGTTAGGGGGGGGGGGGGGGAGAGAAATGTCTTGAAAATAATGGCTATGTCCATTTACTTGACACGAACATAGAATTGTGTTCATTGTGAAATGACCCAGAGACGTAGACTAATGACAGAAGTACCACTGTCGTCGTCCAACAGTTTCTTGCATGTGAATATTAAGAGGCGCATCTGTTACATTGCGTTGTCTTAATGTGGAAAATGTTAATTTATTGCTTACATTTATTTGTTGTGCAACAAATGAGAATTCACAATGAAATTTGCATATTATTGATAAACGATTCACAGACAAAGTTTTAAGCTGAAAAGAAATTCAGGATTTCAGAGTGTTGCGTTACAAAAAAATAAGGACTCCTCGACTATAAAATAAAAACAGAATAATTAACTGGTTCATAGTAAAAACCGGTCAATTATAAACCTTTCAGCCCTCACGTTTAATAAATAAATCATCAGGTGGCAAAAAGTTTGCATCCAACATAAAACGGTCACTCATCCAGCGAGATGACAGACCCACAATGGGCCGTGGCGGCGGCGGCAGTTAGCCTGCCGCGGCGCGGCGCGTAGCTTCCCCTCCTGGCGCCGCGGAGCGCTAGCTCACATGCACGCTATTATTTATGGGACCATAAAAGAAAAGAAAAACGCCAAATAAAACAACAGCACAGCGGCTCCGCGGGGGGCCACAGCCGCGCCCACGCGACACAGCCACGCCACGCTACACAGCCGCGACCTTGGGAAAGGTCACGGCCCCCGGGTTCCGTATGAATTATTGAGCGCCGTTCACCCCCACTCCGTGCTGGGGTCAGCGGTCCAGCCCCCCGGGGGAGGGGGCCGCAGGGAGGGCGGGAGGTCGGGGATGGAGAGGAGATGTTGAACCACGTCGCTCTCCAGTTGGTCCACCGCGTCCTCCTCCTCATCCTCCTCTTCCTCCTCCACCGCCAGTCTGTGGGAGGACACGGGGGGGGGGGGGGGGGTTCAGTTTAGATGAAGGTGTGGAGGAGTGAGTGTTGTGGTCCCGCTACGCCGCTGTGAGTGAGTGAGTGAGTGAGTGAGTGAGTGAGTGACTACGGGCGGCCCCAGTGAGTGAGTGAGTGAGAGAGTGAGTGAGTGAGTGAGAAAGTGCGAGAGTGAGTGACTACGGGCGGCCCAAGTGAGTGAGTGAGTGAGACAGAGAGAGTGAGTGAGTGAGTGAGTGCGTGACTACGGGCGGCCCCGCTCCTACCCGGCGCTGCCCTGGACGGCTTTCCTCTTCTGCCGCTTGGCCAGCCACTCCTCAACGCCCCCCGCCGCCGTGGAGCCCCTGCGCCCGGGGTCCTCGCGCTGACTCCTCTCCTCTGGAGGCAGAGAGAGAGAGAGAGAGAGAGAGAATGAGTCACGCTCCGCCGTTACGCAAGAGAATCACTCAAAAAGGACAGCACCTGTGCTGGTGATCAGACCGTGGCGCCTCAGTGAGGATTCTGCCTCGGAGCGACGCTGCGTGAACAGGCCGCTTGTAAAAACAACGGCAAGACGGCACTTTGGTCTTTTTCACGAGACGCTTTGTGAAGTACTTGTGTGGAGACTCACTGTTATGTTGGCCACTAACTCTGTGCTGACTGCCGCACAGAGAGTCTGAAGGAGCAAAGTGCTGTATTGCCATTGTTTAGGTCCAGGTGAACAATGAAGTCGTTATATTGGTCACCCGGTGAAGTCAGGAGAGGCGTTACGATGGTGTTATCACCAGCAAGGCACTGACCTTTGCAGCAGATACTCTGACGCATATATATATATATATATATATATATATATATATTGTGAAATCCAGGGTTAGGGTTAAAACATAGCACACAGAAAAAACACTGTTCGTATGCACCATGAATACTTTAAATGAAACATTAAATTATCATTATCATTGTGAAAGACGGGCAACATATGGTGGAATAACGTCGTCTTCCAACAAGCCCAACACAGTGACTCAAGCCCTGACGTCGCGTGGTGAACAGCACCACCGTGTGGCCACAGCTCACCTTCAATCTGCATTCTCAGTCGCTCCATCTCTTCTTCGGACATGTGAGAAAATCGGCACCCGGGACCAAATCCACAATTTCCTAGCGTGGAGGTAGAACGTTACTACACAAAGCTCTGCCCGAGAAGTCCCGCAGTAGAACATCAAGATTGGTTTGTTTTTAACTGTGATCCTACCTGTCTGTAGAAACTTCCTGCATGGTTTCTTTGCTTGCTCGTCCTGTAGAATGGCTGCCGTGTCTTGTTTTAAAAAGGCCATGAAAGACAAAGTCAAGACAATAAGTCATCTGAATTTTCCCCTTACCCTTCAAACCAGAGAGACATTGCTGTATGTTGTGCAAGTCAAATAAAAATCATATAGTCGTATAATTGTGAATGAATCAACAAGCACCAGTGAGATCCTCCTCACCCCTGAAGCGGTCGAACCACGCCTTCTTGGCCCTGTGGTGCTGGACCCCAAACAGGTGCTTCTTGCGGTTGTGCATGTTGTCCTGAAAGGAGCGGTCACAGTAATCACAGTAGTACCGCCTCCCCATGGCTCACCTCCTAGGGTCCAAACATAGAAATAACAACATGTTGTTAACAGACATGTGATCCCAACACGTTTACGCTGTTTAATATTTCTACAGCTTAGGTAACGTCAAAGAAGTATACATTTAGAATCGTTGCAGGTCACATGTAACCCTGGATGATGCCCTGGCCCACAGGCACCGGGTCAGCAGGGATTCCAACCAGCAAGTGCGGTTAAACACAAACAGTGGTCAATCAAATTAAACGAATTAAGTTCCACAACAGTGAAAAAAAATGCAGTTTACATAGGCCTAAATTAATATACATCTTGCACCACGCAACTACTGAGTGGGTAATCAAGGGTCATGCTTAAAGGTTTCAGTGAATTACAGCAACGCGTGCATAGTTAACATAGCCTAGCACTCGTAATATGCTAGGCCACGGTTAGCCCTACAAACAGACGATAGACAATTCACAGTGATTGATGAAAATATCTGCACACAGTACTGCAAAGACACAGAATGTTGAAAATACAAACTTTACGTACCGCTGTGTTGTTATCGCTATAGGAAGTGACGTATGTAACGCCATGTCCTTGTCTTATGACGTATACCAAAATACTGGAAGGACATACATATACATTTATATAAACTGAGTTTTCTTATTTAAAAACTAAACAACACTGAATAAGTAATTAGAAGAGCAAGAAAAGGTGTGTTATTCGGGCGACGTTATTTGTTATTTTGATTTTTTTACGAAACAAAAAAAAAAACTTAACGCGGAATTGAGGTAAATGGGTTTCCGGTTCCGCCCTGTCCTCACTCTGCACTCAACATGGCGCTAGCGAAGACCGTCTACAGCTTACTGTTCCGGAGGACGTCCACCTTTGCTGTGACCATCATGGTCGGAGCGGTGTTCTTTGAACGCCTGTTCGACCAAGGCGGCGATGCTGTGTTCGAGCAGCTGAACCGGGGGGTGAGTTTATCCTTTAATCACCCCATCACATACTAAAGTGACCTTCTATGTAGAGGACGAACGGACGCTAGCTTTAGGTTAGCATCCAGGTAGCTAGCCTAATCACACCGTTAGACACCAAACAACGCCGATCTATGCGTCTCACCACCGGTCAAAGACGCACTGGCATCAGAGTGATATGTAACGTTTGTTATGATCGTTTTGTTTCAGAAACTCTGGAAGCACATCAAACACAATTACGAGTCTTCTGAGGAGTAGGACGCCCTGCTGCTACAGCGAAGCCATGTTCATCCTTCATGTTCGGTTCAGTCGCACATCTCTTGCCTAATCATGTGGACAATGGTGTGACTGTCTCCCTGTCCGGGCCAGCGGCGACACATCTGGTGGACGTTTTTTATGGACCGTCCAGAACACAACCCAGACGGATTCGCTGCTCCTGTCACCTTGCCCTCTACTCTACGTCTGTCATAGTTTGTCTCGCTTCCCCCTCCTCCCAAGATCGTATTAATGAGCTGTTAAATTAAACCCATCTGTAAATCTAAGCTCGTGTGATGTTTTTTATTCGTAGTGAGCATAGGAGCAAACAATTTGTAGATTGTTTTATGACATGACGTGTTGATTGGAATACACAAAGTTATACAGCATTCAATACTTCAGAGTGGAGATAATTATTAATTTAACATGGCACAAGTTAATATTTACAAAAGCAATGCATTTCTCTGCTTGTCACTGGGCCAAATATGCCATCAATAACAGGCAGAAAAATGTCTGAGCTTGTTGCACTCAAATATTATTTAAACTAAGAACTTTATGCTTCTTCATTCCACACAATACACAGTCAAGCAATCCACCTAGTGAAATAAAATAATGTTGTAAACTGATTTTAAAGAGTACTTGATTGAATTTGACCACCCTTTTAATGAGGTGCAACAGCAATCAATTTGGCTGCGGTTATGTAAGTACCATTCATCAAACAAATGTATTTCTTTTTTACACTGATCCTTAAGCTCTACAACATATAACACAGGTGTACTGTGAACTACCACATACATTGTATGTACAACATGTGTGGTACAGAGCTCTGTGGCAGATCTGCTGCACCCAGTTCTATGTTCTCAGTCTAATGAACTCTTTTGAAGTGGTGGCTTAATATAGCAGATGACGTGTAAATGTTTTTACAACACTACTTTTGTCAAATCAGATGTTGCGCTCGTGCAAAAGAGAATCCTCACTTTAATTTACAAATGATGTCTGTAATTTAGCTTCTCTGCACAACAATTCTTCTGAATATAACATGAAGAGCTGGGTACATGATTAGGTTTGTGCTGAGTAATAAGAATAACACCATGTTATCCAGAATGATTGAATTCTGCACAAAAACATGGAAGTTGATATTATGACTTTTATTCAATTTTAAAGTAAAATTGTAACTAATGCATTTCCCTTGTATATAAAGCCCATTGTGTATTCAATACAATATGGTAGGAATATTATAAGACCAGGGTCAAGGTATCCACTGGGTTACCTTGCCTTCTGCAATAAAATGACAAACATGAATTTCAATGCTGGAGTATAGAATAGAAATATTAATATATTTCAGAACAGTTCATCCAGTCCAGTTCTGACTTTTGTGAATTATGATTTATTGGCATTGATGCAAAATGCATATCAAATGCAATGTTATTGCCATACACGCTACTCATTTACACTGACTCCAGAATCTACATGTCCTTCCTGAGCGTCCTGTCTTTGTACGGTATATTTCGTTGTGGTCTTCAGATGTGTGGGAGAACCTTTCCTCACATTCCTCGGGCCCTCCGTCCCCGGGCTGCTGGCCTTGCTCGGCAGTGAGTCTCCATTTTGTGGACCGCTCGCCGTTAGAACCGGAGAGCTTCCCGGGGTGCCGTCCTGGGACCCCGGCCGGCCCGGTTCCTTCTCCTTGTTCCGCGCCGCAGGCTGAGACCGCCGGTCGCTCTCGTCTGGATGTTCTCCAGATAACACTTTAGATGCCGCTGGGGTTCCGTCCGTATGTCTTATCTGCCGCAGAACGCTCTGCACTACCCTGTTAATGGGTTCTAGCGGAAGGAACCCCGACGGGCCCCTCGTGGCGGTACCGTGTTCCGCGCGGTTCCCCGGCTCCCCTGCAGTCAGAGACACGGCAGAGGGGCCCGGCTCTGGACCGGTTCTCCCTTCAGAACTCTGTGCTCCACGTGGGGCGCTGTCCGCCCGCTTGGGACTCCTGGAGCGGTGAATCCAAGACGCCTGGGGCTTTGTGGACGGGTCAGGGGGTCTGGGCTTAACCCGTTCCCTTGTTTTGCTCCTCGGGTTCTCTCTAAGAGGGTCCGACCCTCTAGCACCTTCGTGTCGGGGGGAAGACGGCGCGACTGACCGCGAGGGTCCGCCAGGGAGGTCTGAGCCCGCACGGGGAGGGGTCAACCCCCTGGGGCCGTCTAAACACGGCTCTGTTATCCCAGCGCTGACCTGGGGACCGGGGTCCGCCTGGGCTGCCGGGTCCTCCTCCTCAGACAACAACAATGTCGTCTCTGTTCTGTCGGCTCGCTCGCCCATTGATTGGCTCTCCTTGCGGTTGGCTGAAAGAAGCATTGAGAGAGCAGAATACACACCGGCACATTTAAAACATTGACCATTGACACAAATGCTACATGGTTAAGTCATTAAGAGATTTGAACTCTGAGTTATGTACTGTCTCTCCCTGGGAAGAGAAACCTAACCAGGTGCTCCTCAGGGTCCAGGCTGTATCATTAGAATTGTTATTTAGTGAACTTGCACGCAAAACGTAATTTTGGAGAGTTCGGAGTCTTGCGTGCATCTTGCCACAAGATGCTTCCTGATGAAGTGGTGATTACTTTACTGTAAACAATCACTTCCCGCAATTCAAGATAATACATCTCAAGATATTTCAGTTCAAGAGTTCGTTGCTTCAATTAAAAGACAGGATATCACAGTTTTAGTTTTAGGCCAGTTTAATATTTAGCCTTGTAAGTTTAAATGAGCTTAGTTAAAAAAAAAAAAAGGGTGGCCTACACAGATGTAAACACCAGCAACAACCAGAACACCTATAAAAAAAAAATGTACAACCAATAAAGGCAGCGAACAAGCAAGCCTCTTTAAACGGGCTCACCGCGGGGGCTGGGGCCGCCGGGGCCGCTCGCTGTGCCCGCGGCTGAGCAGCGTGATCCTCTGGAGGAACAGGAGGGGCTGGGCTGATCCCCCGTGGACGGGGACGGGGTCTCGATGAAGCTGCAGTCCAGCATGTTCTCAGGATCATGGTGGGACACTGTGGAACACACGCAGCGTATGTTAAGAGTCCTTCCCACTCCACGCTGTGTCTTCTGCTGAACAAACCACCAGACATGCACATCACTGTCAAGAAAGTAGCCACTGAGAGTGTGTGTTATCTTAATCACCACTACAGGGGCGGCAGTGGGTAGAGCGGGTGGACAGAGCGGGTCGTCCACCAACCGTAGGATCGGCGGTTCGATCCCCTTGATCCCCCCTCCTCCAACTGTCCACATGTCGAAGCCCACCAATGTACTGATTGTAAGTCGCTTTGGACAAAAGCGTCTGCTAAAATGCCCCTTTACTAAAACTATATAATTCCAATTCATATATATATATATATTCCATGTATTGTCATTTCATACATCACAAAAAATCCTATTTTGAAAGGGTGTGTTACAACTACAGAAAGCTTAATCTCCCAGTCCTCTTCTCTGTGCCTAGCGGAGGAAAGAACTGCAGTTTGAGGTCATTTTGGCACTTCCTGTTAATGGTCCACAGGGGCCCTTGTTGGAATGTGTGTGCGCGTGTGTGTGTGTGTGTGCGTGTGTGTTTGAAATGACTGAATGAGTATACATTAGTTGGCCTCTTGCTTTAGGAAAAAAAAAGATTTAGGAGAGCTTTTTTTCCACCTTGTAAGTCCGACGAATTATCTTTACAAGTTTGCTCTAACCCAATACAACGGCTTCATTTTGCAACCAGGGCAATTCATGTGTGACCGGTTATCATGAAACACCTTCTGTTTGTGGGCCACTGTTGAAGGTAGAACCCGCGTCCATACCAAGAATGTTCGGCAGCTTCTGTCTTCTCAGTGGAACCCGAGGCAGCTTACAGGTGAACCTGGTGAATCCTCCAAACAGCCTTTGCTTGGCCTTCTTCTCACGGGTCCTTCAGACAGAACAGACTTCACTGTGTGTACTGTGTGTGATGTTATGTGATAGACCACCACCACCACCACCACCACCACCAGCACCACGCTCGTGGGCCCTGGTCAGTCTCACCTGTGTACATGTCTGTGGAGAAAGCCCCAGCAGAGGAGGGACAGCAGCAGCAGGACCAGCAGGGAGAGCAGCAGCCCCGCGGCCACTAGGCCTGCTCTCTGGTTCCGGTCTGGAAGACCAAACCCAAACCCAGCTCAGCGTTGGACTCCAACTCAAGAGTTAACACAAGAACGTGCACTGAAAGTGTGACAGCAAGCGAGTGCTGGCAGGAACTTACACAGGTTGCATGCTCCCCACACCGGATCACAGTCGTTTGCATAGCAGGAGCATGTCTGGTTGCAGTTCACGCCGTAGTGACCAGCAGAACAGCTCACGTTACAACTGTGTGGAACAAAATACAAAGGAATATGCTTAAGTGTAAGTCGCATGGATGTAATGGATCCAATGAACACATGTGTGTGAATGTGATGGTGTCCCCCCAATGAACCAACCAGTTCAGCATCATCACACTGCTGTAATCAATACATCACTACATCACACATCACACGGCTGTAATCAATACATCACTACATCACACATCACATGGCTGTAATCCCAGCCTGATAATCATGCTGCATTTCTGCATCGCATCACTTCATAATAAGGAAGTGGGCGGGGTTTCAGGGCCCTCTGGTTGCTTAGTAACTCACGATGGTCCATGGAAGCCAGGATCGCAGGCACACTCTCCTGTCACAAAGTGACACGTGCCATTGAAGCAGTCCTGACACGCGCTGGCACAGTTGTCTCCATATGTTGCGTTGGGGCACCTGATGTCACACCTGTGGACACAGCAAGACTCGACTATTTCACCTGTCTGTTGACTTATCAGATGCAACATTGGGTGTCATCAGGGAAGAGACGACCTGATTGGTCAGAATTGAGCGGGGAGCGATCTAAAATCTAAACTGTCTCATAAAGAGGCGGGAACAGTCCACTGGAAACCCATAATCTCACAGTGCCTTTCACTCACTCATAGCCGACGGATGGCGATGCCATTTCTAACATAACACCCTCAGATAATCTCTCTTCCACCTTCCCTACTACACCTTTAAAGATGTTTCATAAGAAGTCATGGTTCTTCTCGTACCGGTCTCCGATCCAGCCCGGGTTGCAGTGCGGACACGTGCCGTCCACGCGGTTGCAGAAGTGTCCGTCTTTACAGGCAGGACACACCTCCTGGCAGTTTTCCCCGTAAAAGCCGCTGGCGCACTTCTGGTCACACCTCGAGCCGTTCCAGCCCCGGTCGCACGTTACACAGAGGCCCTCTGTTACCTTGCAGGGCTGCTGGCCTTTACAGTGGCCACACCTATAGACAGACAGCGGCATTCACAGCCACGCAGTTGAGAGACTTTGGAAAAACATAGGGGTATAGCCTACACACTGCTGCTACCGCTAATGCAGAACACCATGAAGAGTAAGCACAGAGCTGCAGCACAAAGATGTTCACACACTATGGGATGGAGAGCGTACAAACACACCACACCACAAAGGGTAATCGCTACAGAAACAGGCGCCACCGAAACCCCACTTTTCGTCGACGTGTGTTACAATGCACACACATCACGTGGGCTGCATGCGCCATAATAACGCCAACATTTTTTTTTCCCCCATTTCAGAAAACCTACTTGCTTCTGCAGTTCTGCCCGTACGAGCCCGCGGGGCACGGCTCCCTGCAGAGCTTCCCCCGGTAGCCCGGCCCGCAGGCGCACGTGCCATCCGCCGGGCTGCAGCGGCCGTGGACGCACTGGCACGCGCGCTCGCACTGGCCGCCCCACCGCCGCTCGCCGCACTGGCAACGGCCCGTGAGCTGCTCGCAGGGCGAGCCGTTGCACGCGCAGCGCCGGTCGCACGCGCGGCCGAACCACCCGGCGCCGCAGCGGCAGCGGCCCGTGGTCACGTCGCACAGAGAGTCGCCGCTGCAGGCGCAGGGTTTGGAGCACTGCTTGCCCCAGAAGCCCGGCTGGCACGTGCACACGCCGGTGTCCTGGTCGCAGGCGCCCCGGCGGCAGCCGCAGGTCTGCTGGCAGCGGGCGCCCCAGCGGTCGGGCAGGCAGGTGCAGCTCCCGGTCACGTCGTCACAGCGGCCGTGTGGGTAGCAGGGGCAGCTGCCCTTGCAGTCGGGGCCCCAGAACTGGGCGGGGCATTCTGCCAGGACAGGGGGAGGGGTGTCAGTGATAAGTGTTTTAAGTGAATATTATTGGTAATATTTATGTCGTGCATGAAAGCGGGACTGCAGTTTGACCATCTGTTGATTGTTTGATTGTTCAAAGAACTCCCCCCCCCCAACACACACACACACACACACACACACACACACACACACACTCAAATGTATGATTTATATAACTATATATATATATATATATATATATATATATATATATATATAATCAACTCCCTTACTCCCTTCCATCTAAGATTTAAGAGACCTGGGAATGGAGATATATATATAATCAACTCCCTTCCTCCCTTCCACCTAAGATTCAAGAGACCTTGGAATGGAGATGAATCCCTACTGTAGGCCTACTACAGTAGAGCTGGGCCACATTGATGACTAAATTATTCTTTACGTATGGTTGTAAAACAAGGGAACACAGAAGCATGGAAAAGTATACAGAGACATGCATTTACAGTTGCAATTCAGCACTTGAATCTTGACATGGGTCTGTTAATGTAAGGACATGGCTCATATACAGCCTAAATCAGATTAAGTTTCTGAGAGATAATCTTCAACAAGGAGTAGCGCATCCAATGCAAAAGATAAAATATGTTCCTCACTCATATCACAGGTGGCTCCAAAGTAGCCATGGCGACAGCGGCATTCATTGGGCCGAACGCAGACTTCATTCTCGGCGCAGGTGAAATTCCCTTCGCAGATCGCTGGAATAATCATCATTAGCGCGTCATTAGAGGAGGTGGACAACACAACGATGACAAATGTAATCTTGGTGGACCACGTGGCTGTCTGATGTGTGCAGCCTACCTACTGAGCACTCCTCGGCCAGATGTGTCCAACCACTGCAGCACTGAAAATCTCCAGGACTGTGGAGACATGTTCAGGGTTCAACAGGAAAGTGTTCATATTTTTCATTAGCTAATTTACTATGTCTTAACTTGCGACCGTCCATCACGTAACTTTGAATAACTTTCTAACAGAAAGAACGATCAACATCTTAACCGTGAAGGCGAGCGACTGTCTTTAACAATGAATTGTTAAACATGGTAAGAAAAAGCCCACGAGTCAGAATTAAGTCTCGCCATCAGGCTACATTAATTAAAAAAACGAAACTCATACTCACATGTACTCACAGACGTTCCTGCCCCTCGGGTTGAGCTCTCCGGCACTCAGAGTGAAACAACCCAGAGCGCACACGACGATCACCGCGGTTCGGACGGCGCGCGTCTCCATGACATGCCAGCGTCACAAGATACAGGGAAATGTAGTTTACCAGGCCAATTTCAATCTGGAATAAAAAGTTAGTCAAAGATGTGTTCAATAGTCCTACACCCCTCCAGGGTTAACGCCGGCACGTTCCAACTCTGGGGGCAAGAAATAAACGTTCTGCCCTATCTCCTCCCTACTCGGAGAGGGCGTCCAATGAATGCTGAGGCAGCGTGGCATAGGTATTGGGATGCTTTAGGGTGGGCTAACGTGGGCTGGGATCATATAGAATGGGATAATTGTCTCTTGTCCGACCAAACTGAGCCCCGGACACACAAGCCTATTTCATGTGCAATGACATGTAACTCGAAGCGTGCAACTTTTGCACAATGTTTGGATGTGAATCACCTCTGAAGAATGCAAACTGTTTGAAATGGGTATTGTTGTGACTGAAGACTGATCATTTCAAGACTAATAATAGGCTTACGCAACCCCTGGTGTGCGGCTTTGAAGCGGTGAATATAGTCATTGGAAAATGCAGGTAGGCCCATGGGTCTTAAACAGGTCATAGACAACAAGTGTGTGTATTCTGGCGGCCTGTCCAGTGATTGCTCCGATTCTGTGTGCGCCTTGATATTACCGTATTTTCAGATCAAAACAAACAATCAGACCACTATTACGTGTACCTCGGCCTATTAACGCCACCGATTGAGACCGATAATTATGATTATTTATAAGGCTATTCTGAGCTTGGCTTTTCGTTAATTATATGTATAGGCTACTTAGCCTAATGAAATGTGATGTTTTACAAAATGACTATCGCGTGTCTGTGTAGGTCTATTCGTGCATGTATGGGTCTTAAAAGCTAAATAGTTAGTATTCACCATGTGAAGGTAATGCAATCCTTTTGGCAAATCTTTATTTCGTTTTCTTCTTCGGTTGAGCATAGATGTTATTCATGGTGACAGATCAGAACCGAGCCAAACACTAATGTATTTACCTATAGGCCTACAGTCTATGGTATTTACCCACACAGTAAACCCATACCGCAAAATGACAGTGTGTGTATTACTACCACCTAGTGGTGGAAATGAGAGACTCAGCTTGATCATTAAGGTGTTATACTCCGTGAAGTCCAGCATTATTCAGCCTCGCGCCTATCACATCGGCATTCTCCATCTGTCCATGGGTTAGGTAGGTATTGCATACTTATCTGTAACAGACCTCAGTGGGAACTTTGAGCAGGAATGCTGGAGATAACCCCCATATGAGCTGGCCACGATATATCAACAAATTATAGTATATTAAGATGTTTGCTAAACAAAGAAACACATGAGCATATACAGTATAAATCAGATCAGGTTTATAAAAGATCATCTTCAACAAGGATTAGCGCATTAAATGTAAAGATTAAAAAGAAGGTCTCACTTATATCAGAAGTGGCTCCAAAGAAACCATGGCGACGGCAGCAGCAGACAAAGACTTCATTCTCCAGGCAGGTGAAACTCCCTTCAGAATGCTATAATATTGATTGAAGGAAGTAAAAGATTGTGTGTAATCCGAATCGTGTTATGGCTGTTTAATGTGTAGCCTACCCACTGCGCATTCGCCGGCCAGATGTCTCCTACCACTGCAGCTCTGAAAACATCCACGTCTGTGGAAACATTTTCCAGTTTCACCGGCAACATTTGAATCATTTTCACTTGCTCATTTAGAATTTCTTGCTGCTGCAGAGTAAACACAAATGCAGCCGACTAGACCCACTTGACTCTGGATCACAGTGTCAGAGATAGTCTATCATCTTCCCTGGTTAACACAGGCCTATAACGCTCTGCCCCGTCTCCCCTCTACTCTGGATAGCAGTAAAATCTCAGTTCAGTGGGTGGAGCGGGTGGACAGAGTGGGTCGTCCACTGACCGTAGGGTCGGCAGTTCGATCCCCTTGATCCCCCGACCTCCTCCAACTGTCCACATGTCAAACCCCACAAGTGTACTAATTTTAAGTCGCTTTGGACAAAAGCGCCTGCTAAATGTCCCTTTACTTACTTTACTTAACCTTCTAGTGATGAGGTAGATGCAGTCCCCTCATCAGATGTAAGGAGTGAACACACCTTTCTTAGGAACAAGTACATACCGACCGTTTATTTACAGAAATATACATAGGTGACAGCAAACGTACGAATCAACAACTGTACGAAAACGGCAAATACGAATATAAATAAAGTGGGTGCATCCTGAAGGAACGCATTACAGTGACTTTCACTTGAGGAACAAACTAGGCCCATACAGCCAATGAATACGCTTAGAGAGATGTAATACAATTAAACATGTTTGGAGAGCGAGAGAGAGGAAAACCTCCAGTCCCTCGAGTTCTTTTAAGTAAGCAAGTGAAATAAGTGCCAACCACATTGGACAGCTGGTAGGCAACAACATTGATTCAGCTTTACATTACAAAAATATACATTACTATCGTTCAACTCAATCTGATGTTGAATGTTAAGTTAGTCCCAGTAGCCTTTTGGCAACTGAATAAACTAATGGAGTGTTTCTTTCTTGTTTCTTAATCAAAGGAACTTGTACTGAGTAACATTTCTAAAAGTTATCTCTCAAGGGTTACCTTTTATTTTCTGTGTAGCTTCGGTGTCTTGAACAATTTCCCCCGAACCATCGACGAAATGTAAAGCAAATGCACTGTTTGGCCGTCCGCCACACGCCAGCGGCAGACAGTCCCTATTATTTCCTCAGAAAAGTTTTTATTTTAAACGAGAAAACAACGGTAATAATCAAGCTTCAATGCTGTAAGAGCAGATAATGAATGAATGCATGAACAGGCTGTGTTAGCGGCACCGTGGTCTGTTATCGTGAACGATGATGAGGATAGCGTCTACCCATCGACTGTCAGCACTGCGCCGTGCGCCCTGGCCCGGGTTCGATGGCCGTTCAAACAGAGAGCGCAGCGGGAATCTAGGGTGGCCGAGCGGCACGTGTAAACACATGGCGCCGAGCCGGCGCCGGCTGGCAACATGCGAACACAAAAGTGTGATGCTTCAAAGCTCCAAAAGGTGCGGCTGAGAAGAGCCCCTCCTCTCCCCTGGTACGCCACGTCCACGCCACCAATGGGCCGGTCAAGCCCCCCCCCCCCCCCCGGGGGGGCGGTCAGTTGACGCGGCAGGCTCGGATCATGAGGAACTGCAGCAGGATGAAGAGGGGCGAGACGATGAGGCCGAACCACAGTTCCCTGGCCTGGTCCTGCTCCGCCAGCTTCTGGCACAGCAGCACCTCGCACACCAGCTTCAGACTGAGCACCGTCAGCACCCAGAGGAGCCTCAGCACCGCCAGCCGCTTCTCGTTCTCCTGGTACAGGCGGATGGACACGATGGCCGTGAAGTAGGTGCTGAGGCCGTCGGCGGCGAACAGCGGCACGAACACCAGCCACCAGCTGAGCGTGGGCGTGAACATGTCCGCCCGCAGCGCCACCAGCACGCTGAAGACCAAGATGGCCGCCAGGTGGAGGAACAGTTCGAAGGTGGCGAAGCCCAGCCATTGCACCAGCTCCCTGAGGGAGAACAGCATCGCGGCTCGAGGGTGTGGCGAGAACAGACAGAGGTGAGGGTGAAGAATGAGAGCAGGGTTCTGATTGGCTGAGGCCAATTCACGTGCTGGTGCGTCAGTCCAGACTTGGGGTTGATTTGGAGTGACCGCGGGGAACACGTCGGACGACAAGGCACTGGGAGTAGCAGAGAGTTCTCGGTTACATCTTTGAGTCCGGTAGGCCAAGAGGGGCCTGATAGAACCAGGCCAATACAGAATCCCTCAGTATCTCCATAGGTCTTGGCCTTATGACAAAAGAGGACAAAAGAACACAAACCCATTTATGATTACAAAATGACTTGGATAAAACCCCCGACAGCTGGCCTTACTCAGAACAGAACATGTTCAGGCCAGGTTAATATGCCATGTTCACACCTTACTACATCGTTCACTGGGTGAAGTGGGAGGGCTGGTTTATCAGAATGAGATGTAGTCAACTAATGTTAGATACATCATCACGCATCAAGCTTGTTCTGCATGCACAGCTACAGGTCATTAATACAACTCAACAGTACAGTTCATTTATACAACTCAACACTACAGTGCTAGTAGCCAGCCAAGAGAACTGACATTGAGCAATGCTACGTATTTGAAATCGAATTCAAACGCCATATTAGTAGCGTTTAGAGTGGGCTAAGTGGTATTAATGTTAGATTGTTTATTTACCTGTTCAGAAGATAGGCGTTTTGTCCATTTATGCGGAAGCTAAAAGATGACTTATGCTGGTGAGCTGATGTCTTCCCGTCGTAAATACACTACCGCGAGATCTCAGTTCACTACACTATCGCGAGACTACACCTCCTACGGTGGCCACAAGCTGCCGCATTAAGTCACTCATCCCAAGGAAGTAAGGAAGCGGGGATTCAGGGTAGGCACGCTTCCCAAGGGTAGGTGCACATTTTTGCCTTTTTAAGCCTAAAAGTAAGTCACCTTTTTATGCACATGTTATATTAGCCTGCAACGCGTTTTGTAATATAAAGTTTGACTAATTAAGTAAAACAATATATACTGCCGAACTTTCTGTTTCTGTATTTATCCACTGCGGTAATTCGCGGTGGGTCAGTTTAAGGTATATTGACAGCTCACTTACAGAACTTTTTTTTCTGAACTTGGATCAATACACGACGATGATTATATTGGACATTATTTGTACACTATGCAATAGTCTTTCTTTTAGTCAGTATTTAAATTGTCACGGCACCAACACATGTTATCATATAGATATTCTATGTAGTGTAATTTAGTGTATTATGGGGGGCACATTATGCGGACTAGAGTGCATCCTATTAGACACAGTCTGGCTGAGGGAGATGTCGGGTTTGAAAGAAATGATCACGCGTGGTTGAGCAGGTTTCACGGTGACTTGGTAACATCAGAACAGAACCCTGGCTGGACATAATGTCCTATGCCAACACGACAAGGTATGTCTGTGCCTAAGTTTTGAGGTCGATCTTTGTTGTGGTTATTTTTCAGCAGATATCTGACATGCAGACCCCCGTCGAGTCTCTGCTCCACAGTGGGTATTTTCACCCAACTCTGAGATGCTGGCAGTCAAGTGCAGCGGACTTAAGACCCGATAACCTCATCTACCCAATCTTCATCACGTAAATGTCTTTGTTTTACAGTATGATGCAATTGTAAAATGCCTTAATAACACAATTATAAAAGAACATACATAAGTTGTCATTTTTACATATATATACAGAGAATAATGATTAGAGAAGCCATTAATCTTTTCTTCTGTACTTATTTCTCTCACAGAGACAGCGAGGATGCAGTGGAGCCTATTGCCAGCCTTCCTGGTCAGGCCAGGTAAGGGTCTTAAACAGAAGCCAGTTTATAATCAACATGATAACAAACATGCAAGCGAAGACTTGACTCGTGTGAATACGTAGATTGGTTTATCAGCGGCCTGTTGATTATTATCACAACATACTGTGTTCTAACAGACCCCGCCCACATCAGTAGAGATTGCCAACAAACACTCCACTTTCACACACTAATTTCATTGTCACACGAAGCCGCTGAAGGCCCAGTCTGCGGTGTTTAGATAAATCCAGGCTGGGGTGTACCCAGAGCCAGCCTCGAAGGCTGAACGCAGATAAGAGGGGAATCCGTTGGGTCATCACGCCTCCCAGTCCTCCTTTGTTTATGTCCACGCTGTGACTTCTTAGACTCAGACATTCAGCTCAGCGTTGGAGTATCTTTTGGGAAAGGTTCACACCCATGGCCCGAGGCCTGGCCCCAGGGGCTCGGAGAGTCACAGAGGGGTCGTTTTACTTGTGACTTGGGATGAAGTTCTCATGTTTAGTCAAATTCATGTCCACGCTGAACATTCCGTCATGAACTTACTGATGGTGTTTTTCATTGACCTTCACTCTGTAGATATGGTGTCAACAAGCTTGAGGAGATGCTGCAACCTCTGGTAGACAACGGCTTGAAATGCGTGCTGATATTTGGTGTCCCGGCAAAAATAGAAAAGGTGAGGACGTCCTTACCGGGAATTTTGACAGATAATATGATTGGTTATTACTCATTACTTACTGCCTATTGGCTATTTATTGACAGCGTTTTACTGTGTAGAATTCTGACCGGAAGTGAGAGTTCTGGCAGTAGATTCAGACTCAGATGTTCAGATGTTCTTCTGCATGATGAAGACCTTCAGACTCAGATGTTCAGATGTTCTTCTGCAAGACTCACTTTATGTGAACCCGTGTGCTGCTGCCGGCAGGACGACCGCGGCTCCGGGGCCGACACGGACCAGACGCCCGCCGTGCTGGGCGTGAGGAAGATCCGCTCTCTGTTCCCCCAGCTGCTGATCGCCTGCGACGTCTGCCTGTGTCCCTACACCGCGCACGGGCACTGCGGTACGCGGCTCCCCTCCACTCGCGGGCCTTTTCCCATTCAGAACTCAGAACCAAGAACTCAGAAGAATGTTATTGCCACGTAGGTGTGCACCCACGAGGAATTTGTCCTGGTGGTTCGTGCGCAACAGTCAACAGTACAGTGAACAAACAACAAAACAACACCAACAATAGATAATACAAACAACAAGCAACAGTAAGTGTTATAAAGTGTATGGTGCAAAGAGTTTACAGTGCAAGGAGTGCAAAGAGTGAGGGTGAGGGGGATCCCGGGACAGATTAATGATCTCAGCAGCTGCTGGGAAGAAGCTGTTCATGTGTGCGAGAGGTTTTGGGTCCTGATGGACCGCAGCCTCCTGCCAGAGGGGAGAGGGTCAAAGAGTTTGTGTCCGGGATGAGAGGGGTCGGCCTCAATCCTACCAGCCCCCCTCAGGACCCTGGAGATGTGCAGGTCCTGAAGGGGTGGAAGGTTGCAGCCAATCACCTCCTCTGCTGAGCGAATGCTGCGCTGCAGCCTGCTCTGGTCCTAAGCAGTGGCTGCAGCGTAGCAGACGTCAGCGGTGCTGCGGGCGCTAACGCGTCCACCATGTTGTTTCAGGTATCCTGCGGGAGGACGGCACCCTGGACAACGACGCCAGCTGCCTGCGTTTGGGGGAGGTGGCGGTGGCGTACGCCAAGGCCGGTCAGTACGCTGGGCGCCATCGCAGACACGTGTTCTAGTGGGAGCAGGACTGACGTCTCCTCCTCTCTTCTCCTCTGTCTCCTCCTCTCTTCTGCTCTCTCCTCCTCTGTCTCTCAGTCTGCTCCTCACCTGTGGGTTCAGTCACCTTCACCATGATGTCAGTCACCGATTGCTAAGAGGGTTATCGATTCATAATCGCCAAAATTGATTATTTGTAAAGCTTCCTAATATTACTTTTATTTTGTATGTTGTATGGCATGTTAACATTGAATATGGATATGAGATATGGCATATACAAAATATAATATGGCATGTTATGTTTTGGTTGGAGCCGCAATGGGTCACAACACGGGGAAGTCATGCAAACTTGACCGCCTCATTCATGGTTCTGTACACATGGCGTTCTGGCTGGGTTACGATGTCCCGCTTCGCTCCGATAGGCTGTCACATCATCGCGCCCTCTGACATGATGGACGGAAGGGTGAGGGCTATCAAGCAGGCGCTGATGTCCAATGAACTGGGCAACAAGGTATGCTGGAGTAAAGCCATGCAGAAAGTGTCTAATTTACAATCACCCAAAGAATTATATTTGGCCATATACTGTAGTGTTACTGTTATATAGTATGCTCTGTTGTTTCACTTGACCACAGAGTTAAATTGGATGAAATATTAACTATTCCACAGAAAGTAAGATGGAAGACAAAATGCCTATCACAAGTGGAAAAATAACTAATAAGATGGATCTATAACATATGTTTTTGTTTTGTTTTAGGTGTCAGTGCTTAGCTACAGCGCTAAGTTTGCCTCATGCTATTATGGGCCCTTCAGGTAAGTGTGCCAACCTCTGAAATTAAAATAGCCAAAACCTTGCTGAGTCCACATTTAATGTGTGCACGGTGTGTCTGTGTGTTCCTGCAGAGACGCTGCCCAGTCCAAGCCGGCCTTTGGAGATCGACGCTGCTACCAGCTGCCCCCTGGTGCCAGGGGCTTGGCACTGCGGGCTGTGGTGAGACAACGCAGATTTAATAATAATAATAATAATAATACATTTAATTTAGAGGCGCCTTTCATGTCACCCAAGGTCACCTTACAAAGTATAAAATCTTAACATCATTAAAAACAAGACAATGTGATAAAAGCAAGTGAAGTAGTTAGTGTCCAGTTATAGTGTGTATGCCAGTTTGAATAGGTGTGTTTTGAGTTGTGACTTGAAGATTGTGATGGTGTCTTATTTGTGACCATATGTTTTAGTGGAAGTTTTTCCCTGGGAATCAGTTGGGGGCCGTGTGATGTTGTGATGGTTTCAGGAGCGGGATGTGAGAGAAGGCGCTGACATGCTGATGGTAAAGCCTGGCCTCCCCTATTTGGACATCGTGAGAGAAGTGAAAGACAAGGTAACTGGACTTTTATTTGGGCGATGACTCAAATCCCAACTGAAACAATATGCTGTTTTATTGAATGAATACACACACACGCACCATACTTTTCAAACACTTTCCAATACATGTTATTGGAAAATAGTATTTTCCACCGGGATCATTCCCGGATTCACTTGATCTTTTTTTAGCCTATTTAATGCTTTGCAGCCCCGTTAGTCTGCTCTGTGTTCTGGAGACGCTCCAGCTCTTCTTGGCTTTACTCCTGGAAGCATCATCATTTTGTGGACCAATGTAGCTCTAGTCAGGCCTGTATTGCTGCATTGAACCCATAGAGGGTCATTTAAGTAGATATCTTATCCTATGTTTTTAAGGTAAGATTTAGGGGCGGCAGTAGCTCAGTGGGTAGAGTAGGTGGACAGAGCGGGTCGTCCACTCACCGTAGGGTCGGCGGTTCGATCCCCTCGATCCCCCCTCCTCCTCCAACTGTCCACATGTCGAACCCCACAAATGTACTGATTGTAAGTCGCTTTAGACAAAAGCGTCTGCTAAATGCCCTCATTACCCTTTTAGAACCGGGTCGATCCATATCACTTCAATGTAACCTACTCCATTACGTCTACAATAAGGGGCTAGTGTGCCGGTGTTAATGGTACCTGATGCTGTGAGTCTGGGCCCGCGAGGCCCCTTGAGACACGTACTGACCCAGGCTCTGTGAGTGACCATGCTTGTCCCGCCCCCCCCCCCGAAGCACCCTACCCACCCCCTGGCGGTGTACAACGTGTCGGGGGAGTTCGCCATGCTGTGGCACGGCGCCCAGGCCGGGGCCTTCGACCTCAGGGCCGCCGTGATGGAGTCCATGACGGCCTTCCGGAGGGCAGGTGAGGCGCTGTGTGTGTGTGTATGTGCGTGTGCGTGTGCTTGTGCGTGTGTGTGTGTTTGTGCGTACGTGCGTACGTGCGTGCGTGTGCGTGTGTGCGTGCGCTAGAGTGCGGATCGGGATGGAATGTTCTGTCCGAGCCCGGCCTGCGTCAGACAGAACAGTAACCGAACCCAACCCGAGCCCGACAGGCATTGAGCTTTTTATGTCCGAACCCGACACAGTTAAAGTCTATTTTTTCATACTAATGACACATTTACGTCTGTGTTTATGAAAGCCCGCCTTTATTAAGCAACTGCAAGGCATTTGGAAATGTCAACAAACCTGCAACTTGCGCAGGTTAACACACTGGTTAATTTAACATTTTAAATCGCGCAGATGTGACCGAGCCCGACCCGAACCCGAGCATAGTGTGTGTGTGTGTGTGTGTGTGTGTGTGTGTGTGTGTGTGTGTGTGTGTGTGTGTGTGTGTGTGTGTGTGTGTGTGTGTGTGTGTGTGTGTGTGTGTGTGTGTGTGTGTGTGTGTGTGTGGTGTAAACTGTAGGCCTTCTCCCTCTCTCAGTAGATACACAAACCGTAGGCCTACGCGCTCTCTCAATACTCTCAATACTTAAACTACATTTAAGGCCTACTCAAACTCAACACATACTCAAGCCGTAGGCCTACTCACTACTGTCCATGGACTCCTCTTTGTCGGAGGCAAGCAGCAACTGTGGAGCCCGCAGTGAACGGTCAGGATGGCGATGACGTGGTTTGTAAAAGCTGGTGTGTCTCTGTTGCAGGCGCAGACATCATCATCACCTACTATGTACCACAGCTGCTGGGATGGCTCAAAGAATAAGGCAACGCAAACCAACACAGTGAGGCAAGACAAATGTGGACCAAAAAATGAAGACTCCATTTTAAAGAAGACAGAATGAATACCATCAAATGTGGGGATCATATATACTTTCTGACAATACATATGATGTATATATAAGATGACAATACATATCCTATAACTGGCGTTATGGCATTATATTTTCCTTGTTTGTAAGTCATTGAGGGTTATATGAATGTCTGTTGTTGACTCCTTGGCTTCCAATAAAAAGCAACCAGTGACAACCTTGTTCTGTTGATCTTGTTGTTGTCTGGTTTATGGTCCGGACCCTGGTCCCACTCCATCCCAAAAGCAAATTAGAACGCAAATGTACATGTTTTATTACATTGGCCTGTAATTGTGTTTATAAAATAAAATGATCAAATATTTAAAACTACACTGCTGTCATGGTGTAAATTGAAGTGACTTCATTGCTATATTATCTGGGAGCTGACTGTTTTTGTGAGTTGGCCAATGTTGTGTACTTCCTATCCTAGGACATCACGCATGCAATCAAAGCGTTTAAATAGTGTCTGGTTGCCGAGTCGGCGTGTTTGTGTCTGTGTACACCGTGTCAGGGTAAGGGTAGAGGTGCCTGACCCTTCAATGAAAAGGCTTGGAATGAATGTCCGAAACTCTAGAGCGGTTAGCTCGGAGCGGTGTTTCTGTACGAACGCCGACAGGGGGCGCCTCTGTGCCGCGGACGGCCAGGACCGCTTGTATGTGACGTATGGGGGCAGTGCGGAGGGTGGCTGTGATTTAAGTCCCAATCATCTGGATGGATGTTCTCACTCTCAAGGAGACCCGCTCAACACCAGCACCAGAGCGGCTCCACAACAACAAACCAACTTCACGGAATAACTTGACCCCCACAACAATGACGCCACCGGGGCTAAAGTCCGACCTGAGTTGGAGTAGTGGTAGTCGGTTGTTGGCTGTTGACTTTACTCCCATTTAAAAAGAAGAGTTGTGGGACACACAGACGCTTTACTCGGGACTCTCGCGCGCGTGGGAGAAAAAAAAAACACCCCCACGCCACGACCCCCAAAAAGACACCATGAGATTGAACCACGACGTGGTGGGATACTGCTTCTTCGTGGCCGTCGTTTGCCTGCCCCTCGCCGGGGGTCGAGCGGCGGCCCGCGGCACCGACACCCCCAACATCACCGTGGCCGTGATGCTCCCCGACAACCACCAGAAGTACCCGTGGGCTCTGGCGAGGGTCTTCCCCGCGATCCTCATGGCGCGGGAGGACCTGCTGCCCAGGTACGGGCTGCTGGCGGGCCGCTCCGTCACCGTCCTCAACTTCAGCACGGAAGACCCCGTGGCTGGTTCGTGCGCCGAGAGCAGGGCGCAGGTGGTCGCCGTGGACGCCAAGCTGTACATCCAGCCGGACGTGTTCATCGGGCCGGGCTGCGTGTACCCCTTGGCCTCGGTGGGGCGCTTCGCGTCCCACTGGAAGCTGCCGTTGATAACGGCCGGGGGTCCCGCGTACGGGTTCGACAAGCGGGACGAGTACCGGACGATCATGCGCACCGGGCCGTCGACCACCAAACTGGGGGAGTTCGCGTCAGCGCTTCACTCCCACTTCAACTGGACCACGCGGGCGGCGGTGATCTTCCACGACCTGCGGCAGGACGACCGGCCGCACTACTTTCTGTCGGAGGGGATCTTTCTGAATTTGAAGACTAAGCTGAACATCACGATCGAAGCACAGCCGTACCAGGCGCACAGCAAGGAGTACAAGGACCTCATCACCTGCATGAAGGAAAATGGAAGAAGTAAGTCGAGCTTTGGGGATTTTGCAGGGAACTTTTTAATTGGATGCATGACAAAAAATAATCCCCAATAACATCTAGCATTTGGTCCCATCGCTTATTGATTTGCTGGTCAGATAGAGAGCATGTTTTCCCAGATGTTAAGCAGGGTCGACAGAAATAGATGTGGGGGGACAGCCTACTTACAAGAGGAATGTTTAGTCTGTTGCTTTATTGGCGGAGGACCACCTGTGTTTTAAGAGGGGGGGGGGGGGGGGGCTGCCAGTCAGTCAGTGTGTGTGTGTGTGTGTGTGTGTGTGTGTGTGTGTGCGTCCGTGCGCGCGCACGCGTGTATGTACGGGAAGGGGGGGGGGGGGGGGGGGGGGGTATAGCCTATTCATACATGATCGATAAACATGCCAGACATTTTAGAGTAAAAGAAATGCATCAATGATTGAGCTGCCGTTTGAAGGACATACAGTAAGTAGGTCCATCAGGCCTACTATTTTATTAAATGCATTTGAACAGCCCACACAAGCCTAAATCCAACGCTATGTAGGGCAATTGTATCTGTCTTTCATGCCATTAGTAGGCCTAGGCCTATCATGTGTGTCAGCATAGGGAGATACAGCCTGTTTAAAGAGCTACAGGGCTCGTAGTGGTGTAACAGCTGTAGACATTTTTAAAGTGGTTCAAAATTTGCACAAATAGAGTCCCCTGTTGGATTAACACCTAATGAATAAACAGCCAACAGTCAGGGGTTTAATCTCCGTATCAAATTAAAAGTCCTGTGCAATTTAGCTCCCATGACCTGTCACACAAATGGAGAAGATTGCCGTGCGTGATCGGGGTCTGCAGGCCTGGCTGTTGAACACAGAGAAGTTACGCCTGCTTCCTTGTATGTAGATCCACTGCTATTAATTGATGGGTTGGGTTTTATCGTGCTTTATCAATCTAAAATAAATAACACATAGTTCCTTCGTCTCGCTAAACATTAACAAAGCAAATCGAACCTGGCCTGTGTGGACAATGAATCAATGTAGCTGGACAGGCACCCCGCATGACCCCAGAGCTTTGACCCCTGGGGCTGGACAGGCACCGGGCATGACCCCAGAGCTGTGACCCCCCCAGGGGGTTCCCAGAAGGTAGACTTTAGTTTAGTTTGGACATGTCTCGGCTCGGCATTCCACTGCCGCCGCCCCGTCAGATAAACCTGCGGCTGTCCTCTCCTCCTGCGTCATGGGCCGACGGTCGGTCACGCGGGGGCCGGCCTGCAGAGAGGGGGGGGGGGGGGGGTTCCAGGCAAGG